>VWZZ01004276.1:380338-438769 GCA_013399095.1 Psophia crepitans | reverse complement strand
AACATGAGCCAGCAGTGTGCACTTGCAACGCAGAAGGCCAACTGTGTCCTGGGCTGCATCAAAAGAGGCGTGACCAGCAGGTCGAGGGAGGTCGAGGGAGGTGATTCTCCCCCTCTACTCTGCCCTTGTGAGACCCCACCTGGAGTACTGCGTCCAGCTCTGGGGCTCGCAGCACAAGAAAGATGTGGACCTGTTGGAGCGAGTCCAGAGGAGGGCCACGAAGATGATCAGAGGGCTGGAGCACCTCTCTTATGAAGAAAGGCTGAGAGAGCTGGGGATACTCAGCCTGGAGAAGAGAAGGCTCCGGGGTGACCTCGTTGTGACCTTTCATTACTCAAAGGGGTTTTATAAAAAGGATGGAGAGGGACTCTTTACTCGGGTAGATAATGATAAGATAAAGGGGAAAGCTTTAAAACTAAAAGAGGATAGATTCAGATTAGATGTTAGGAAGAAATTCTTCCCTGTGAGGGTGGTGAGGCAGTGAAACAGGTTGCCCAGAGAAGCTGTGGCTGCCCCATCCCTGGCAGTGTTCAAGGCCAGGTTGGATGGGGCTTTGGGCAACCTGGTCTAGTGGGTGGCATACCTGTCCATGGCAGGGGGGCTGAAACCAGATGATCTTTAAGGTCCCTTCCAAACCAAGCCATTCTATGATTCTAAGATAAAATTAACTGATGCTTTTGGCTAGAATTTGCTAATGTCCCTCAGTCCAAATTACTGATTTATACTGGAAAGTAAAAAGCAACCTCATCTCAAGTTGCACAAAAGCAATGAGACTTTCAGTCACTGGGATGCAATGGCAATATAGAGAAATACAGATTTTTCTGAGTGGATGTTAGTAAGACTAAACTAATTGTAAGGCCGGGTCTTAAGCAATTGAATACTTTCTTCTTCAGAGAGCAACATCAGAATGTCAAAAACATTTTTAAAACCATGTTTAGAGAAAATAAAAGATATCAGACCACAAAGACTGTCATCGTCTAGAGTAGTTCTTTGTGCTGAATTTTTTGAAATTTAAAGGAAGTCTGGAAATATATTCAATTTAGAAACTTTTCTTGCAGATCTGTCCTGCTAAATCAAGTAAACAACCCAACCTAAAAGTGCTATACAACTGCTTCTTGCTTATTTCCATAATATAAGAAACATCTCCATACCACACAGATTTAATGCATAGAAAAGAATACATAAAAGGATAAAAAATATCAGAAGGAAAACACATACAGGGTGGCTCAGTGGGCAGAGGCCAACTGCATGAGGTTCAACAAGACTCTGTGCCAGGTCCTGCACTTGGGTCACAACAAACCCAGACAACACAACAGGCTTGGCGCAGGGTGTCTGGAAAGCTGTGTGGAAGAAAAGGACCCGGGGGTGCTGGTTGACGGTCGGCTGAACCTGAGCCGGCAGTGTGCCCAGGTGGCCAAGAAGGCCAACGGCATTCTGGCTTGTATCAGAAACAGTGTGCCCAGCAGGAGCAGGGAGGTGATCGTCCCCCTGTACTCAGCTCTGGTGAGGCTGCACCTTGAGTGCTGTGTTCAGTTTTGGGCCCCTCACTACAAGAAAGACATTGAGCTGCTGGAGCACATTCAAAGAAGGGCAAAAAAGCTGGTGATCGGTCTAGAGCACAAGTCTTATGAGGAGTGGCTGAGGGACCTGGTATTGTTTAGCCTGAAGAAAAGGAGTCTCAGAGGAGACCTTATCACTCTCTACAACTGCCTGAAAGGAAGTTGTAGCCAGGTGGGTGTTGGTCTCTCCTCCCAAGTAGCAAGTGATAGGACAAGAGGAACCAGCCTCAAGTTGCACCAGGGGAACTTTACATTGGATATTGGAAAAAATTTCTTCACCAAAAGGATCATCAAGCACTGGAACAGGCTGCCCAGGGAAGTGGTTGAGCCACCATCCCTGGAGGTATTTAAAAGGCATGTAGATATGGTGCTTAGGAGATATGGTGCTTAGGAACATGGTTTAGTGGTGGACTTAGCTGTGCTAGGTTTATGGTGGGACTTGATCTTAAGGGTCTTTTTAATCTAAATGATTCTATGACTCTATATAGAATCTTTTATGGAAGAGGGTAGCAAAACTTGGAATTCACATTGTGGTTCATATGCATGTTTGCTTTCTGCTGCAAGTGTTGAGATAGACTTGCTTCTGCAGGGCTATTTCTACTGCTTAGGATGTTGCACAAGGTGATATTTCTTGACCTAAACATATTCTGAAAGAATTAGTAGTTGTCAAAGGATGCCTTGAATAAGAACATACTTTACCTTCTTAGCCTGAAAAAAGATATGAAATGTCCTGATCACATCTAGCAATTAGGCTCCTCTATTTCAAGAAAACTCTCCTTCCTTAAGAATAAGGTCACATGTTTTAAAACTGAGCCCAACACTTTAAAAATAAAACAATCCCCCACCACCATCACCAGCAGCCAAACAAATCTGCTATGTTGCTCTTTGGCTTGGCTATGACACGATCCAAATGTTGTCTTCCCCTGGCACATTTTTCAGCCATTTCTTTAGTACCTCATGTAACTATCATGGAATAGTTTTCAACTTTTTTGTTCCCCCTTTTTCATTTTTAGCATGTTCTTCTCATGGTTCAACAGCTTTGTGTCATCCTCTTTTAATATTGCTAAGGCTTATGCTTGTCTAGGAATGTCTGCTTATGAGATGATCCCTCTTGGTTAGACCCCTCACCTTGTTGTATAAGTTATATGTAATTTACATTACAAAAGTTGTATGTCCTCCAAGAACACTTATTTTCCACACTGAACTACTGTTCTCCTATTCTAGGACTGAAACTTGCATCCAGCTTCAAGATACTTTTAAGATATATACTTCCTTTGGCCAATTCTATTTTCTGTATTATTGACTGTATTCACCTGAGTTCTGACATCTGATTACAAGACACGTGAACCTGGTGTGATGTTTTGTTTGCATCTTTTTACATTTGGCTTTTCTTGTGGGTTCTTTGCAAACAGGTTTTCCCTTTAAGAGGAAAAAAAAAAATCTTCTGTTCTCTTTTTAATTTCTATCATTTCCTGCTTTATCTTCCAATTTTTGAAGATTAATGTGATATATTAGTTTCTAAGTATTTGCTTGAAATACAAGGTACTTTCTGTGCTCTTGAAAGCTCCAATACAACTTGCATTGTGCTGTTTTGTGTTGGTTTTTTCTCCTGTCTCTCTGTTAGGTTTTGTCCCTTTGTATTTCTGCTGTGTTTGCCATGTGTTTCTTTAACTGTGCTGTACGCATTATGTGCTTTGTGCTTCAGTTTGAGACCTCTGTGTGTGTTTCTCCTTGTTTGCTGCTTGTGGTAAACTCGTGCCTGAGTCTTGAGTTACCTTTCACATGCTGTTTCATTATTAATATTCTACATGGATAAGCAAATCAAAAATTGTAAAGTTTTGACAACTTACATCTCCCCATTCTCTCAGGCTTTATTTCAGACTATGTGACCTCTGTATTCGGGAGATACGATTGCAGTATGTCTAAGTAATATAACTTGTGCCGAGCTTGTTCTAGATTACTTGCATATAAAGAGCCTTGAAGTCTTGGCAGCATACCTGCCAGCAATCAGTGATCTTCTATAGACAATACAGGCAGAGCACATGCTGTTTTACACCAACAGCTAGGGGTAACTGGGTGAAATGAATTAAAGGTATCTGTCACCTATGTGGTATCAATCTGCATTCTCTCCCCAATTACAATGTTGTTTTCTTTCAGTCAGAAATGCCACTACTGCACATCATCCAGTAGGATTTATCTTGATGGAAGTTTTAGGAAAGGATGATTAATATTGATCATTCATATCATATCTTTAAATATTACCCTAAACACCTAATGATTTTCAACAGCAAGACTAGAAATGCATGAAATCTTTTATTATGTGCCATAACTTTAAACCTTCTGGAAAGGCTTGGCATGTTTATGTGCTAGTAAATCAAACAGTACTGGGAAATATTCCTGGATGGTCAAACACAATCATCTGTAGTAGTAATCTATTGGCGCAGACTCTAGCATGCTTTTCATTCAGGCTAATTTACACTTTTTCCAGGAAATTCCTAAGTGTGGTGTGGGAACAGGACTGTTGCAGGGACCATTCCCAATAAACGGTTTGCATGCAGCCTCTTTGGAGGCTTCAGTGTTGACTAGCGTATTTGTGTGCTCTTCTGTGCCAGCTGGCCACAACTCTTGGGAGCTTTCCCAAGCACATTTAGTTTACTCCCCTAAATATAGCTTTCTTCTCCCCTCTAATGGTGTCACAGCCTCCATGCCAGCTCTGCTTCCTCTTCCGTTTTAGCTATGACACGTTATGCCTGCCTCTTTCTTGCCCCATTAATGTCTCCAGCGACTCAGCAACTCCGGAGATGGGCAGTAACGGTGAAACACAGTAATGTCTGGGATGGGATTACTTAGGAGGATGATCTTTGTCTGAACTGAAACGGGAAATAACTGAGCTGAAAAAGAGTCTGTGAAAGGGTTTGTGAAACAAGTTAGTGCTTGTTGAAAGTTATTAATAATAGTTAAAGCTGATTTTTAGCCCTCATGAAAAGGGATGATTTTTTAACCACGCAGGTTGATCTAACATGCAATTTTAAATCTAACTATAGCATCCAGCATTCCACAATGGATGTTTTCTTCTCCAATAACCGTTTACCGTTTTACCTTTTAAATGCATTAATTGCAAAAATGGAATTGCAGAAATTAGGAAGAATTTTTCAAGGTTCTTGTAAAGCAAATTAAGACCTCTCTGGTTAATTTAATGTGTGAACAGTTCAAAGATATACGAAACAATAAAATATCTTGTTTAGCTTGAACAGAAACCAAGTTCATCTGTTCAGATATTATGAGGCGGAGAGTATGTAATGGAAAATTATGGGGAGATAATCATGAATGAGTCATTTGAAATTTTTAAAAAATAAAATCACAAGTTTTATTTAAATAGTTGACTCATCTGTGATTTATTTTCCCAACTGTTCTATCTTGCTTGTCTGTCAAACCACGTCCGTGGTCATCTTAGTTTTTTTGGTTAAACAGGGAGTGCAAATGTAGAAAACCATTCTGCCATTTAATAAAATTTCTTTTCGGTCAGTGTCTGAAAGCTTTGAGTTACAGTTTGTGTTTGTGCTGGTCTAAACTGGTTCATATGCCACCTGTTTATTCTGAGGTGTAATGTGGTTCAGTTTTGCAAACCACAGTTAAACACAATTTCAGTGCCGTTTTCCATGCACCAGCTAGAAGGTTTGGAATCTTGGTAAATGGGCAGGAGTAGGAGTAAGATAAAATGTTTCCTTTTGATTTCCATCTGGATGTGCAGAGAAGGAGCAAGACATTCTGTCATGGTAAGCTGCTATCTGGAGAGGTAGGGACATAGTGAAAATGTTTAGGGGTAAGAAGGAATTTTTAAGTGAAGGGAGGCTGTCAGGATTAGCACTGTTTGGTTAAAGGAGAAATAAACCACGACATATTTATGTAAAATATAACTGCTATAGAGGAGCTACACCAAATGTATCTATCTATTTTCTGAACAGAAGAGAGGCCAGTGGGTGAAGTTGAAAGATGGAAAAATTTAAAACTGATAAAGTCAAATTATATTCTGTGTATAATTTTCCCATGGGTATCTTTCCCATAAGGTATTACTGAGAATACATACTGCATCAAACTCAGGAAAGGAAACTTCTATGTGGGTAATGCAGGTTAAATCTGTGATTGGCTTGTGCCATTTTCTCTTTCCAAATGAAAATTCTTCCTAATGCACTTCAATTAGGAGAATCTTCTACACATGACAGATACCGTGATTTTACTATTCTATTAGCCATAGGTGCATATATTTTATATATATCTTAAATTCATTGTATGTCTGGTGCTCTACAATTTTTAAGGATTTCCTATGCCACCTTAAGAACATATTGATTAACATTGCCCCTACTTGACACTTACCAAAATTTAAAGTTGCTCGATGCTGTATGAAATTCTAAACAAGATTCTGAGCTTTGAATCACAGTAAATGTGTATTGTATCCATTTCATGTACATAAGAGACTGCATACTGCAGCGAAATCATAGAATCATAGAATATCCCGAGTTGAAAGGGACCCATAAGGATCATCAAGTCCAACTCCTGGCTCCACACAGGACCAGCCCAATCAGAGCAGATGACTGAGAGCATCGTCCAGACGCTTCTTGAACTCAGCCAAGCTCGGTGCTGTGACCACTTCCCTGGGGAGCCTGTTCCAGTTCTTGTTTCAGTGAACCTGAAATAAGCACAGATATAGTACTAAGAATTAGGAACTGCCTGGCCTGACTTTGCTATGTTATTTAACCTTGTAGATATGTTTGTCTTGGTTTTGTCACAATATCTTTTACAAAAGGTGAGTAATTTTTCCATGTTCCGTAGTGTTCAGTATCTTAGTCTGGGATGTTCATCTGCATGTGGTTATAACAGCAGACCGAATCTGGATGTGACTTTGAATTTCTTGCCAGTGATGTTCCTTTTCACATCATTTGTTTTAGGAAAGTGTGAAAAGCCGTTTTCAGGTTTGTGTGGTTTTGGTTGTGTTTCACATAGTTATAGGAATAGTTATTTTTAATAGTAAGTTTCGCTCAAGTGTACTTAATCAGTGGTGGACTTCTTTTGTCCTTGATTATAATGTTGTCTTGTCATACTTTGATGACTTGTTTAACATTCAGTTCAGGCTCCCAGGGTAGGATTCACTGCACCTAACTTCAGATATCTACAGCGTAGGCATTTCTGTCTTTCTGCCTCCCACCTCTGTGGTGTGATTCATCTCAAACTAAAATAGACATCTAAAATAGGTCAGAAGCAGTGCCCCTTGAAAGTGCCTGTTTTTATTGACTTTAAAGCAAGCCTGCAGCACAGGCACTGGCACTTACACTGCAAATAAAGCCCACCAGAAGATGCTGGTGTTCATTCCTGCCATTGCTTTCTTGAAAGGAAGAAATGGAAAAGCTGCCTTACATACATTGGTGAGGAGTTTTCAATGTGGGCATGTAGTCCTTGCTCAACAGCAGCCACATAATTTTCAGCTTCCCACCTGACATTACTCTACCTGAGGCTCTCTGCCCATGAATTTCTTTTGATCTAGCATCTGTATAGTCTTCCCACAGAGCTTTCAGCATTTTCAGAACGAGCTATGAGTGCAGAACACCAGGTAGTAGTCATCTGCTACCATGCAGGAGGGACAAGATTTTGTTTAAAGATGAGAGCAGCACTGTGTCAGTATCACAGTGTTTAATTTAGTTTTGACTACATTTTTGTGCTTTTGTCAAGTAGCTGTTTATCCTGTGCGTCCGGTCCAAGTGTATGTTTGTAGAGTCTGATCTTTAAAAACAACAGTTCTTTCTTCAGTTAATATTGGCACAAACACACATTTGTTAATTATCAATCCATCTTAATCTCGATTTTCTAGCTAGAGATATAGATTAAGCCATAAGAATGTTAAGAACAGATCTATATATTATACTGCTTATAAGTTTATGACACTTTTTAGATGGATGGCAAGATAAATTGTGAATGATGCTGCTTAGTCACTTGCATAATGAATAGCGAAGGGAAATTTTTCCCATTTTATGTCATCCAGACTGAATGCAGAAAGGAAATAAAAAATACTTTTATTTTTCCTATGTCCTATAAATACTATCTTACTTAATATGCTATCCTACTTTTTTTTTCCGAAAAAAAGGTGTTTAATAAAGAATAAAGGTGGCTATTGTGGATATTAAGACTTGGAAAGTCCTTTTTCAGGGTTTGGCATGTTTTAAAGCCATTCAGCCCAAAGGTTAGGAAAATGGTGGGTTTATGTTGTTGCTTTTAAACTTTTTTCCCCAGAATTGTCAGAAAGATAAATAGGATAATTGAAAATCAACATTAAATCAGCATTAATCAGCACAGCATATTCTATGATTCCCCAAGTCTGAATTATGAAGGAAACAAAAAATATTCATTTTTATTTGAATTCACATTTCCTAGCACTAGAGAAGTATCTTTCCACTGTATTTGTATACCATAATTTTCTTCCCAGAAAAATGCAACATTTGCTTCTACTTAATACGTATGGAGTTGCTGGATTGTTCTATATTTTTATAATAGCTTTTAAAGGGAAATGAAAGTCTGCTGAGTCAAGAGCTGGAACAGCCATTTGCCCTCAGGACAGTATTGACTGTTTTGTTTTATAATCCCATATCTTTTCTGTGTTGGAAAGATGACTTTAGACCGTATCAGTACACAAACACTCCCACTGCACTTTTGAAAGGGAAAATGGCATCAAGAGGTTAAGGACATATGCACAAGAAATAGGATACATTTTTGGAAAAGACACCTTTTCTGCTTCCTACCATGACCGCTTATCTTTACAAGGCTGTATGTATGACAATGGAGAGATGTGCACTATAGCAAAGTCTTGAAGTCTTTTCAAGCTACTGTGTTATTACTGATCTGTGGTATGTACTTAAAGAAAAAAAAAAGTTAGAAGGTTTGATTGCTTGTCTTTAGCTATAAATGGGAATTTTGCATCGTCTGTAGGAAACTACATTTTGTGAATAGAGTTGGAGCAACAGGCCTGACATTTGCAAACTTGCTCAGTCACTCCGAGTACCTGGCCTGTGGTGTGTGCAACACTGAGACCTAATGCTCGGAATGGTATGTAACAGCATCAGCGGGGCTGAAGGGACGTGGAGAGGCTATTCAAAGAGCATCCTTGAAAATTGGATAAAAGATGTCTTCAATTAAACAACCAAATTAATTACTGCTTTTGGAAGTATGACTGTAAATACTGTTCCCATTAACAGTCCTTTAGCAGATTCCAGTTCCAAGGGTTGTAATCCCATTCAGAATTGTTGCTCTAGTTAGCTTCAGGAAAAACCCCTACTAGGGTAATTCTACTTCTGAGGATTTTATTAGAGCATCAGTAATATTTCTATTCTTGCACTATGTGAAAGAAAAGAAAGAATGAAAGGCATCATTATGCAGTTTTATGGGGTTTATTCTGGCTTTTCATGTTTCTCCAGTTTATGTTCATTTCATTCAGAAATATGTTCACTGACACTGTGGAAAAATTATGAATGTTAATGGAGAAAGAAAGCAAACTGACAGTCTTTTGCAAAGGCCTACTGATAGCCGCAATCCTTACTCAAGTGAGTACTCCCAGTTCCCATGTACAATATGGGACTAATCAGTCGTAAATTTCAGCTTTTGATTCAGTTCTTTAAGTTCTTACCCAAAGGACCAGTTTAGCAATTTGCATCACTCTTTAAGACAAAAAATATTTTCCAGATGGAGCAGAAATATAAATAAATAACAAAGGCAATTGCCTTGGCACAAGCTTTCCTGACAGCCTGTATCTTCCAGATAAAATTCCGCTACTCATTTTCATTAGTAGTTTACTCTCTGAATAGTTTTTATACTTGTGGAACATGATACATCTCAGTGTATGTAAAGATTGCAGAATCGGTATAAAATAAATGAATACAATGAAAATGAATAAAATAATACCGTTAGGAAGAAAAAAATATTTTTGAAGGGAGGAGTGGCAAGTTAGAGATTATATCTATCTATAGTGAGCTGTGCTAGGTTGTAGTGCTTGGACACGGTATCTCAAATTTCTATCTTCCTTTGTTTTTCCATCATAGGCCCTCATCCTATTTTTAACCTCACGATGAGACACATAATGCAAGATGTTCACTTAAAAAGAAAAAGCCTCTCTGCTGAGGATGATACATAGGCAATGATTATCATCTCTTATGTTCTTTCATAATATCTGTCATCCTTAATGTACTCTGATACTCTGCAGTAATTTATGTGGTTTAGGTTCTACGTTTACTGTTAAGAAACTTAGTTTGCCAAGTACAGTGATCCCACTGCATATAATGTTACATTATAAACAACTTAAAGGATGTAAATAGTGAAAGCGATACCTAAACGATATGACACAGGGTGAAATAACAAGCAGAGTGTTTTTATTACTTCTTTGCTACCATTTTGGAGGTTTTGGTCTTGGTTCATCAAGAGTTAATGTTAGATTTGACCGGAATTTTATTTCAAAAACTCATAAATGCAGTCATTGCTATGATTCTGCATTAAAAGGGGTCTTTAATTTCAAAGAGCCTCTAGACTTTTTCATGAACTATGTAGTTATGCCACAGAGCAGAAATGCAGTCACTCCTGGCATCAAAACTGAATGGCAGAGGACACAGGTTGTGTACTAAATATAGCTTAGTATGTGTGCTTTTGGCAGTTGAAGCCCAAGAGTCGTGGAGAAAAGGAAAGTATACATCTCTTCAAATCAGGTGAGATACATCTTAGTGGAACAGAGATAAATCTTTCCTCAATATTTTGTTGGTTTCATTGCACATTCTCGCAACTCTGCCATCCTCTCCTTCTTTAACTCTCACATTACGCTCAATGTCCAGAACAGTGCTCTATATTCGAGCATTATGTTTTCATTCAGTTTCCTTTTTAGATTCACTCAGTGAGTCACTGTCATCAACACATTGAAACACATTAAAAATAGATAAAATCAGTGTTTATATCAGGTTTGTTTCAGTTACCTAATAAGCTTCTATGTACAATCTTGATTTACTGATGGTCAATTTATATGGAGGAAACACAGATCCAATGCTGAGTTGAAGTGTTTCAAGAAAAACAGAATGGTACTTTGGATATTTCATCCCAGCTTTGTTGAACCATGCAGAAAGGAAGTCAGATGTAGAATTATTTAATCAACAAGTCTTAAGAGTGTGAGAATTAATTTCTCACACCTGTGATGACCAGAAGGACATATAGTAGGCCACTGCTGCAAAAGAGTCCTAGCTGTGGTCAACAATTGCAGGTCTAGAATGTACGAAAGGAAGCGAGCAAACAAATTGCCCAAGCAAACAAATTGCAAAATCAGACATTTTGTCTTTTGGACTTGTTTGTGTTGTGTTTGCGTTTGATGATTGTTGATTGGTCAGGCATTGGAACAGGCTCCCCAGAGAGATGGTGGAGTCACGGCCCATGGAGGTATTCAAAAAGCCTGTAGACAGAGGATTTCGGGACATTAGTAGACATGGTGGTGTTGGGTTGATGGTTGGACTCAGTGATCCTAGAGGTCTTTTCCAACCTTAAAGATTTGATGATTCCATGATTACAGACTGCATACTTGATAAACTGTAGAAAATGTATTCTTGATTAGCTCCTGTATTCATAAATTCACTTAGGTACTGAATCAGTGATTTTATTCACCTTTTGTAGCATAGAGGTAGTGTTAGAAAAATGAATTCAGGAGTTTGCTACTTAAAGAGAAATGATTATGAAAGTTTGAAGTTGATTAGTCGATATCGACTCTGTTTTTTCAAAATAATTGCAATAATTGGTAAAATGTCCCAGTATACACAACAAAGCAAGGGTACTTCAAAAAGGAATTACATTCATTATTTACATGTCCTCTGAAAGCTTCAGTCATTGTTCTTGTGTTTGAAAGGAAGCTATCATACTGAATACACCTGTTGGGACATGTTCTATCCTTTGCTATTGCTGACATTCAGTTTATACAGCTAACAGAAGATATTTTGTCCTGCAGTGTATTTGCATTCATAGGTTACACGAATCCTTATGTGTGAGGTTAAAATAGGGCTAATAAGTGCACACTGACTTGGTATCAGCACTTGCTCTTGTAAGACATGCTTCCCCGTACAAGCGTTGGTATTTGTATATTCAAGATACAAAGCAACGAAGAACAGTAATGGAAAATGTTGATAATCAGCTCTTAATTACAGAAACAGGATAAATAATAGGCTTTACTTATCAATAAGATAAGCTGATCTACTACTACAAGTCTTCCATTCTAAAAGGATTTTCTGTTTGTACCGGAAAGCTGAAAAGGAGCAAAAACTTCCTTGTACTACATTTCATTTTCCTTAATTCTTCCTCCCACTTTGCCTTCTGGGAGTTATACCAGATGGGAAAGGTTAGTTTCTGAAACTTGATATGAATGAGTCTTATACATTCTTTAAAGTATTCATTTGTAAGATAACATGTTTTTGTGTTGCTTTTTTGATGGAATACTTTTGGTGTAGAGCTTCATTAAATGAGTTAAAAGGAATTGTACATTAATTTGGATATGGAGAACAATGTGATGTGTGACTTTATGGAGATATTCACTCCAATTTGATATGCAATTTGAATATCTCCTGTCTTAACTGTGGTAAAGGTTTAACATCTTTAGCAGTTAATAGCTGGAGATCAGAACTCTTTAACAGTTTTCAGTTTAAAGCAAATTCGGGCAATGAGTAATGTGTCATATGATACTCCCTCTATATTGATGTCTACAACAACAGATATAAAAGAAACATCGATTCAAGTACAGTATTGTAGATTTTTGGAAGCTTAGTGGGGTTTCTGTGAGTATGTGAAGTAAAAGTGATGTGGTCTAGGTTTAATGTGAAAGCTCTCTAATGTTCTGAAAATCACACACTCTCACTGGTCCTGGGGAAGGCATGTTTCCTTAGTGTGGTTTTCCCTGATAGAGACAGAAATGAGAACAGTATGTGACATAAAGTCCATGTTTCTGGATAATTACTGACCTAATTTAATAAGTGCTGGTGATTTAAATCTTAACTCAAAACATCTGCTTTTCTATTGCACTACATATTCTGAAGAGAAGCTATATCACACAAGCACTAGCGTATTAAAAAACAGTACGTTTGTCAATTTAAGAAAGTGAATCTTGTGTATACAGTCAGAGAAACTAAGTTTTGTATTAGCATCCCTGAATTTTCAACAAACTTCACATAAGGATCTGGTTCTTTTTTGATGTGTAACATTGCTTTTTAAATATTTATATATAGATCTCTCTACGTACATATAAATATATATCTTCATTCTTGTATCTACTATAAAAATAGTAGGCTACACATCAAAAAATACCTTTTTTGTTTGTTTTTTTTTAAATTATATATGCCACACTGAAAGTTTTGGAAAGGGTTATCTAGTATGCAAAGTCAACATAACACATATAATATAGAATAGAATAGAATCATTAAGGTTGGAAGTGACCTCAAGGATCATCTAGTCCAACCATCCCCCCACCACCTATTACCCACTAAACCACGTCCCTAAGTACCATATCTAACCTTTCCTTAAACACCCTCAGGGATGGTGACTCCACCACCTCCCTGGGCAACCCGTTCCAATGCCCGACCACCCTTTCAGAGAAGAATTTTNATATATATATATATATATATATAGATTCAGAGCTTGGTAACTCATACACTAAAGCTGTCCCAGGAGCATTGCCACGTCTCATATTTTTACAGATGTAGGATTTCTTTTCATATAGGAGATTTTTTTTTCCCTCCGCTACAACTATTTCACTTCATGCAATAATTAAATCACTCATTGGAAGACTCATTGGAGCAAGTGTTTGAACTGGGATTACATCCTTCGTGAGCACTGCTACCACTGAGCTGTAGTCATGGTCTGTAGGTCTGTTTCTCCATTTGTCCCGTTAGGTCTGTTCAGTTTCCTTTAGTCTGTTCCACTTTCTGCTCACTTTCAGGCTGTGTTGCTGCATACCCAGCTTAGTGGTTGTGGTATTCAATTAGACATGGGAGACCTGGTTTCAGCTCCTTGTTCCGAGGAGATTGCTGACTCCCATCTTTGGGGCTGCTGGCTTTTCTGAAATGTGACTGTCTGTAATTGTGAACATGCATTCTGCCACGCATCGGTTCATACTTTACTGAATTTACCTATACTCTGACCGATTCCTGAGAGGAGGCTGGTTTCATGTTTTTCAGAAAAACACTGTTTTACACAAGTGCTTTCAAGCTGTTTGAGTGTTACATCAAAATTGATTCTGATTCCACAAGGGTCCTGCATGAATGTGATGGTGACCTGTTTTGCAGTGAGCTGAAAGAAGTTTTAGTCATTACTGTGAGCACTTTCACTTGAGGTAAAAGTTAGTGGAGAGGGAACAGTTATAATGCCATTTCTTCTGTCCAGATCTATACTGATTAGCTAGGGAGGTGTGTTTATTGGAACTTAAATGCAGGGGAAGGGGGGGTGTTGGTGGTTTTTTTTGGTGGTGGCGGTGGTTTTTCTAAGTGCAGATTCCTTCACCTAAGCAGGAAAACCAAAGCAACAACAGATAAAAGGTAAGGAGCAGTATTTTGAATAGCAGTGATTTTTTTCAAAATGGGCAGCTAAGTCATGGTGGACAGTGATCCCAATCGGAGGTCCCAGTGGAAGGCTGCAGCTAGAAGATGTGCAGCCCTTGCGTAACAACTAAGAAACTAGCAAGTGAAAATACAGCAATAATGTTACGACGGTGGAAGGCATATTGAGACTGTCACTAGAGCAGTTATGTTTAACTTCGGTATTTACCATTTCTTAAAGATGTTGACAATATTTTTTTTTAGGAATGAACTAGTTTTAGGTTTAGCAAATGCCAATATGGGAAGATAAACCGAGTTTCCTATATTCCTGATTAGAAACAAGCATTAAATGTTATGGAAGTTGAAGCAAGAGTAGTTCAAACTAATAGGTACAGTTGCTTAGTACTGAAAGTAATTGTCTATTGTAGAAATGTATGTAAGATTTTGCATATAAATTCTTCAAATTATGTATTTGGTGAGAAAACTAAGAGGTATATCTCTGTCATCATTCAGGGCAAATGATCTTAAATATTCATACAAGAAACTATTCATTGCACTGCAGGGAAATAGTACATGTTTGATAGGTGGATTATAAAGGAGATAGTATCAGTTCAGAATGAAAGGTTCTATACTCAGATTGCCAACAGTCTGGTATCTTTCCTTTGACCAGTTGAGGGACCCCTTTGCTAATACCAGCATCTAGATCTTCTGGAAGAGAACTCAGAGAGGAGAATAATCTGTAATCTGAAATCTGGGTCTCAAGAAAATGTTCCAGACAGTTTTGCTTTGATTCAGTAAATGTTATAGAAGCAATATCATGGTAATTATAAGAAGTGGTTAGACAAGACTAGGATCTAGGAGGATTTTTTTCTCTTTAGCTTACAAAATATGATTATTGTGGTATACACCACACTGGCATACACATTTAACCAGACAGACATCTCTGCATCTATCCCAGCTGCTTTCATAGTAATTCTGCTTTAGAAGCTATGTTATCTACAGTTGCTAAAAGCATTAAGATAAAATAGAATAAAAGAGAACAGAGGCAGCTTGGTAACTCACCAGGCTTTTAGATTTTTGACAAGTTTCGTTTTGAAATTGCCATTTCTTAAGTGATTTCTTCATCTCTCTTTTAAACCTTATGAACAAAATACAAAGTGCTTGACAGAACATGTGAAGTTACTTTTCTGACCACTTTAGATTTTTTACCCTTTACTGAAACCCTACTTTTCAATTTTTGTAAATGAAACACGTATTTTTGTTGCTCAAAGGTGTCAAGTTCTTTGAATATTACTTTCTTTAATGTCTTCATGTAGTTCAAACAATCTGTGTGCAAAGAAAAAATGAATGCTTTTTGAATGTTCAGTGCAGGTGTTCACAACTATTATTAATCTTAAAAAATAACTTTTTAAAAAGATACTGTATATAGCTAATAAGCTAAACTGTAGGTCAATAGCTTTGTGAAGCACAGCAAGGCTCAGAACAAAATTTCAGCCTTATATTTACCAATGTTTGGTAAACATTTCCTGAAGAGAGATTCAAACTGAAGATGAGAAAAAGAATTAGAAAAGAATGAGAAAAGAAAAAGCTTATAATGTGTATTATATTTAAACAGACTGTGGCTCTGTAAACGATCTCACAAATATATATTCCCCACTGTTTGCAGTCTGTAGTAGCACCAAAGAATCAAGAAATATAAAAAAATATTAATTTGGAGAACAATACACTGTTTCTTTTATCTAGGCAAGACGGTCAAAACAGAAAAAAAACCACCCCACCTTCGTGTTATTTACAGCAAGTTGATATGTGTTAACGTAGCTGTCAGCAACTGAAATGATAAAATTATCATTGTGATCAAATACAGCTATAAACTGAACATAAAGCATGCTTCAGGTTAGTCAGAAGAGGTCCTCTGTTTTTCACTGTGCATGCTTGCCTGAAATGAAACTGTGTGTTATTGGTTAACTGGGATGCTTAGCATAATCACTTTGCAAGGCTGTGGTGGAGGGAGGTGATTATCACTGAGAACAGATGGGCAGGTCCAAAGCATTGCCAGATTCTGCACAAGCTCCATGTAGTGTAGGTTCTAGCTCTCTTTTCTTCGGCATTTCTAATTTTTATTCACTGTGCATATTTTGAAGGGCTAGCTGAGTTAGAGGTCAGGGAGCGATGACCTTACAGTCTAGCTCACAGATGTAGGAGTGGGGAATTCAAAGCGCTGTCACTGTATGTCTGAATGGATGGGACAGACTGCATCTTCTACAATTGCCTCCCTAAATGTATGAAAGGATTTACCTCCGAGCTTAGCACTCTACTCTGCATCTGTAGCTCTCTGTGGATTGTACTGTGTGTGTGACCAGAAATGATATTCTCGGATATGAACACTGTCTCTGCCTCTCCCAAAGTGCATCCTCCTAATGGGACCCGGTTTTATACTTTTCAGGTAAGTGAACTTTAATAAAACTGAAAGGATTTTGCTTGGTACTTAAATGATAGGTAAACTTTAAGTAAGAGTAGCTAATAGCTTAAGAAGCTTATGTGTTAATTAGTTTTGTATTGGTAGGAGAAAATATGTAAAATCAGTATAATCACAGTAAGTTTGCTGCCTTAAAAAAAAAATCAGCATGTAAATTGTTCCTAAACAAACATGAAATTGCATTCACAATGATTTTGCTATTGGTTGTCTTTCCCAATAATATTATAATTGTACAATTCATTAGATTTATAGTTTCTTAGATGAACCCACACTCTCTTTCTGTTTAGTTCAGATAAGCACTGTGTTAGCATTATCAGAAAATCCAAATTCATATTATACAAAAAAATATTTTAAAAACTTTTATGTTGTACCTGTCTGAATTTTTTATATTAATCCTGAGTATTGTTTCATGCTAGCTGATGCTTAATTTGATTCATGTGAACAGTAATCATACATGTGCAATTGACAGAACAGCAGAACCTATTGTTAGGATTATTAAGGCTCCTTCTCAGTTTTAAGCCAAGTTTTGCCTCATTCAGGTAAATGAGCTTGTGTGCTTAGCTAAAGATAAGAATTTATTAAATGCTCTAATGTGCAAACCAGTCTAATCACAACCATCTTTCAGTAGCATTTATTTAAAAGAAATCTTCAGTGCCTTGGTTCTGGAAAACTATGTAATCCCACATTAAGATTTAACAGTAATAACACACACACCCCCCCCTCCAGCCCCAGCTGCACTCCAGCTCTGCAGGGTAATTCAAACACTCCACTACTTAAAATGGCAATAGCTTTTTCAGCTCAGCCTCTGACACAGGTAGGATTTAAATAACCTTCCCATTCTGGATCGTATAATGGTTTTGTGGTTTTGCTTACTTTATGCTATTGTAGAGTGATGCCTTTAATATGTAAAAAATCCCATGTATGCTACCAGAGCAAACAATGTGAGGCAATTAAAAGTTCATAAAACGCATGGAAACTTCTTTCACAAAATACAGGTGCCCCATTCTTTGGGTCCAATAACTGCATTTCACTCCTGTCTTCTTTTAATCCATTGTTTTTAATTGTATTGTCTTGCCCTTTTTACAGTGATGTCAAATGATAGTTGAGGGCTGTGCAGAAAGAGTGGCATCCTCCTAACAGTGACGATCTGCTGATCCTGGCAGTGATTCAGAGACATGAATGCCCCAGGCCTGTTCCTCTACCGCATGACTACTTTTTTTCACACACTGACATCTAAATACTCTGCACAGCCTCATGTAGCTATGCTCTTAAACACAGTTCCTGACGTCAGGTATTCTTTCTGAATGTGTAGAGTTGAAAAAGTCACTAAAATTAGGATGCTTGGTTCTGATACCAAATTGACATATTATATGGTACTTCACAAAAGTAAGCACTAACAATGAGGAATATAATTTTTTTTTCAGTATATATATTGTTGCTACTAGCAGTCCCTATGATTACTGTAGACATTATCGCACATACAAAAAAAATCTCATTTAAAAAGTGTTCTTCCATTGATTTTTAAGCTGAGGGGACAATAAATAAAAGGGAAATATAACTGAATTCCCTGTTACGTTCCAGGTACTTTACTGAGCGATGTAGAGTTAAATGACCTTGGAATGTAAAGCTGCTAATTCAGGACAATCTGTGGTTTGTGTTCTAGAGTGGCCTGGTGTTATTGGTTCTAAAAGAATCCCTGAAAAATTAAAAAAAAAAAAAAATCAACCAAAGAAAACCTACATATTCCTGTGATGCCCCTTTAAAATTATTTAATTCTATTTATTTGTTTATATATGTGCAGTATAAAGATATATGAAAAGCTTCCCAGTTCTTGCCTTGGTTTCCTTTGTTGTTCCTTGCTTCCTGGCTTTTGACCACCATGTTTATGGTATCTTCTCATTCCCTCTCAAGTTACCTCAGTCTTTGCTTACCAATGTAGTAATTGCTGAGAAGGACTTTGTATAACTCTGGATAATTGTTCTCATCTGTTTTAAACTACTTTCACCTTCTGCTTTCTTGCCTATTCTATTGCTGCTATGTGTTACATTGTAACCTCTTTGTGACGGAATCTCTTTCACTTAAATAGCTTGTAAAGTTATGGGACAGCTCAATGGTTCTTAATTTGAAATATATATGCTGGTATTCAACCTAAATGTGTGAAAATAATCTTAGCAAAGGCAATGTCTAGCATGTTTAAAACTGAGCAAACACAAAAATTGTGAAATGAGGGCCTGAACTCCGACTGATGGAGTGTAATGAGTGATTAAGCTACTGAATTAATTATACATTACTGTAATGATTAAGCGGCTGAATTAATTGTACATTGATTAAAAAATGCAACATTTTAATTCTTCCAGCAACAAAAATGGTGATGAAGGAAGCACAAAGCGTGTGTGCAAGTTGTAACTTTATTATTGGCATTTCATTGACGTTCTTAGAAAATAAGACCAAATTGGCCTCTGCTGGCCAAGGAATCAGACTGGCCTTACAGGGATCTACCAGAGCACTTGGGCTGGGGAGAGCTGTACTTAGTGGATATCTCTACAAGGTTTTGAGCATTTATTAAGATCTTAATCAAATGCTTTAAATAGCATCCTTTCAAATCAACTTTATAAAATGTGTTCAACTTGTAAGTGAACATTTATTGAAATTAGAAGTCTGCCGTAAATTTTCAAAATCAGAGATTTTCTTGTCTCATGCACTTTATTTTTAGTAGATGAAATTAACAAGGAATTTCTCAACAACTAATTGCAACATTTAAAATTATATTTTCGCCTGCAGTGAGACAGGATGAATAAATAGGTTTTTTCACTTCCCTTTCTCTCCTCTCCCTTCCCACTTTGTTGTGTTTTATTAGCTTCTTTGGTCTCCAGGACACCTAGTGTTGGGAAAAAGTACTGAATTTGAAAATTACATCAATATCTGCAACTATCTGAAAGCTCTGAAATTTCTAGTACCTTTGTTCTGCTCAGGAAATGTATCCTGAAATTCTGCAAATGATAAAAGCTTGATTTGGTTCAGTATATTTGCTGAAACACCTGCTAGAATCAAAAGAAGCTTAAGCTTTGATCCCTAGACTGTTCTTGATTAAAGCAATTAAAACAGAAATCTATATGAGAGGAGGTCATATAAAGAAGTTATATACTGTATGACAGGAAGGAGTTGTAATGCCATTGTGAACAATGTTTGGTTTTACAGTAACCAAGGCAATACCAAGGTTTAGTGCTTTGTGTTTCAATATCTCTCTATTTCATCTCAATTTACTTGTGCCAACCTTGGCAGACATCTGCAGCTACATAACAGATTTTTCTTTCTTTTTTTGTCTTCAAGTTCAATAAAAGATAGTATTTCTGCTATTCTATGTGAATAAATTAGTTTGCCAGCGATCCCTCAGTGAGCACATCTCTTTCATGCACATTGTAAACCTCAAAGTCCAAGTAGTAACATTGCCTTGCGCTCTTGTTGGTCTTATGTTTCACTATATTTAGCAATTATTTGCGTAAAATAATGATACAGCTGAAAAAGTTTGTACTGGAAAGGAGATAAAAAACTTGATTTTTGGTTATGAAATGGGAAACAATAATGCACTGAAAAAACTCATTTTTTAATCAAGATGGTTCTACAGAGAACTTGAAGGAGTTTCCTTTTTTATGAAAGCATAGCACAAAGGAATTTAATTTTTATATTTCAGATTTAATTTTTGAAATTTGTTTAATACTTTGATTATTTAAATGCAACTTAGGTTACCTTGGCATTTACCGTATCCAGTAAATATTTTATGTTTTCTTAAGTTGCTTCTCTACAACAATACATGTGAATACTAACTTGCACAACTTCTAAACATTCAAAACATCTTCGCATTGTACACAACATTTATTTCAATAGAATTTGAAATTGAAAGAGCCTTTTTTCTGTTTCAGCATCTTTGCGGAAGAAAAAAACCTGAATTTTTTCTATGAACAGTATTTTTAACTCTTGTAACTTCCAATTATTAAGCTAAGCACACATCTAAAGCACAAATCTAAGCACGGACCTAAATGAGGGCTAAAAGTAGTTGCCAATAGGCAGAACTTAGGAACTAGGCCTGTGCAGTAGAGACAAATGCTCAAATTGTGGCAGCGCACAAGGTCTCATGGACCCGGCTGCATCTTCAGCTTTGAAATCAGCGGTATGTAGTAACTTTCCTTAAATGTTAAACATGAACTTTCATGTATCTGGAAGCGATACTAGCCCATTCTGTAGTCAGATTAAATTTGTGGTTTATAGCTGAACTCTTAGGACAACTAGAGTATATTCCTTTTTGCTAACAAGTAGAGAAATATGGGCTGGTCTTTTTTGAAACCTTGGGAGGTTAAAGCAATTTTTTACAGTTGTCAGATCATCAGAAGGTCATAAAAAAATAAAATTACTTTCTTACAAAACCTGCAGACAAATCCTAAAATATTCATATGAGATAAAAATGTAAATACACTATGAACTTCTGTAAAAGTGCCTTACTGATGAAAGGTTTGCAACTGTGTTACTGGGAAACATTTCTACACATAAAACCTATCTGTGCTGATTACTACTGTCTTTCATTGCTTAGCAACTAAACGTTACACTCCAGCGATAGTGAATTAACAACAAAATGCAAACAAAAATGTTACTTTCTGGTACAGAATGTGCTTTGAGATGTGTGAAAAAAAGCATATTCTATAAGAAATACTAGATTCACTCCAGAATTTTCCTGTTAATTCCTATCTTAATGGTTTAAATGAACTATCCTTACACAGAACTTGTGTTTTATACTATCCTGCAGTTTTAGTGTTTCAGTAATCCTATTGTTCTTTTCTGCATCTTATATGGAGATAGTAAATGAAACAAAAAGGCTCACCTATAAGAGAAAGTCAAAATTTATAATTGTACTTGATACATTTATCATTAGATTATGCTTTGGGCAGGTATGTCATGCTACTCTGTTTAGTAGGCCATAAATTTTCTATTTGACTATTTTGTTGCCTCACGTATTTCTATGCAGTATAATTTAATAACAAAGACAATAGTTTTTGCGTTTCTTTGCAGAAATTCCCAGTTCTCTGACAAAAAAAAAAAAAAAAAAAATTGGCGATGGAGATGGGTTATTAGTCACCTTGTATCTGACGTGATCACTCATACCACAACGAATTTCTTGTAAAAATGTATATTTGATGACTCTATTCCTACTCTATGAAGACTTAATTGCACATGTAGAAAATATACCATATCTAACATTCAGAACAGGGCCAAAACTGTGTGTGTACTTTCAATGCTGTGTCACCAGGTCCACTGAAGAATTGTAAAATCTGATCTTATCTCGAACCCTTCAGCTGGACTAGCACATGGGCAGCTCCTCCCAGCAACCCTCTGCCAGGCATGGGATTTCTCCCTTAGTTTTACCGAAAGAAAGATTTGTTTTTTCTTTTCTTACTTAATGCACCGGCACACTATGTTTTTTCACAAACATCATATAAAGTACTAGAGGCACATTCTTTGTAAAAGCCGCGAGTCCATGGCCAATGGGTAACTTTTAGCAGTAATGATGCTAAACATCACTAAAAGGCCAAATACGACAGGAGTCAACTGAATAATTGGTTCTGTGTGCAAAAAGTTGTGGCACAGATGATGTAGGTTGTTGTAGACTTCAGAAGGTCTGAAAGCTGTGTTACTGAATATAACTGTGTATACTGAACATATAATTAAATAATAACAGTGGCAGAAAGGCTGACAGTGAAGTGTTTTTAAAGACTTCTGACATGATAACAGTGACAGAAAGTAGTAGTGCTGGACCAGTGCTTTACCCTGTAGCCAAAAAAAAATAATCATTAAAAAATCTGGGCAGTGTCAGAGGCAGGAGACAATAATAAAGTGATTTGCATTGCAAATAGCTTGGAAATATTTATAGCAGTATAAGTGGGGTTTATGCAATTTTGGAATTTAGGAATTTCAGAGTAATAGTATGAGGAATATGCTTACAAGGTCTTTTACTCAGAAATAAATTACAAATGACATTAAAGGCTAGTCTTACATTACAATGGAGAGTTATTTATTCTAATTTACTATTATTCTACGATATGTATGTTTACTGCCTCTTTTGTGAAGAACAAACTTAAAGCTTTTCTGCTCAAATACAGACATGTTAATGCAGTATTAATCTGAATGTACCCTAAAATATTAATGTTCTCTGTTTTCAAACAACTATAAAATTTTAAAGGAGAAATATTTTAAAATTTTATACATTAAAACATGTTATACCAAATAAACTTTCAGTAAGTTTCATCTGGCGGTGCTGGTAAGTTATTTTTATTTTTTTGTAGCATGGAGAAGACTGTGAGCATTTGTTAATCAGTCCAGCTAGACTGACAACTGGTAGGTTTAATCATTTTACCGAGTTGGTGAGAATGTGCCACTTGGACTCCAAAAATGGAACAGAATTATTCAGGCCGACGGGAAAATAAGAACATCATATAAGTGTTCAGCTAAAAAGCCCTAAAACTGTTATTGAAGTATTTAATGTAATGTGCCTTAAGTATCTAGAGAAACAATTTTGTTTGCACAAGGATTGGGGGTTTTTGCATACTTCGGTTGTGCCAGAGAATTGGAATGTATGTCCATGAGAGCTCATGAAAGACAATGTCCTCACCACCAGCAATCCTGTCCACACCCGTGACTCAGGGAGTGTCTTTGAAAAGCTACTTGTTTTCTGGTGTTTCTGCTTCTGAGTTTTGGCTGGAATTGTGCTGAGAGCTGCCCCAACTGCCCCCACATACCCTTTTCCTGCTTAAAAAACGGTAGCACTGCATGGCCCCACATTTTCCATACTGTTGTTTTGTTTGGCTTTTTTCAGCCAGTCAGTAAAATGGTCTGGTAGCTTTTATATATACACTGTTCTGCATGCAGTGGACTGGGAAGGGTGACTTGACTGAATGTTAACTGACCGTTTTGGTCTATAGATACATTTGCATTCTCCTCTGGTTGGAAACACACATTGCTTAAGGAAGAAATGAGAAAAATTAGCGTTCTAAGATAAGCCTAATTACCATTAATTTCTTAGTGGAAACTAGGAAAACTAATTCTTCTCCCCAAAAGCCACAGGACGAAGCTAAACCTATGCATACACAGACTCATGTTTTCCAAAAAAAAACCACAACCAACCCCAAACGAACGAACCAACCAAAAACAACAAAAAACCCCAACCAAAAAACCTAAGAAACCTTAAGCATAGAAGGATTCTGTCTATAGTATTTTTTACTTGTAGAGACTTAGTAAATTATGTTTACTCCCAAACACTATGATAATTAGAATAGGCAAAGAATATAGGACCTTAAAATACATACCTGAAGCAAAATAGAAAGAGTTTAAAGGTTTTGTGTCTTAAGGCAATATTCACATAAATTTTTCTTAAAAAAAATGTTTTGTCCACATATTTCCATTTTTTCCACATGTTGAGACTGAACAGTAACCAAGCAGAGCAGTCAATGTACCTTTCTGATACTGAATTCCTGTCATTCAGAGTGTTGCAAAGTAATGGAGTAAAGAGTCAGAAAGTACCTTTCCTTTTTCTGCCAGAAGCACTGGGGCTAAAACAGAGCTGCTGTTTCTTTTCCAGCTGAGTAGATGTGACCAAGAAAAGCAGGGGAGTAGGAGGAGGAATAGCAATAGCAGTAATTTCCTCCTATTCCAGAAATAGGATCATGGTACGGTTTCTGAATCACATCTAGAAACCATGTTTCTGGCTCAATTTCAGAAGTGCCTTGAGGGTTGGATTCTGAACCTGGGCTTCTTTTACCGTAATTTGCATAGAAAATAAAACTAGAGGAAGAAATGTACTGGTGTTTTCCAGAGTAGTAAGAATTATTACTAATACTAATTAATACTAATACTAATAATTATTACACAGTAAGGTGTTTGGTTTGATACTGGTTGGTCCATTTTCTCAACTGATCACAAGCTGTACAGAGTGAGATAGCAGAATGCTTGGAAAATAAGTTTTCCTTGTAGGGGAAAACAGAAAATATAGGCATAGCCTGTTCTGAGAGCACAGATTGTGTCTCTGTAGATGGATCTCCTGAACATCCTGTATAAATTGTGATGATTGGAACAGGCATGGGTTTTCCCTTGATGGATATTACCCATCTTGCTATGCAGCACTGCTGAAGCTTTCACATCCCTGCCTGGGAGGAGAGTGTAATTTGCTGATTTCATTAAACATTTCAGATATAATCTTAGTAGTTGTCTCAGATCTAGATCATACTGGCTCCTTCTTGATTTGCTGCACATTGGACCAAGTAGAGGACAGTACCATTACCTGGTATTTAGTAACAGAAGGTGTTTGGTCTGGCAGCTTTTAGTGCTATCTTGACTAGCTTTTAGTACTGTATACAACTTCAACTTCAAAATTCTTCTTAGTATAGCTTTTACTGTTTGAAAGCCTGAATTAATTGGCTATAGGAACATAAATGTAGCCTTCTACATCAGCTACTAAGTCTATGCTAATTAGATATCCTTCACGAGCTGGAAATACTGTATATCAGCACTTAAAAAAACATTTTTCTTTTGGCGAAAGATATAGTCTAGACAAAGATACAGTTGCACAGAAACAACTTATTAGACTTGAAAAAGAATAAATAAATGTAATTAGTATAATTACTAAATTAATACAGTGTTCAATTTATTTTATATAAAGCATTTTGTCCTCACAGATTTTTTTTACATTGTTCATAAATTCATAAGGCAAGAGGATCTATTGCTTGCCCATTATTTATGTAACGTTTGCTCATACAGTCTTCATTACCAACAGCATCAGCTGATGATGTTGAGAGATGAGTGATCTACCCACAAATTTCTTCTTTATATGACATCTGTCTTAAGGCAAGGAAAAAGCAAGTGAAGGCAAGCAATAAAATGCATGATTTTAACAGTTTTAAGTTGAGATGTGAATAAACTTCTTTGCTGAGGAACTTGTTAGCCTATAGATATGTCTATTTTGGGGAAATTACTCTGATAAAAACATTAAAGCAAATATTCAAATTTTACCTTTATTCATACATTGTATTTTTGTTTTGAATGGAATAGCATTACTACACATCACAAGATTTTAAATACTGAATTTCTTAGTAGTGATTTCAGGAAATAAATTTTATTTTGCCTCAGCTATTCCTGTCTAGTTCAATGTTGAGTTGGCAGTTATGTGTGGCATAACATTTATGGAGGACTATGAGGCTAGGATTATTTTGAAATGACAGCTGACATAATTCAGTTGATATTGTGGTTCGCTCATGTAAACAAATGAGAAAAATACGGATTCAGTATTTCCACTGAAAGAATTAGAATTACTGATTCATGGAAATTTAAGTGATCTGTTTATGTTTTCTTTTCACTAGGAGGAATTACACAGTTCAGCATGACTAAGAGTGCTTGTTCCTATGAAATGTGTTATTTCCAGTAATAGACCTAACAAAGTATTTGTGGGGGTTTTTTGGTTGCTTTGTTTTGATTTTGTTTTGGTTTCATTTTTTGTTTTTTAAATCAAGTATTCTAATATTGTATGCATGGTGATGGGAACAACTGCATCTACATGATCAGCCATAACAGTGTTGGTGCTGAGAAAAGCCAGAGTGGTGAGGAGATGCCAGTGGCACTGAAGTTGCGTTGAAGATGTGGTTACATGTAGAGATATGGTTGTGCTATAATCCTGAGGTGTGAGGGAAGCTCCCTGATCTGGATTCCTGTGCTTATGTCTCCATTAGTTAGTAGTGTGGCAGAACAAAAATTAATCTCTAGAGCAAAAGAGGAGGTTCTGATGTCTGTGTAAGGCCAGGTAAGTTACTTTGGAGTAGGTCTAGTCAGGCCCCACTGGCTGTACATCCGTCAATGGATGGAAAGCGCTAGATGCACTCTCAGAGATTATCTTTCAGTTTCGTTTTGTCCAGGAGGGTTCCAGTTCAGGCACTCTGAAATCACTTCATGATGCAAACCAAAGCAAGTTGAGACAATGGAGAAATTTGCTTCCTAATGCAAATTCAAAGACTAGGGTAGACTTGATTTCTGTTATGGCAGGCTTTGATAAACAGCATTTCAACATAAGGGCCAAGTTCTGTGAGTCCCAAATCATGTTACAGGAGACCATATTCCTCTGAAGTAGTCCAGAAAGATAAGCCTCCCTATGTTGAGCTAATCTTTGTCAATACAACTGTATTGATAAAGACTGTGTTAACCCTATAATTTCATACAGTCATTTCAGATTAATCTTTTCAAGGCCTGCTATTTGCAGTATGTTTTATTATTTTCCTAGGACTCTATTACTAAAGTAAATATTATGTGGAGAAAATTACCATTATTAGGATGTTACATTTCTGAGCAAACAAAAAAGTATTAATGTACTGTTTTAATGAAGCAAAGAAAAAGGTTTTTTGACATTAAGTTATGGAAACCTATTTTTTGTACCGTATTTTTATATTAATAGTAGGCAGACAGAAAATTATTTCAGATAGTAATTGAGTCTCTGCTTCATGTAGTTGAGAACCTGAATTCCAGATTGGCTCTGTGGATGGATTTTATGTATTTCATAAGATTTGAAAACATATATGGCCTCTGTTGGCCTGAAGCCTTGGATGGATTGGCTAGCACTGTAAGGAACAGTGGAGCTTTAAGCTAAATATCTACTAAGATGTGCTCAGCAAAATGAAATTAGTAACTTACACTAAACACACACATACACACATCTATTGCTTGAAGTCAACATCAACCTTCGTGCTTCGAACAGAGATCTGATGACACCAGTGTGTCAGTTCATTTCCTCAGACTGGCGACACTGTAGCTTGCTTGAGGTGGTCTGTCAATGTTCAACTGCTCAGTAAAGGAAACCAAAAGATGTTTTAAAGTTTGAATAAACTGAAGGGTGATATTAAAACCAAATTTGCAATTCTCCATCAGCTTCCAGTTTAGTACCAGAAGAACAATCCTTTCTCCTTTCAACAGATACAACAGTAGCAATCGTGTTTCTCACATACCTAAAACTAACACAACTCACATACAAATATAAGTGAATGCAGAAAGAACGAGCAGTTTTGGAACAATCTCAGGGAGAGGATCAGAAACAGTTTGTTGGGTTTTTGTTTTTTAATTTCAGATAATGATGTAAAACTCAATGCATTTAACCAAACTATTAATCAAGGAGCCAAGGAAACATTCAGGTCAGTAGGGAGCATGAACACCAAACTCAAAGTTACCCATTAACCTAAAGAATCTGTCAATTCTGCGTAGATTATCCCTCAAGAAACATTGCTTTTTACTTATATTTTTAAACATAATATCATTCTAAGCACACACAAAGCTTCTCTACAGATATAATTTGTAAGACATTTATGAGAATTCCTAGAGGTATGATGGGAAGCTGTAATGGGTTCAGTATGGAGGGGTGGTGCTTTGAATTGCTTCTTGGATTTCTGGTAAGTAGTTGAATAGCTATCCTCTTTTAATCAAAGTAATTTTGGAAGCATCAGTCATGGTTTTTAGTTAAAGCTTAATTGGATTTTGCATTTACCATAGTATAATCATGTTCAGCATGGCGCTTTTTTCCCCATGGTCTCTCAGAAGTGGCTATTTGTTCTTGCATCCTTTTGAATAGTAAGAAAACAAAATGTAAAAGTTACGTTGAAATATTTTCTACTGTTTATTTGTTCTAAGGGTGAGTCAGTGAATAATATGCAGAATGCATCTGCTACTGAAAGCAGCAGAAACAAGTAATTTTCTTCAAATACTGTGGCCTACCATAGCACAGCACATCTTGACTAGAAGTCAGACAATACTTACCATACTAATATGAAATCTGGTCCCAGTTTGTACATGCACTGAAGGAACTCTCACTTTTGCAGAGCTCTGCCACTAGAGAAGTCGTATCTGAAGTCAGTAATGAATCTCAGCTTTGTCAATATTCACTATTCACTGGTGCTGATTCCAGTTTTCCAGGCAAAAGAACTTTCTAAAAGTGATTGTACCTTTTACTGCCTCTCAAAAATAAATAGATGCAAAGTGACACAAAAATCTGCCTTGATCAAGTAACAGAATTCATTCAGGTTTTGGGTAGCAAATGAGTCCAGCAGTTTTTAAAATAAGTAAACCTTTTTTTTTCTCCTGACAAGGCAAAGTTTCTATTTTTTACTGCATTTTGCTTTTACCCTCTCGCTACGAGCATTTCAGACCCAGCACCTTTGGCATTTGTGGAATTAGAGCTCCTGAGCGTAATGTCCCAGGGAGACTAGAACTGTAATGTATTTTGCCTGTTTAAATATTAAATAAATAGATATGCTTTTTACATTTAGCCCAATATTAAAAAACCCTCTTAGTCTATTTTTTCTACCTGTTAAAGATACCTTTAATCGGATTCTTTATGTAGCTCTTATTCATTTTCAACACTTTTATTATGTTGTTTTCTAAAAATGCCAAGCTTTGTGGTAAAGTTCCCCAAATGTTGTAAACTCTAGCCTCCTCTCTTACAGGGCATTTTCTTGTCATAGACTTTTAATAATTTCAAGGTAGAGCTTAAAGTCATACACTTTTGGTCAGGTATTAATACACAGTTGTTGTCAAGTATAATTTTGAGAGTTAGGCAGCAGATAGGCCAAACAGCCATTATGCAGAACTGCATTCTTAAGTTCAGAGTAAATCAGCAGTGACCATGAGGAAAAAACAAGCAAACCAAAACAACAAAACAATTATTGGAATTTTCTCAGAGTTCCCCACTTCCTTTCTTACTTTCTTTCTTACTTCACAGACTGCATCTTATTTGCCTGTTTATCCCAGCATAGTTCTATTGGAGGTTTGAGGTTCAGGACAAGTTTCATCCTTTCTGTCACCCTTGGGTTGTGAGGAGGTTCATAACAGGTCTTTGAAACCAACTCTCCTCCCATTACACCTGATTTTTTAATATTCATATGCTATTTATAGAGGCAAGCTTAGTCCTCTGGAAGCACGAAAGTATCAGTAGTGTCTTTATGTCAAATTTTGTCTCTAATCTTTGTAAAACAAAAACTAAGAGACTAGTCAATCTTTTTTTTTCTTAATTCAAGTAGAGAATTTAATTAGATTGTCTAATTTTAAATGCCCTTCCCTCTTAACATAGGTATCTTCTACTGAAATGTAATGCCTATCTGTAAGAATTTTTTAGTGTGTTTGCTGAAAGTGAAAAATAAATATATATATTCCCTCCCTTTAGTTTATATTTTGCTGCAGTTTGCATCAGCTCTTTGCTTTCCTGTATAAATGGAGAAATGTGATGTATATTGAAGTCTCCTAACACCAGCTCCTGGTCCTGTTTGAGTCTCATTGATGTTCACTGGAATATACTGAGAACTTTTCTAAACAGCTCTGGACTCATAGTCCCCTGATGTGTGGGCATGGGTATCTCTAATTTAAAAACTATGTTAAGAAAATATGGTGGCATGACCCTGAAAATAGGCCGTATGAGATGTAATGGTTACACCTTTAGGTTAATGCTTATCTCTTAACTACATTGAATGTGATTTTATTTCTTCAAACAACTATTACTTTCTGGAGAAAGAGCAGTTTGAACTCTTCTCGTCAATCAGTCACTAAATTCAATGCATGAATGACTGCAGCCTGGTCTGTGACTGTCTCTAGAGTGGCAGTGATGGGCTTTACTAGAACAATAATATATCTAGTGTGTTGTGAGCATTTAAGGAGAAAAGGAAATTCAGAAGTTCAAAGGAAATGCTCATAAGAAAATCCATGCTCTTATCAGTCTTTTGAAATGAAATTTTAAAGGAGGACTTAGCTGTCCATTTCTGTTGTAAAATCAATTGTTATATAATTTAATAAAGATAACTCTACAAAAAAATGTAAAAGATTATAAATCTCCCAACTCCGTATCACAGACCACTGATTTCAAGGGAGTTATTCCTAACCCATGACTATAAGTATCTGTGTGTCTTCATAGGACCAAAGCCTGTCTGCCTTGCTAAATTTGCTATCTAGCTAGCTTTTGCTAAAAATGATATGCCAAATGAAGTGAAATCGGGAAAATTGTTATTTCATCAACTCTCAGATATTTTTTTTTAGAGAAGTGGTTCTTGCATGTGTACCTCTAGCTCAGTTTACATAGTCACTGTGCTTAGCAGCATAGTGAAACATGGCTGCTCTCAAGTATTTCCTGCAGGGCTGGTCTGAAATTTTAATTGTTTGGGGTTTTTTTCCTGAAGTATCATAATGATGTTGTGAAACTTCAACACCAAGTGTTTTGGAGCATTTTCTAGGTCAATGATAAATTAATTTGTTTATGGCTTCAAGAACATTGACTTTTTAAAATCATACATGTTTTGTATTTTGAGGTAAACCATATGAAGTCGATCGGTACTTCCAGTATGTTTGTGAGTTGATATTACAGAAGATTTCTTTTTCCTGACATTTATTCTGAAGTGTCTGGGTAAAGTTTTACTCTGCAAAATTTCCAAAATGCACTTGAGAAATCTTTCCTATGGCAGTACTTATGTAGTCACTTTTTCACTGGAATATTTTTGCCCAGTAATTATGTATAAACTAAATATATACACTTGAATTTTAATATGTGCATGTGTATGTAAATATATATATATTTCACTATGAAAAAATAGCGCTTTGGAATCTGATATAAATGGAAGGACATCAGATATCTTTGGAGCACTGAAAGAATTCTAAAGAGTAGGATTTCTTGCTAATTTTGAGGGATTTTAGCAGAGTTTAAAAGTATCTCTGAGAAAGCATGAGCTCTACAGCTATGCAGCTGTCATTAGCTGTCACAGACCACTTAATGATGGTGTTGAGTATTCTTTAATTGCTGTCTCTATTCATCAAAAGTTTTTTGTTTTTTGAGACAAATTAGAGGATATGGCAATCTAGTCTTGCTTTTCATAGGGGCAATCAGCAACAGGGTTATTGTGTGGCATCTGAGTAACATGATGCACTAATAAAATTTCAGTGTCCCGATGGAAGTGCAACTGAAGCGTCTATGTGTCACTGGAATAGAGTTCAGGATGGGAGCTTAGTCTTATATGCTGGACTCTATCATAACCCTAATCCTGTGGGCAGGAATATGATATATGTGAATTTCTCCCACAGTTCAGGATCACAGCCCATGCCATGTACTAGTTGGGAGCTCTGTAAATAGAACTTTTTTATTCCTCAGCTTTTTGACTGCTTTTAGAATATCACTGGGCAAGGCTGTATAGAAAACTGGTCAACAGGGAGAGCTTACCTTCCATTTCTCCAGAAACAGTCCAGGAGCTGTTTCTCATCACTCTCATTATCTGAACAACGCAAATTTCACCTTAAGACTTTTACCTCCTGAAGACTCCTGGCCTTAAGGAAGCTGGGGAAAGTCAGCATATAGGAGCTGATCATGCATATTTCCCTTTTTTCTCTCTGTGATTCATCCATAGAACGATGGATTTCAGAAAACTGCTTTTGAAAACTCGATTTCAGTTTCAGGAAAAAAAATCTGTTAGTTGATCACCCATCAGTGAAGAATGATTTCAGAGTTGTGAGATGAGGAGCCGAGGGCTAGGTGCACAAGGATATATTGGTATGACCCTCATTTTGGCTCACAGCTTTGACTGAAAAGGTAGGAATACCATTGCATCTAAGTCTATCTTCAATTAAGCAACAGAGAAAATTTGTAATACCTGTAAGATTTGAAAATCACATTTAGCCTATCTTTTTTTTTTCCCAAAAGTATCCAGAACGAGGGAGTGAGATATTTTGGCCAACAGAAGTTCCTCTATAAATATGTCACGACCAAATGCATTTGCTTTTGGCAAGTCAGCATTTATGAAACCACCCCTGGTAATTCCCTGTTCAGCAAACAAAAATCTAACAAATCTAGATTTCTGCAATGGAGCAAAGGGCTACAGTTAGGTCTTTTGAAGATCACCAATTCCTGTGAGAAGAATAATTGAGACACGAACTGTTTTTATTAAAGAGTATTTTAGCAAGGAGACAATGGACATTCATTTTGATCTTGAGAAGCTTAATTAAGAAGGGCTCATAGTGTGGTTGAAGAATATGCTGGAAGCTTTCCTATGGCAGCTGCAATATGTGAGATCCAAATCACAAATTGGATTGCATTTCTCTCACACATAAAAAAGGATATGGGTATTTTCAAATTTAAGTCCCACTCATTTCATGTACCAGCTGCTTTATCATCATTTTGTCACCTTTTATTCCACTTACAGTTCTGATATAGTTACAGCTCTTTTAACATCTCATTGACATGACAAAAATATACATACAGATAGCAGCTGAATATACATACAGTATGGTATGACTGGATGGTATAATCTACAAAAGGAATAATAAAAATGTTTTCATTCCATATGTTCCACATATTTGGGAAAACCAGGCCTGTGAGCTCTGATTTTTCACCTCACATTTGCATGAAACCAGTGTAAGAGTGGAAAGTCAAACCCATTATTTTCTTCCACTTAATTTCTTCTAAATAATAGTGTTATATTACTTTCTGACAGGGTTTAATTAAGAGCTCTGGAGATTTTTCCTAAACTAAGGTTTGAGATTCTTCAGAAAACTCAACTGTGTATTTATCTGACCAGAAGAAAGCTAGCTGGCTTGTTGTCATGATTTTATTTACAGTGTATATGTCTCTGTGTATGATGTGTGAGAGTTAAAATAATTTCAATTTCAGAGCATTTATGTCTGGCGCCCCGAACATAAGAATGACATGAAACTGTTGGAACACGTCCAGAGGGCTGGACAGTTTACAAGGGCTTGCAGTGACCGGACAAGGTGCAATGGCTTTAAACTGAAGGAGGGTAGATTTAGATAGGAAGAAATTCTTCACTGTGAGGGTGGTGAGGCACTGGAACAGGTTGCCCAGAGAAGCTGTGGATGCCCCATCCCTGGAAGTGTTCAAGGCCAGGTTGGATGGGGCTTTGGGCAACCTGGTCTAGTGTTCCATTACGGCAGGGGTTGGAACTAGATGATCTTTGAGGTCCCTTTCAACCTAAACCATTCTATGATTCCATGATATGTACAATTTTTATAAATGGATGAAAACAGCTAGGACCCATTTTTTGCTAAATGAAGGTACAATTCTACTTTTCCTCTTTTCAGAAACAAATTTGGATTATAAGTCAGGGGAAATACAGATTCCCTCCATTTGTCTGTGTTTCAGAGTCCTCTGAGGTCTCATTTTTCTGATACAAAAACTTCAACTTCACTTTCAGGGCAAGGTTCATCTCACTTGGTATTCTGTATCTGTACTGTGAAGCTCTTCCCAGACTTATAAACCTACTTGCAATTCACCTACCTTTTTTTCTGTGTATTGTGTAAAGATATAAACTACTCTAAGATTGTGTGGGCAGCTGCGAATGGTTATCTTCAATATTTTATGTTCTGATATTTAGTCAAGTTAAACTTACCTGCAGCATCAAAAGGCTTAAAAGTGAATATTTCTTTAGCTCATATTTTTACATTTTGAAAATTTAAGGAGTAGGTTATTCCTGATGAAAATTTACTGTATGTCTTCACTGTACAATTACTTGGAGGAAAGCAAATCTGAATATGAAAAATGCGGATTCCAATCACCTCCTGAAAAATGGATGAAGATAAGCTGGTTTGATGTGTGGTTGTCTGACCCTTTCTTGCCTAACATTATTGTAGAGGGTATGATACAGACATGGAAAAATGACTTTGTGCTACTGAAATAAACACCGTTCACTGATTTTTTAATCAAATATTTTGTGTATAAACATGACAAGACTGGAGTTTCCAGTGAAGAACAGATGTAGTTTGGGGTTTTAGTTCAATCTTTCTTTAAAGAATACATCTAAAAATACTGTTTACTTACATTTGTAGTAGAATTGGCTATGCTTTCAAATTTGAATACTCTCTCTACGATATGTTTACTTTGCTTACATCGCTGAAGGAAATTTCTGTCTGTTTAATATTCAAAATAGTTTTGATATAATCCTATCTGTCAAGAACTGAGAGACAGAGCAAAACAAAATGAATTATGTCAAAGTTTACATATCAAGAAATCAACCTTGACTGAAAAAATAATGGTATGCTTTATAAGAAACAGATATTAAAATTGTCAGCCCTTTTAAATGCTATCCTTTTTGGATAAAAACAGAGGAACTATAGAGTTCAATTTTAAGAAGTCAGAGTTTAAGGAAAAACTTGTTCAATTTGTTACATTTTGTCTGATCTTGACATCAGACATGAACTATAGGTAAAAAGAAATTTCTGTTTGGTTTAAGGAAGACACTGGGGCTTGTAAGAACAAAAATCAGACATTTTTACTGAAATGCAATGGAATTTTTCACTTTTCTAAAGTGATGAAGAGAGATATTCTGCAGAATTCAAGTAACGATCTATTGAACAAACAAATATAAGGAACTGTTTGATTATGGAAAATGAACATTATATCTCTTATTAAAGTGTAATTGTAAAAATAATTGCAGATTTCACCATGAAGTATGTCTGAAAGTGTCTCCCAATTTGCTCATTTGCTCTTTTCTGCCATCCTATTTGATTCCATACTGAAATCCATCATAAGAAGAAGATGGCAAAAACTGCAAGTGCATCCATCAAATAAAAGCGTACGTCCAATACATACAAGCATACATCAGGCATAAAAGATTGAGTGGCAACTTTCCCTTTGCCCCCTGGCTCTGAAAAGTAAGCTTTTCCTTAAGTAGAAGTAGAAAGACTTTTTTTTTTACTATTTCAAGTGGTCTGTGATGGTCATAGCACTGATCTACAGCAGCTTATGAAAGCTATGACCTGCATAATAAGGTAATATATGTATGTATGTACTAGGTTCTTGAAATCTTTAATGACTTGATTCTGGAGTCATGTAGTTAGTCAGTTTCTAGCAAGCAAAGGCAATAGCTTTAGATAAGCAGCTGGCTGGAAAATATTTTACCAGGTCTTGGAAACAATGACTGTTCTCTAAAGAAACTAACTCTTTATAACCGCAGAGCCTAAGGACTTCTACTGAATCTGGGAAAAACAAATTACTAAGGAAGCTAGGGAGTTACTTTCAGGAAAGAGAAGGAGAACTGATCAGTGACTGTCACAGAGTGAAAAACTAGATTGACCTCAGATTTTCAAAGTCTGAGATGATACGGGCCTAGTAATACTTTAGATAAGAAAAGATAGAATTCTTTTTTTTTTTTTCCGCTCACTAATATTGAACCTTTTCTCAATATCTCAGATATGTCCTGTAGCTCAAGTGAGCTGCTCTGAATGGAATTTTTTAGGATCTCCTGATTGAGTATTTGATGCAGAAGGTGCCACAGTCTGTTAGCCAAGGATGACTTCCAGAGGGACAGAAAATGCAACTTATTGTCAAAGGGATTCTATGGAATTTATATTTCCAATTATCAGTTGGCTCCAAATCTCCCTTGCTTAAAGCCAAAACTGTCTGAAACCCATATAAGACAGAAGGAAGTGCAGGGTTTTTCATAGGTAAAAATATATTCTTTGCCTTCAGCGTGGAGTGGCAGCACTTGAAGACTTACTATAGGGGCTAATTAGGCACAAAGCAAGATCTGTAGCTGTGCTACTCCTTAGTTCACAAATACAGTTTACTCACATATAAAAATCAAGCATCTTGAAAATGGTTAAAAACTGAATAGGGTCTGCTACGATATCAAATGTTTCATGCATTAAAGCTGTAGGTGAAATGTTTCTTCTGAATGTACCATTAGATAAAAGACAAATTGATCACTGTCATTATCTTTTTTTTTATTTTATTTTTTTCCCCAAGCTAGCAGGTAAATCACTTTCTTGAATGTAGTTTTGAAAACATTTAAAGAAGTTGTTTTGTAGGAAACAGTAATGCTGGAGAATGGGGCCTCCAAAACAAAATAATCATCTGTTCTTGCAAAGCAGTTATTGAAGTAGAATGATTTTGGTTTTAGACCCACAAATCCAAGAAACAGTATTTATTGCTGCCCCTAGCAAAACAGATGGAAGTCTGTGCTTCTCAACTTGCTAATTAAACACAAATTAAATCTTGTCTTGTATCAGCTATTGTCTGTCTTTTTCTTTGTTCAGAGCAGTTACACAAAGGCATATAATTCTCTTTAATTTCCCTCTCATCTTTTCTTGCTTCTGCCTACCCTATGTGCTGACTTACGTAAGAAAAGTTAAAATTTTGCATATTTTTATTTTTTAAAGAGATAGAAGAGTAAAATACTTTGAAGAAATTTAAGCTTCCTTCACAGCCTAAAAATTCTTGACATTTTTGTGCTTTGTGGAGTAGGAAGAACATTTCCATTCAAAGCCCTGCTGTGGTAATAATAATGAGAGTTTTACCACCTACACGTAAAGGTACCTCTGTTGCAAGTATTCAGAATGAACAACTTTTGAGCTGGCCTTTTCCATCTCTCAAAGGAAGGATTAATGATAAAGGCTGGCACATCTTGTTCAGATTGTCAGTATTTTCAAAGACTGTGAGCCCCCAAAGCTTTGCCACTTTTGTAGAGCTTACTTAAGTATGACATATTACACAAAAAAACACTGCTCTATAGGAAAGCTGATGGAAGTATATAAGATCTATGACTGCCTTACAACTGTTTCTAAATATTTTTAATATAAAATTTTATATGAAACCGTGTCAATATATTCCATGATTTGATATCATTTGAATTATTTTTTAATTGGATTTTCATCAAACCCACATTAAACTGTATAGTATCTTTATGCTTTTTATGAAAATAGATATCATATTCTGATATAATCTTTCTATTTTAAAATTATAGAGCTTTAAAGGTTAGCTCTGTCAGTCTTAAAAATGCTCGAATTTGATGGCAGTATTGTATCTAAATTATAAAATGTATGAGATACCTTGACTGACATAGACCATAGTTGCGAAGGTTCACTGATATAGCATTCTGTTAGTTCATTTCTATGATGTATTCCCTTTAAAAATTTTCCATGTTATTTCCTGTTTTTACAGTTGTTGAAAATTAGCGATACTAAAGGTATGATGTTAAAACCAAATAATGTTTCTCTAACTTTCTCCATAATCATGCAGAACCTCTATTTCTAATATTCCTACAACACTAAACATATACTTGGTTGGAGGTGTTAGAAATTATCCTTATTATTTGCCCTTGTCACGGTGCGTTTCTTTAAGTATTAGTTTTCATAATCTATCTGTAATCTTTCTAATGAAAAATTGCAATGGACTTAAGTGATTCTTTAAGAGCTCCAAAACAGGAGCGCTATTTTAACACAATAAAATCAAATAAAAAGCTAACAAAGCTACATTTGATTTAGTTTCACTGTTACAGTTTTATAGGTTTTTAAAATGCTAAGGAATGTAATTTTCACAGGTTTTCTTTATATTAAACATTATATAAACATATTTCACCTATTATTATTTAAAAGAATGAAAATTTATATACTATTTGCATACTGCCTTTTATCAAAGGGATTTAGGTTTTTTTCACTAAGATCTATATCAGAAACATAGTTTTATAAAAACTATGTTTCAAATTACTATTTTTAACAATAAAAATTAATTTCACAAAAGGTTTTGCATTATTAATGTACAGAAGGAAGACTAACAGAGTCTCTTTCAGAATACACTACATAATATTAGCTAAATGTGCTCAGTTTTTACAAATATTTCTGCTAGAAAAATGGTAGCAACGCCTTGTCATGTGGTGTGTGGTGTCTCCTTTGTGAAGAACACAAATATGCTTGACACTGGTCGGTAGGTTGAACAATACTTTTGCTATCACACACTTTCCAGAAGCTTTATTTCAACTCTTCAATTAAGTGAAAAAAAACTCCAACAAAAGCGCCTCGATAAAACAGTATAATTACATGTATATATAAATTACATGTATATATAAAATAAAATTCAAAATTGGTTTTGAAGATTGATAAAAATTGGGTCATTATTAGAATATAAGTGAAGACATTGACAATTTAATGCTTCACCCAGAAGGAAAAGCAAACCAGAAAAAAACTTGGAGCCTAGCATAATTTTTTTCCCTTCATATATTTGGAACAAAATGTTTTCAAGTGTTACCTAGACAGAAGAAAAGGTGTTCTTTTCCTTAAGCGAAGCTGAACTGGTGAGCAGAGATGTAGGCATTAAACATAACTGCAACTATTACCTGGAAAGGTTTTGAGAAAAGGCTAGATCTGCTTTGAGCACGGTTGGGGTTTATTCTGGTCCAACTCGACATTTAATAGAAATAGCTCAGCAATTCAATCTAGAGGCACATTTCACTACATCAGGAATATAAAGATAGGAAAGATAATAAACTTCCTATTTACCGCCAAATAGCGAAGCCACTACAGTAAACAAGCAGCTATGACCTGTAATTCATTTTCAGCATTGTTGGGAGCTTACTGGTAATTGCAGAGTACTAGAACTGTTAAGCAAAATAGCTCATTTTCCTTTTCCAGGAGAGGGAGAATTAATGCAGGCTAGTGTAAGGAAAAAAAAGACAGAAAAAGTAGTCCGCATGGATCACAGAATCACAGAATCACAAGGGTTGGAAGGGACCTCGAAAGATCATCTAGTCTAACCCCCCTGCCAAGGCAGGACCACCTAGAGCACATCACTCAGGAACGTGTCCAGTCGGGTTTTGAATGTCTCCAGAGAAGGAGACTCCACAACCTCTCTGGGCAGCCTGTGCCAGTGCTCTGTCACCCTCACAGTGAAAAAGTTTTTCCTTACGTTAACCCGGAACCTCCTATGCTCCAATTTGCACCCGTTGCCCCTTGTCCTATCGCTTAGTGAGGCCGAGAAGAGCCTGGCTCCATCTTCCTGACACTCACCCTTAACATATTTATAAACGTTGATAAGGTCACCCCTCATCCTCCTCTTCTCCAAGCTAAAGAGACCCAGCTCCTTCAGCCTTTCCTCATAAGGGAGATGTTCCACTCCCTTGATCATCTTTGTGGCTCTGCGCTGGACTCTCTCTAGCAGTTCCCTGTCCTTCTTGAGCTGAGGGGCCCAGAACTGGACGCAATACTCCAGATGTGGCCTGACCAATGCAGAATAGAGGGGGAGGAGAACCTCCCTCGACCTACTGACCACAGCCCTTCTAATGCACCCCAGGATGCCATGAGTAATATACCTCAGATGTTGTTTTGGGTTTGCGTGGCAAGCTTTTGGTAGCAGGGGGGGCCACAGGGATCGTGGCTTCTGCAAGAAGCTACTGGAAGCTTCCCCTGTGTCCGATAGAGCCAATGCCAGCCAGCTCCAAGATGGACTCGCCACTGGCCAAGGCCGAGCCCATCAGTGACAGTGGTAGGGTCTCTGGGATAACACTGTTAAGAAGGAAAAAAAAATAACCACAGGAGCTTTTGCAACCAGAAAGAGGAGTGAGAAGATGTAATTAACTCTGCAGACATCCAGGTCAGTGAAGAAGGAGGAGGAGAGGACACTCCAGGTGCCAGAGCAGAGATTCCCCTGCGGCCCGTGGTGAAGACCATGGTGAGGCAAGCTGTGCCTCTGCTGCCCATGGAGGAAGGATGATGGGGTGCAGAGATTCCACCTGCAGCCTGTGGAGGACCCCACATTGGAGCAGGTGGAGACACCTGAAGGAGGCTGTGACCCCATGGAAAGCCCACGCTGTGGCCAGCTCCTGGCAGGACCTGTGGATCCGTGGAGAAAGGAGCCCACATTGGAGCAGGTTTGCTGGCAGGACTTGTGACCTTTTGGGGAACCCACGCTGGAGCAGTTTGCTTCTAAAGGTCTGCACGCCATGGTAGGGACCCATGATGGTGCGGTTCTTGAAGGACTGCAGCCCATGGGGAGGGCTTACTTCGGAGAAGTTTGTGGAAGACTGTCTCCCATGAGAGGAACCGCATGTTGGAGCAGGGGAAGAGTCCTCCCCTGGAGGCGGAAAAAGCAGCCGAAACAATGTGTGATAAACTGACCATAACCCCCATTCCCCTGTGACGCTGCAGGGAGTAAGTAGAAATTGAGAGTAAAGTTAAGATTTGGTTTAATTTCTCATTGCTATACTCTGTGTTTTCTTGGTAATAAATTAGATTAATTAATCTCTAAGCCTGGTCTTTTTTGCCCACGATGATAACTGGTGAACAGCCTTTCTCTGTCCTTATCTCAAACAATGAGCCATTCATTACACCTTTTCTCCCCTGCCTAGTTAAGGATGGGGAGTGACAGAGCGGCTTTGGTGGGCATCTGGACTCCAGCCAGGGTCAACCCACCACAGTCATACAGTTGTTCCACTCCTTTCCATCTTCTCCTCCCTCCTCCTGCCTCTTTTAGAAGCAGAAATCTTCTACAGACAAATTACTCTACTTCTATGCTTCTCTCATGTGCATGGACTGATCCTGTGTGTGTTACCAGCAGGCTGGGAAGCGGAGAAAGCCCCACAGCTTCTTGACCTCCTTCTGCACTGTTCAATTGTTTGAGTAAGGGACTTGCAGAAAACTGGTGAGGCATTTCAGAAAGATATGCAGTCCAGTGTGCAGTGTGGACCTCTGTAATAAATGTGCTGTGATTTAAATGCAAGACTTGTAGGACAAAGGTCAATGGTGTAACAAATATAGAGCCTATGTATGCTAGACAAACTAGGTACAGAACTGTTCATGGAGTCCCATTGACTTCTGCCAGCAGTGATTTCTGTTCATTGACGTGGACATTGGACATTAGGAAGAATTTCTTTACTGTGAGAGTGGTGAGGCAATGAAACAGGTTGCCAAGAGAAGTTGTTGAGGCCAGATTGGATGGGGCTTTGGGCAACCTGGTCTAGTGTAGGGTGTCCCTGCCCATGGCAAGGGGGCTTGGAACTAGATGATCTTTGAGGTCCCTTCCAACCCTAACCATTCTATGGTTCTATGATTCATGCTATTTTGCACTGTTAGACCTGAAGAATTCCTTTCAAGACAAGATATCTCTGTTACCTTGGAAACATCCAGCTGTCCGTGGATAATCTGCCCAGCAATTCTGCCACTTCTCAGAGCTTTTACCAGCATTTACTGAAACAACACCTTTGACTCAAATGAAAACTTGGTTACGTTTATGGAAAAATCACCTTTAGCCACTCTGGATTTTTGATTACACTTCAGCAGTCTGACTGGAAAAAATGAGGTTTTTATGCAAGAGTAGGTCTTCCTGTCTGTCCAAAGCCTGAGTGTTGTCTCATTTACTCCTTTTTCAAGCTCCCTATTCACCCACAGAAACTACCACTATTGGAGGAGCTTGAAAAAATTAGCCTTTTCCACCTCTTGAGGATGGCCTCAAAAGGCAGCATAATTTTGCTGGGACAAGTATCAGGCACTACTGTTGTTATTTCAGGTGATTACTTACTCTTAACTTACAACTCTTAACTGTTGAGATCCAGAGTTGTGTGTCTCCACTCTTACCACAATAGAAAAAACAAAGCTTCTGGCTGCTGCTGCTGGTCTCAGTTCTAATACGCACACAGACTAAACTGAGGGACATCAGATTTAGTACAGTGTTCTTTATTTTTGAGAAAGCATCAAAGGTATCTGAAGTAAAGGGTCAAACTTCATGTTTTTTTCTTAAACAGACTAACTTCATGAGTCAGTTAAATTGAACCACTGAGCTGCGATCCTGAAAAACAACTTCTCATACAGACTCAGGCAATTTACTTGACCTTCCTTTTCCTTCATTCTGCAGGTGTAAAATGAGATCAAAATACCCTTTTCCCCATTCTTTGATCATGAGATGTGTTTAGATTGAACATATGAGGGGAAGGGAGTAAGGCCATTGAGCACGTTACTTTGCTGCTTTAAATGTCCCAATTTACATTTAGAAACAACTTGTGATTAGCCTTCCTGAGACATTTCCCCTCCCATGTACTAGCACCAAAGATGCAGTTAGCAGAGCTGCTGCAACTAGATATCCATCAAGATGAGAAAGAGAGGAAGGGAGAGACTGGTGATGGGGCCAAACTGCTTCCAAAAGACCTGATAACCCCAAATTATTATCTCCAGTAGTCTGGCTTTGGTGACTTTTAGGGCACCCTTTTCACCTTAAGAGTAAGCTGTTGAACAAGTATTGTTCTTCATAATGAATGGAGCTTTACTTTGAAATATCTGCAGCTTGTGAATTAAGTGTGCTTTCTCTCTAACAACCTACTTAAACAAAAACTGGGTCTTTAACCTCACGTTTGGCCTTTAAGCACCATCATAATTAATGATAGAAGAAGTTTACCTAAGTAAAGACTAAATACATGTTGAAAAGAACCTGTGAACTTGTCCTGTATTCTATTTTTCAGAAAAGAAACTTCACATTCTAATGAAAGTCAGCCTCAAAAACCGTTCTTGGCTTTTGAAATGCTACTTATTTAAATTTTAAGGTTTTCTCCTCCTCTTTCTTTGGACATAATTTTCTAATAACATACCATATTGCATATATTCATCAAAGAAATTACTTCATTACCAATAGCATTAGGTTTTGCTTTTCTTGAGAATGTTTGTATTTCCTTTGAAACATAAATAACAAAAACAATATAGCATTTAACCAGAGGTGATTTGACATATGAAGTGGTATTTCTCATACATCTCAAGTTGAGAAAATGTCAGTAGGATCAGTCTACTAAAATTCCTTAGGATGCTTCATGGTTTTGAGGATAATGACTTGGAGGGATCTGGCAAATTTCCTCTGGGAAGGCAAAGCTTATCACCTGCCTAAGACTCTTATCAAAGCTACTTCACAGATAAACTGTAGGGGAGGGGTGGCGTAGATGAAGAAAGATCAAATCACCTGGTTTGATCAAATCCTACAGAATTGGGGCTGCCTAAGGAGGCTTTCTAATTTGGATTGCAAATGCAGTTGTTTATTTTAAAAGATAAGTTTCATACAAAGCAATAAAGGAAATTCAAGTAAGGCAGAGAGTTCACATCATGTTTTTACTCCTTGCTATGTGACATATTTCATTTTTCACCATTATTGTGCTTAGTTCATCAGATATCTCTGCGCACATCTCCTCTGACATATTTTCTTGGGAGCATGTCACATCATGCAGTATCTTAGCAAGTTTGACCAATAAAAGGTAAAGGGAGATTTTTTTTTTTCTTCCATCAAATTCTGTATGTAACACGGTGTGAAAGCTATGATCCCACAACAGATTGATATTTCAAATTTCAATTTGAATTCAGCTAAGTTAATTGTGTGATAGCCATAATGAGAATCAGGTTTAAGAATCCAAGATGGGATGAACAGAAGAAACATGGATTACTCTGCAGTAATTAATCCTTCAGGGAACAATTTTCCTTTATTTCTGTCTTAATAGCAACACAGTTTTCAAATACAAGTTTGTACTGAGTTTGTATGTAATTCGAAGTGTTGGTTGAGGGTTTTTTTGGTTTTTTTTTAGTAACATTTTATATTATAGGTAAACTACCATGTAAGAAGGATAACAGCAATATACCCTCTGAAACTGAAGTATCGCACGATCAGTTACAATAATAATGCTATTTATTAATGGACTGCTTGTAAAGTCAGGGGTATAAATAATCCAATGTAATTAAGACTGCCAAAAGGACATTATCAATCCTTTAAGTCTATACAACCATTTAATCAAATTTGATCCTCATTCTGTGTCACATTTAAAACTGATAACCTTGGGTTTTTTCCTCTTCAAGTTTTTGGTTAAATTAATCCCATTTAAAAGGACTGCTTTTGCCCAACTTGTGCTGTGACAATTTCCTTAGGAAATGCCACCAAGGAATTATTTTGTCAGTCATAGACAAGGCATTTTCCTTGTATAAAAGAAGAGAGGAAAAGGTCTGAAATAAAATGCTCCTCCATATAGGATATTCTGGAGACATGAGACAGAATGGCAGAACCCAGCATAGAAAAAGAACTGCAGCAATCCTATTTTTAAAGTCACTTTCCAACTTTCTGGAAAGAAGATACGTTTTTGGTGAAGATTTTGAGGATGAAGCACACGAAGACTTATCAAAGAAAATGTTCTCATTATTTGGACAGACATGGACATATGTCTCATATCGCTCTCAGTGTCAATAAATGCTGGGAAAATACACTAGCCTCTAGAGCTTGAGCTTTAGAAATGCAATAAAAGATAGGGAATAGTCAATTCTAAGGTACATTAAAGAGTATAGGCACCTAAATTAAAAAAAACAGTGGGATAATCTGACATTTTTTAAAATATTATTATATTTAGATTAAATTTTCAGAGATGTATCTTGTGATTCAAAAAATCACTGATTTAAAAAAATCTGTAAGGAAAGGGTATAATTCAGATTTTGAAATATGATTAACTACTTTTTAAATGTTATTTGTAGTTTTTATCATATAAAACTGATGTCTTTGAGCATCACATTCACGTACATGTAACAGCCGAGTAGATCAAGGGATGTCAGGCTTGCTTGGCATCTCATGTATGCAGATCATGCCTTGTAAGTTTATTATAATAAAGATGAGTGATTGCTTTAAATGGTAGAATTACATGACTAAATCCAATTGTGTTGCTACCACAGGAACTGAATTCAAAGTCCACTGTAGGCCTAAGGGAGTTGGCGGTGTCCAATTGAATGAAAAGCATGTCTAATACTAGGTGGCTAACAGAAACGTAATTACCATGGCTAACTAGAAATAACAGGATTAGGAATGAAAAATTACACATTACAATTCTGATCCTGAATTTATTGTGCATGAATTCAGTAGCAAACCCATGCATAGCAAATGTCAGGCTTGGGATTTAAGAATGGATCAACTTTTACTATTGTCTTTCGAGGAGGTAGGAAAATATGGGACTAGCTGGTACATTCACCCTCCTAATAGCCCAGCTAAAGACACTGCCGTAACTAGCTGTAACATTACCAAAGTCTTGCTACAGGTATGCTTAGATCAACACAGACGCACACTTTGCTGTGGTCTAATTCACAGATTCGTTCTTGCTGATAGCTGCAGCTGCGGGGCAATCTTTTCACCGCTACACAGGATTTTTAGGGGGTATTATCAGCTTAGTGAAACAAAATTGCTTTTGATACAAAACCAGGACTAGTGAACTAAAACTAGGATGAGGTGCCTTCCAACCTCTAATTTTCTGTGATTCATTGTGTTGCCAAAAGTGTTCTGCTAAGGCCTATCATATGCTGTCCATATGCATGAAGAAGCCAATGAGGAATAACAAGTAGGTAGAGTAGTATTAACAAAAAATAAATAAATCTTGAACTCCCATTTAAGAGAAGTGAGAGAAGAACCAGATATGAGGATCCTTTCTCTCCTACCAAAGAGAACAGCACCTGGCCAGTGACTGGTTTAATTAGGTTAATTTGAGGGTGGGTGTACTGATCAAAATCAGCTTATCCGAGGTATCAAACCAGTTATCAAACTATCAAATCTGAGGTATCAATCAACTATCACAATAGTTTATTTTTTGCTATGTTTGTATACTACGCAGCGGTTTTCAACTTACCTCATCTGTCTTCCACAACTGCCTTGATCCCCTAATACAATTCCTGATTGTAATAATTTTTCTTTCTTCCTTTCCTCAGGTAGTTCTGAGAAATCATCTACTCTTCTTGAATTTTAGTTTTAAATTCATCTGGTCTTTTTCTCCTAGACTGCTCAACTTTTCCCTGCACATTACCTAGATAATCTATTATGCACTTATGCAAAAGACTGTATAATTTGATCTTGAAATGTTTCTATTTATACTGAGCTTATCCAATTAAAAATAGTAAAGGCTTAATTAGTCCTTACAGATTTATACAACATGGTTTAGTTACTGCAATACAGTATTGGCGAGAAGAATAGAAGTTGTATATCTGTAATACACCTACATGTACTAATTGATTCAATTTAACTCTTTTTAGACCCAGATGTTTCTGTCCTTATTCTGAGAAAACTTGTATCAAAGCCATCAGTAGTTTTTAGTATGTCCAGAGGCAAATGTTGTAGATAAATTCCCTTCATATGCAGGAATAATTAAATCTCAGTCTTGAGATTCTCTGTGCATGGATCATAGATCAGAATTTATTGTATTAAGGAAAAGTAAATCAAGGTTACAAAATCAGAACATTAAAGAACTTAGATGTTTCCAAAGCAAATCTCTTCGTTCACCTTCTCAAGGATATATTACTATTAAAATGCACCGTGTACTTTGTTTTGATTCTTTGTTTATTGCAGAACATATGAAGCATTTGTAAATAAGCTGATACCTTCTATTTCATATTCACGCTTCTCTTCTTATCCTCTACATTCTTAACAGTGTTATCATTTTGACAACTGATGTGATATTGCCAATACAACAAATGAGGCTTCCATGATGTAACAAATCCCAAAATACTACTGACCTTCCTAGTTTTGAGTCCATGTGCCTGTAGTAAACCATCTTTGCATATAACTTTTAAAAGCAAGGTGTTTCATTGAAGTGGACTGACCTGGACATTCACCCAGCATTTGCTGCTACGTTTGAGTTTTACGATGCTTCACCTGAATTTGATTCAGCCTCCCCCAGTCTGATTGGGCTGCAGCTTGCTCCATCCTTGCCCTTGCCCTTGCCCTTGCCCAGCTGGATGCCTGCTCTCCCAGTGGCCCAGTGGTACCCACTCCTTGGGGTGGGTACCAAAGCTGTTCCACAGCTTCATCCAGAAATGTTTGATCTTCAGCACTCCAGCTCAGTCTTCTTTCTCTCTGAGCATACGTACTCAGATGTCATGCAGGTGTTCCAACATCGATCATCTCTAACTTTTGCTAGCCCAAGAAATTAATGATTTAAGCAGAACAATACTAAAGTTTCCTCACAGCAGTTAATTACTGCTAATTAGACATTCTCTGGACTTGAAGGCTCATGATTTAAAATTCAGCATTCTTCTTCCCTTTTCTTCTTCCAGCGTCTGTTACAGTATGGATCTCCAGATTCTCTTCTCAGCAACTGACTTTTCTTTTCTCTTATTCTAAACAACTGGAGTCTTCCTTTACACCTCCAACCTTTTTCAGGTAGTCTTTTGATTAGTTTCACTCAGTCACCTTCCTTAGCTATCTGTTACTGGCTCCCTCTTCTCTGACAATGGGTTTTGAAACACTCATTAAATTCAGAGGATTGCTATTTATAGTTTCAGAATATTACTATAGCACTGTTTCATATAGATGTTAAAAAGGAAACAAGTAAGGCTCCACATTCAAATGAGGCTTGCAGCCTGTGATAGAGCCCCCCAAATCAGTTAGAATTCTTAAACTGTACCCTGACAGGCTTCCCAAACTATCACAGAAGTGGGCAAATGGGAAAAATGGAATGCTATAGGAGTTTAAGATGTGTACCAACGCAGCCTTTGAAGGTCAGTTTTATTTTCAAGGTCAATTTTTGTCCCTTATATCTGGCTATTTATTTCTTTAAGCCACACAATATACAAACATAATTCAGTTAAGTGATCTTGTATGTGCACACCTTCGCTGCAGTCCCCAAGGCTCTTATTCTGGCACTTTTAACATCTGAAATAATCAGGGGTATCTACTGCAATGGGCAAAAGTGTCATGAAGATAAAGAGAAAGAAAATGTTAGAGGAGAGGGAGAGGAACACTAAACACATCACATGGGTCCCTGCTTGTAACTTAGATGCCAAATCAGATTTCACCACCAATTAAAATGCACTTGAGTTCTAACCCATGGACTGACTGTCAGGGGAACAGGTCGTTTTGAAAGATGTGCTAGAGCACTGCTGCCAGCTCTAGGAGACTTCTTGGTACAGAATGCAACGTGAAAACCAGGAGTCTTTCCTCATCTTACTGGCTTACTGAACCATAAAGATGAAAATGTTCAACTTAGGGCAAGACTGAATAATTGGCGTTACCTTTTTTCTTGCCAAAAAGCAAATTGAAAAGGAAGCATAAAATATATTTTAAGTTGAACTGGATATTTCATGAGGCAGCTACTTTATTTCACTTCCAGGTGTGAAATACTGTCCCATAAAAGTTAAATACATCGAATTTTTTTCAATATTTAAATTAGTATTTTGAGATAAAATTTCAATTAATTTTGAAGACATCGAAATTTAGCAAAAATATTAGTAACATCTGTCAGCTAAGGAAAGTAAATTTGCAAATTGTTCTACTGTCCTGACTTCTTGGTGTTACTGTTAGAATGAAAAATAAATCCAGTTCCTTGCATTATTTTTCCCATGACATGATGTTAAAATTATTTTTATAGGAGGTTGCCATGGACCTACCTCTCTAAAAGTCTACTTTTATGACTGAGGAAGCAGTCATAAGAAGTTGCATTCTTCCTATTGCTTTCAATCTTGAAATACTTTTTTTTCCAAACAATTTCAAGCAGTAACTTTATTTCTGATAAAAAAAAATGCTTCACTGAAAAATTTAAATGATCATATATGAAATTTGTGTTAGGAAAATATGTTTCTGTATTTTGTATCATACAATGTAGTTCTTAATCACTCAGCTAAGAATTTACATTTTTTGCCATGTAGTCTTCTCACCTTCATATCCCCTCTCTGGCTTAATGCTGCCTCAGAAAAAAACAGTGTAGCGTGTTGACAAGCATAGGTGCTTGTCATAGCTGATCAAAGGTGGATTTTCATACCGGCAGCGAATAAAGTCATCTTTCTTAGCTGCAGTCTCTCTGTTGTTCCACTGCTCACATATAGTATAGGTCAGCTTTTGGGCCATGTCACTGCCTTCTCAGGAGAGGGAAAAATCAGACACTTTCACTTTGCAAACCACTGGGCTCATCTTTCCTTTTTACATCTGGTCCATGCCTTTTGTATACCCATACCAGGACCTCAATTATTTTTAATTTTTTTTTAATTTGTATTTTATCCTGTTGGTATTCAGCTGTCAGCTGTGTCTGAAAGCTTTCAGGCTTACAGGGATCAAAGGGACACCATCCCAGGCATCCAGTGAACAGGGTTGCTGCTCTGATTTAGTGCCACTTTTTGTTAGCTCGTTCTGCCTTTTTTTTTTTTATTATTTTCTTTTCAGATGACATTGTTTGTACTTCAGGATGTCTATACCAATTTATTTTCAAATGTAACATGGTGACTTTTTGTGCCGTTTAGAAGAAAGTAATAGTGATTACTACTATCAGAAGGCTTACATCTGGGAAAGCTCTCTGAAATCTGTGTAATCCATTCTACCAGCCCACAGTACCCTGTTAGTGTGGACTGGAAGCTAGCTGTGCAATCAAAGAATATGCAGGTAGTATTTATTTTTGTGGGAAAAATTCATCTCTACTGATAGCCAGAGCTAAGAGTGTGTGCTACCAAAGATGTTAGAAGAGTTAACTGACTTTCTGTATTAAAAAAAACATACTTAGCCTGGGCACAGCTTGTTGGTGGTCCACAGAGTCTGTAAGAGTCACTTACTCTGAGTTGTATCTCTTCGTAGAAGAGCCTGTTACTTCCCAACCACCTCTACCAGCAGCTGCAGCTGTGATTATGAGGAGAAATATAGCTGTAAAGCAATTTACTGACCCACTGCTGCTGAATTTAATTTGAACATTCCTTATGGCTTTAGTAATCTACTTTTATTATGTAGTGTTTTATTTGATCTGAATCTGCTAATGAAGAAGACTGAAGTATTTGTGAAGACAAAGGTAAGTAGCAAAAAGAGAAAAAAATACAATACTGGGAGAAGATAATTATATGTTAGCTATATTTCCATGATGCTTGTATTAGTGGTTTTTAATCCTAAAACAGCTGCGTAAAGAATGGTGAAATGTTTTTCAGGCTAATTGAATAATATAGTGAAGTCCCATTTATTATTTATTAATCAACATGGTTTTTATTGGACAAATGAAGCCACTGATTTTTTAGTGAATTATAAAGATTGAAGCTTTAGGTTCATCAAAGTGTATTAGATTTCGTTACTTGAATGTGATGACCTTCTGAAGCTGATGAGATTCCTTGTGCTTAAAATTAAGCACATGGTCTAGTAATTTGCAAGATCAGAGACCTTGAAGGTTGGGACCCATAAAAAAACTGAAAGAGGAATAAGTCTAGTGTGTCAAGAAGCTGTTAAAGGTATTCCATTTTTAGCAACAATATTTTTTGAAAAGCACAGAATATCCTAAATGAACCTGAGATATTTATCTGACTTCACATAATTTACAGAAAGCCTATTCAAGTTAAACTCATTATCAGTGTACAAAACAATTCATTAAAAAAAATAGAAATTCTGCCTACAAAAAGTAAGGCAGAGCTAAACATGACACATCTTGAACAAGTATTAAAAAAAAATATCTGGTAGAGAATGAAATGAATCTTCACAAAAGAATAAACATTAGATAAACAAGATAAAATCCGGTATTTTTGATCGAGGTATCACAGGGTTTTTTTTTTCTTTAATAAAATACAAAATCTAAAGCAATTGAAGTATCTTCTAAGTGAGAAAAAATAAAGCAAAATTATTTGAACAGTAAAAGTAAAATTTCTTTTAAAGATTAATGTAGTATTACTATTTCTCATTGCATATTGACATCTTTCTCATGTAGCCTGTACTTGCGAGTATTTTTCTCTCTGATTTCTCAAGAAAATAAATTACTCAGTATTTTCCATATGTTGTTCCTCATTGAGGAACACCTACATAGTTCATGCAGCAAAGCTATGGACTTCAAGCATGCCCAGCATTGAAGACAAGTGATTTGAGTTAAAAACAGAAAAGAGGTGCTTTAAAGAAAAGCCTGACTACCTTTTCTTTCCTCACATGCAATTAATTTCCACGTAGTTTGGAAGACAGGGGCAACCTGGTCCAGTGGAGGGTGTCCCTGCCCATAGCAGAGGGCTTGGAACTAGATGATCTTTGAGGTCCCTTCCAATCCAAACCATTCTATGGTTCTGTGATTTTGGTTTTATTAACTGTCTGTTCCCTTTGCCCAGGAAAGCCATTTGGCTTTTTGAAGAAAAGATCAAGTCTTCTGTGCCGATTTTTTCTGGGAGCACTGTGCTATATTTGTCTTTTGCAGGGTGGACAAACACTTCTCTTTTCTTGACCAATGCACAGGGCATGGCTTTTCACTCTATTCTGCAATAGCTTAGTAGTTTGTTTTGTTTTGTTTTTTCTCTTGCTGGTGCTTAAGTGCAAATCAGTAACTCATGCTACTTTCTTTCTTCAAATTGGTCTGATTGACCAGTTCCAAGAAGAACCAAGGTTTTTAGGTGCCTCTCAACAACTAGAAATCACTATTCTGAAAATTTAAGTGCTCCCACCTGTTGGTCAAGTGTGATATTTGACTGGTTTTAGGTTAATCAAATGCTGCCCTAGCTCTTCATTGCATTGGAGAAAGGAGTGAGGTTTTAGTTTCTGGACAGGTCCAGTGTTACAGGTGTCAAGAGCTGCAGCCATGGTATATGTATGGATTAAATGGTTCCTTTGATAGCAGGAGCTAAAAAACCCCACAGAACTATAAAAGCTAGCTAGATGTCCAGGATTTTTTTATTTGTTTGGCTTGATGTTCTTTTTCTTTTTTTTTATTCTCATTAATGTTACAAAATTAGAGAGCATAGTAGTGTTACAACCATATTGCGACCTCCAAGGCAGGTTATTCGAAGTCCCAAAAGCTGCCTTGCTGTTGTGCTATTATAGGAAAAATCACCAACAGACAAAGGATGAAGTTGGCTGGTGGACTGTGAGTTTAGGAAACAAGGTTAAGAAATTTTAGGTCCAGCAAGAGGTATCTTATGTCCAGTGTGATCTCTGAGGGAATTAAAGGTTTTTTTCCTTGCATGTTTATACAATACAAATGGTGCTTCTATTACCACGGTCTAGATATGCACACCTTATGCCTGGTTATTATTATTTCATGCGTGTATTCAAGACAGCCGTGGTCTATCATTTAAACCTTGTTCTGTATTTGTGTCATGCTGCTTTGTGTGTTTAGGCCAGTTCAGCATTTTCAGAGTCCTTATGTATTCAGCTGAAATCTGAGTGAAGCCCTCTGGGATTGCTATTTATGATTTGTTTTGCTGTGTTCTGTTACTACTCTGTGCATGTTTGTTTTGTTGTATGAAATGCAAAACTCCTTGTTTACTTTCTGACAAGGGATTAGCTTCATCTAGTGTAAAAGAATGCTTTGAATGAGCTGCGTCTGCTAACAGTGAGGAGGATCCTAAGCTCCAAGTCTTTAAGCCTTTTATGGGAAGGGATCAGTGGGGATTTTTAAGTTGACTAAGTGATGGAGATTACCATACCGAACAACCCTCAAATAGCTGAAAAGGTTAGGCATATGTTTCAGACAAATGTATTTCAGTTGAGTAATTGGAAGGCAATGCAGTGTTGAAGAGTTACAAAATATCATGAAGAAAATTATAGCAAAAATCGCATAGGATTTTTACAAAGAATTTTACCTGAAATGTAACGTGCTGGGTATAATGTAGCTGTTACATATGAGAAACAACATTTTTTCTAATGGTTTTGAAATGCCACTGTTTAATTATAAATAACATAAAGATTTTATCCATTATGTAATTGGATTTTTTGGGAAAAAAAAAATTGCTGCTGAATTATCTTGGTAGCTAAAATAAACATCAAGATAGTGGTATGTTCGTATATTAAACCCAATCTCAGATTTTAGGAAGATTGTTATTATGAAATCCTAATTTACCCCTCTTTTTGTAATATATTCACATGGAATTTCCTGTATTCAGCTACTACTGCAGTACTTAACTGCCAGTGTTATTTTATTCAGACTTTAAAGTGGAATGATCAATGGAATTTTTTAATAATGAAAAAGGTTACTTATGCGTTATTAAAGGTGCTCAAGACTCTTAAAACCTGTACCTTGCTCCTGCCCATATATTACAAAGTTGCTCAAGCCATACTGTGCTTCTTCATTGCATTGGGATTCTGGACACTAAAATTGGATGGAGAGGGGTTCTTAAAGTTTGACAGGATTAGATTCAAGTTATTAATAGAAGTGTTTTTCTTCACCAAAGTTCAAATATATTTTGAAGAGAAAACTGCAAGATTGAAGCTGCAAACTAGAAGTGTATATCTGAAGCGTTTTAGCTTCTTCAGAAACAGCTGTATTTCTCAATTTGAAAGGAACTTTTTTTTTTCCTCATAGAAGGCAAAAATATATACTGGAAAGTTTTTATTGTATTTTAAGAAGTTAAAATTAGTTTTGCTACATATTATCAGAAATCCGTTTTTCAGCCTCCAGAACTTCTGGGACACTCATTGGCGTGTAGGCTTAGATGGGGAGGGGAAACCCAAGGCTGCCCTCTAATGGCACTTTCTCCAGTGATGCAGTACAGCACAGCTAACAGACCTGCTTGGTAGTTACTGTACTGTACGTCACACAAACCATTTCCAGTAATTATAGCTCTCCTTTGCTTCTGCAGAACACCCGTAAGAAAATGTACTTTCCATCAAATGAAGGAACAGTTGAAAATGTCTGTGGCAATTTTAATATTATAGAGTTTACAGAGGGGAGAATGGTTTTCACTCTTCACAAACCGCTTCTGTATAAAAAATAAAAGAGAAAGACAGAGGTACTCTATTTGTGAAGCAGCAGGCTCTGCTCTTTGCCAAAATGGTTTTCGTTCTGTCAGTGCTCTGCAATTAGAGAATATTAGGAGGATGATTACGATTCTGCTTTTTTTTTTTATCTTGATGCATGTTAGAGCTGTTAACTTCTATCAGCTGGGCATCATCCCCAAATTAGGGAAAGAACATGTCTGGCAGGACTCCAGACATGCTACTGCCGACTGATGCACCTGTGTGCTGGGTGTGAGATTTACAAAGAGTCCAGAAAGCAAAAGAGAACTTAATTCACTGTAATTGTGGTGGGATTTTTGTTTGGTTTTAGGAGACTTTTTTTGAGCCTTTAGAAGAACAAATTACCTTTTGATGGGAAATGTCCTGCGATATGAAATAACAGAGGGTTGTGTTCTGCTTCAAAATGAGCAAAACAGTCTTATTTTGCATTATTACCCAAAAAAAGAAAAAAAAAAAAAAGGAGGGGATGAGGAGCATTCCCATTGCTTTTGAGTACCTAAATAATGTTTTTTAAACACTCTTCTTTTTAGGTACCGCTTGTTGACTCCAAGCGGTAATTTCTGCTATTGGAATATACACAAATGTATTCCTGTGCTTTAAGTGCCTATGTCTTTACAGAGTAAATTTCACCAAATATGACTATTAAAAAACAATAAAAAATCACACTGATGCTGGGTAATAATGTAGGGGGTTTTAATTTGTAGACCTTTCAGCATTACCTAAGAACAGCGAAGTATATTACCCTCACCAAAGCTGTCTGTTGGTCTGGAGGAGGCATGCCAGATTGAGCCGAAGCTGAGACTCAGGAGCAGCTGTAAAATGTCTCATGCTTCCTCAGAGAACTGGCAGTATTTCTAATGAAAAGCTGCACTAGAATTTAGTTAATTCATTTTTTCATTCTTCCGGAGGAACAAAGGGGGCACAGTAATGGAGTGGTAAGAGCTGTGTTTATGCTTATGCCTACTGCAGAAGCAATAAGATGACACAAAGTATAACTCAGAAATGTGGACCCTCTCATGAGTAACCCTGTAATTTTGTAGGCTTAAGAGAACCTTTCCTATAAATACTTAATCCTGTGTGTGGGTTTTCATGCTTTTTTCATGCGGCATCTGGGAGATTATAAAACTTGTCATTACTAGGAGAGCAAAAACTGCAGACTCCCTAAACTCAAAATCATGAACTGTGAGTAATTTCCTCAAAACTTTCCCTGTGTGAGGATATGACCTAACTGTTGCAAATAGGTAGGTGGATAATATACATAAGAAAAAGAAGTGTTGATGTGTACTGAGATAATAGCTACTCTCTTGGATCTCTCTGTTGTACTATGTTCTCCTCCAGTTCATTTTGAAAGACTGAATTATTGCAAAGGATGTTTCACTGTAGAACCTTCTTTCAAATTAATATTTCTTAGAAAGTCGAAGATATATAAATTTCTAATTTGTGTCACACCAGTTGGACACGCAGGGTGATAGGAGTTAAGAAGAAACTTTCAGTTATGTTAAAATAAAAAAAAATTAGTCTATAAACTAAAAATAAAAACAAAAAAGAATTTACTGAAATAAGTGCATAACAGTGAGAACCTTGCAAGATCATAAGCTGAAATGTATTCGTCATTGGAAAAGTAGTTTTACAAAAATATTGCCAAAACAGGGGCTACTTCTGAGATCATGGAGGCACAATCTGACCATTGGTCTGTCAAGGGCATTGGAACTGAGAAGGGAAATTTCAGAGCTCATTAGGAATATTTTGTGTCTGTGAAAATTAGGTACCAAGTTGATACAAGTTTGATTTTCATGAGTACCAGAAAACTATGAGCTTCTCCAGTTTTGGTGGTGGTGGAGTTTAGGTTTGATTCACTCAATGCTTTGTGTTGACAGTGTTTCGGTGAGATAGTGGGAAAGATATTTAAATGCTTAAATTGGGTGGTTAGGGTAGCTTTCCTGAGAAGGGAGACAGAGATGCTCCTCCATAAGACCAAACTTAAGGACTCACCTGCCCTGAGCTAGTGATGATGCAGACCCCTAACCTGGCACACCAGCTGCCTGCTGGCCATGGAGCAGTCATGGACCCCTGCTCTCTCCTTCCAGTTCCAGGTCATGGCCTCAAGGTTCTGCCCTCCCCTTTGCATTGCCAGGACATTTGCTGGATTGTTTAAATTACTGACACGGCAGCTTGTGGGTTTTTTTCACCCTGAAAATTTCTGGTTTTATTAAATGAAGTGATCTCACAACGGAGTCAAATAAGCTGCAGAGGTACATGTTGTCAGTATATGGAAATGGGACCTACCCTTTCAGAACCTGTAAACTCTTATGTCAGCTTTTTACTTATCTTGAAAGTGTACTGTCAATCACCCCTGCAGAAATCCAGCCTGCCCACTGTCTGCTGGGGATGCTGCCGGGGCTGTTTGGCTTCCAACCTACATACCTCAGTTAGGCAGCATTAGTATTCTCCCCAACCCCAAAAAGCATCGAACAAGTTGTTTTGATTTTCTTTTTTGCAGTCTTGCACTCTCTGAAGTTGATGACCTCTTTCTAATCTACATAGAGTCTTGAACTGCTAAGCTTGTGTAATTTATCATGTCATTGCAGCTGCCCTCGAGGGTGTTGTACAGGAATTTTGATTATTTTAATCACAACATCATTTTAATTGGCTTTATGAATGATACTCTTTAAAACTTAAAAATAATTACAGAGCATAATTTACATTTAGAAAGAGCACATAGCTCATAATAGTGAATGAATAATACATTTACTTGACCTGAAGCTTTTTCAGTCATGGTACACTAATACAGGCAGTTTCTGATGTCTTTTATACTCTAAGTTAATTCTTAGAACAGTAGATTTTGAGGTTTGGGTGTTTGGGTGTTTGGTGATTTTTTTAATGTCAAGTCTCCCTAGAGGCTACAGATCAAAAGAAAAGACTCCCTGAAGCATCTCTCTGTAAAATAGTGAAATAATCTCCTTGCCTAACTCAGACCTACAGGTCTGCAATTAATATGGTAATGTAACTGTTCTGTTGGTCTTTCCCTTATACAAGCTAATTTATTTGTTCCTATATGTTTATCAGTGTTGTCTACTAGAAGATAAACTCCTAAGACTTTTCTAGTTTGCAACTTAAATTGAATAGATATGTTTTAGTATCAAGACAAATCATGAATGCCATCTCCCATATTAAAAATATCTTGGAAATTGCCAGTCGTAGAAAAATAAAAGAATGGAAAAAAACTTTCTATAACTAAATACTATCTTTTCTGTTGGTGGTGTGAATGTAACAAGACCAAAGAAAACCAGTAACTTCTCTTCCCAAATAAAAACAAATACTCCGTAATTAACTCTTCCTAATACACCAAATCTGCAAGTGCGTACATACTTGTAATTATTTTGCAGTATAAAGTCTGGAGGGTCTGTATTCTCATTTTCAGTGTTTAAATAATAGAATATTCTAATACTTTCTTAGCCAGGTAAGAGTCAGCTACACCTATGCATAGAATCTAATTAAATATTCAGAATCATGAATATATTTTATGCCTAAGGTAAATATTGGCCATGGTGATACTTCGGAGACACAGGGAAATTTTCAATTAATCCAGGTAATTTATTTTTTTAATTTTCAGAGTAACAACTAATTTTTTAATGGGAAAATACTTACCATAAAATTCATTCTACATGTTCGTTCTCTGCATTTCTCTCAAATGGGTTTTGGAATAATTGAGTCCACTGCAGTGACTTTAAGGGAAATTTGTAATTGGTGAGCACAAAGTCAGATTTTATTTTCTGTTGCAAAATAAATTCTGTCCTAAACTATTAATACATGAAGTATTTTGCAGTTACATAATAATCTGTATTTTTTTTTTTAATACATTCTGAGATAAGGTCACAGTTCTAAGAGATTTGGACAGTTAAATTTTAGGTCAAATTATATTTCAGGAGAAAGCTGAGGGGCAGATCTTCCTCTGCCCACATATGAAGTGATAATAACTTTGTTGCTTATTTGTAGCTCTCATGGCTACGTCATGAGGGTTTTTATCAGAGAGGGAGTGTGCTCACTGTACCTGCATAATAGATTGACACCATTGTACTAAGCTACTATTAGATCGCTGGGCAGAGGCCAACGGGATGAGGTTTAATGTGGCAAAGTGCCGGGTCCTGCACTTTGGCCACAACAACCCCAGGCAGCGCTACAGGCTGGGAGCGGGGTGGCTGGAAAGCTGTGCAGAGGAAAAGGACCTGGGGGTGTTGATTGATGCTCACCTGGACACGAGCCGGCAGTGTGCCCAGGTGGCCAAGAAGGCCAATGGCATCCTGGCCTGTATCAGGAATAGTGTAGCCAGCAGGA
>VWZZ01004276.1:360668-380203 GCA_013399095.1 Psophia crepitans | reverse complement strand
GAGGAGAAATTTCTTCTCGGAAAGGGTGGTCGGGCATTGGAACGGGTTGCCCAGGGAGGTGGTGGAGTCACCATCCTTGGGTGTGTTTAAAGAAAGGTTGGATGTGATACTTAGGGACATGGTTTAATGGGTAATAGGTGGTGGGGGGACGGTTGGACTGGATGATCCTTGAGATCTCTTCCAACCTTAATGATTCTATGATTCTAAGACCCAGAGACTATGTTAGAGACACTGTGTAGTTATAATGCAAGCTGCCCTCCAGCAAGCTTCCATTTCAAAGTCGTAGTATTTTTGACCTTATTTATTTCTGAGAAATCTGACCTGATGCAGCTATATTGAAATGAAAGCTGATTTTTTTATCTACTAAACTAGATTGAATTACATTATGAAGCAGCACTCTTGTAAATCCCACTCTACAACACTGCAGTACTTCCATGCTAAACAACAAACAACTAGTGTTCAGTTTTCGTTATGGTGATTCTATTTTCTCCTAATATGAAATTATATTTGGGATATTTTTAGTTCTTAATCATTGGATACAGCCTCCTTTCCCAGTAATATTCCCCACCCTTTCCCCCAAACCTCTTCATATTCTGAAGTTGTATTTTTGATCTGTGGGTAAAATTATGAAGTAGGAAGTATGTGTTGCTGTAGTTAAACTGTCAACACAATGGGAAGACAGACGTGAGTTTATATAATCTCTTTTATCTTGATGCTATTATACAGTTAAAGATTAGGCTAATAATTCAAACATTTCTCATTCCAGTGTCTGTAACATTAATACACTATTGGCCTTCCTAATAATTCCATATGCTCTAATAAGAAAACAATAGATAACAACAAGTGTATGTGAAATGTGTTTATTAAAATAGCAAATTAAAGCAAATAAATGTTCTTTATTACTCTTTGCCTCGGCATTTATTTGTTGATAGAGTGTGAACAGACTAAAGGTATGTACTACTTCGCGGAAGTTCTAAGGTAGAACATAGTCATTATTAACTTCAGTAGACACAGTTTGGCCACCATAGTTTTTCCTTCATTTTTACTACCTTGTTCAAATTTACCAGAATTAAAAATTTATTTATATTACAGGAATGACTCTCTACATATAAAAAGGGAATAGGACTCTTGGATATTAGGACTGGACTAGAACAGTGTACCCATAAGAACATTAATAGATCTGTTATGACATTTCTTTTCCTGTTAGAGGGGTGTTGTCTGTATTTATAGATTCCATCTCCCAAATGGATATATCTGTTTTGAGACAGATGGGAGAGTGGGCACTCTGTACCAGCTGCAGGGAGACAGACATTAAGCAGCCACAACTTGGCTCCACTGTTATTTGCACATCTAGCCTCCTTTTAGAAGAAGTTGCCTTTAACCACGTATTTACAATTGCTAGGTGTGGCATATAGTTGTTTTTCTGAAAGTCACTTTTACATTTTCATTGTTAAGCATTTATTGTAGATGACCATTGTTCATATAAGTTCACAGCAGTAGGTATAACTGCATATTAAAAATAATATATTAAATGAGGTTAAAGATGCAATACAGAATTCAGTGATGCCTGTGTACAAAGCTACAGCAGGATACAGAATGATTTTAGAGCATAATACAACCTCTAGTTAATACCATTCATAAGATACATAAGGTGCTAATTCTTCTAGTTATATTTAGATATTGCTGTTAATACCTTTATATTGTATGTATAAAGATATTCGGCATCAACTTTGTGTTGTTCAAGTAACGTTGAGTTACTTGAATAACACATGGAGAGTACGGTAGTGACTTCTGTACAATGGTTTTTTCTTTGCTTTCAGCTGAGGAGATGGAAATAACACCAAAGAATGGGAGTTTAACAAAATGTCCCTTTGCAATTCTAAATAACAGTGTAAGTGTGTTTTAAGTACTGTCTCTCTGAGCTACACATCTATCTTCTTGATCAGGTAGCCTGCAAAATGTTCTGTTGAATCCACCATTGTGATATGTTAAATATCTTCCACTGCTGCTTCTGCAAGCAAGTAAATGATGCTTAGGAAAGGGGCATATATAGGGACTCCCAGCGCATGCTTTAAGCCAATGGTCCATCCCATTTCACTTGCAATATTTGTGTCGCTGCAAGAAAAACTTCTGAGTACTAGGTGTGTCACTGTAAGAGTGGTAAAATTTCTCCTTTAACACACTTCTTGAATGAGACATCTCAAAATTTCCTGCACAAATGCTCCCTCTTTCCTGCACAGCATGTACTTAAGGCTAAATTTAGGAAATTGGTGCTCAGTATAACTATCAGCTTTGCTATTGTGCATTTGTGTGTCATCTGCTGAACGTTCCCTCCACTAAACACGATGTAGGACTGTGTTTAGAACTTGGGCTCTCAGAGTTCCCTGATGAATACAGATGCCAACCTTTTCTGTAGGAAAAGTTGGTTGAGTTTTAATAATCACAGAGAGTGCTTTAAAGTATAACAATGTCTGCAGAAAGCAAAAAGTAATAACTAAGAGGTCAGGAATGATTCCATTAATCCAAATATGTCCTAAATTTCACTGGAAGACCTCTGCCAATGGTACTCCAGTCCTCATTGTCCGTAGCTCATTTTGGTTCCAGTCAGAGTATTTATTTGATAAGGGAACCGGAGCATGAAACATCCTCACTTTGAAATGGACTTTAACTGGTCTTGTGGTGAGAGAAAGTCAGGGACAGATTAAAAACAACCCTTGTGATGCTTTTTTGAAGCTTTTTCATGCATTCCTGAAACCCAGTTTAGATATCATGTGCTGTGTGTGGTGCTGGAGTTAATAGGACTTGCTGTAATGAGGCTCTTCTGGAATAGCTCTTGAGCAAAGTTGGTTTCCTTCTTGCCAAAGAAAATTCAATAGGTAGAAGCAGGTAAAAAACGCCCTTAGGAATTTGTTTGCAACAATAAAAAGGGCAGCAATGGTAAGGAAGCAAGCAACAGAAGTGGAAAATGAATCAAAGAACCAAGTGCTCCTAATGACAGTGTTTGCCTCCACCATATATTGTCATGGCTTCTAAGTATCTAACACACTAGTAACCTTAGTATTCCTCTAGACTCCAGACAATTGACCAGTCCTTCAGACCCACTTGAGCCAGCAACTTCAGGCCAAGTTCAAATCTTACATGCGATTAATGGAAAACCAAATAAATTAGATACCGCGTGCACTTGTTGCATATTTGAATGTAACAATTGAACTCGGCGCATCTCAGATGTGTCAGAGAAGAACAGTGTTCTGCTGACTTTGCAATCTCTGAGTTTTCACTGTTGTAGGCTAACCCAGAACTGCAGCACAATTAAGTGTGCAACCTTACTCTGGTTGTAAGATTACCTTAATCTGGTTTCAAATAGGAAGGAACAAGGTGCTGCCTTCTCCTCCCTGATGCGTTTGTGCACATAATTGTGTGGAAACTTCAACATAAACATTGCAGGCTTTCTGTGTGTGCCAGCTGTGGAGCAGGTTTGCTGGCAGGACTTGTGACCCTGTGGAGGACCCACGCTGAAGTGGTCTGTTCCTGAAGGTCTGCACCCCAGGGGAGATACCTACATTGGAGCACTGTGAAAGACTGTAGCCTGTGGGAGGGACTTACACTGGAGAAGCTCACGGAGGACTGTCTCCCATGAGAGGGACCCCATGCTGAGAGTCCTCCCCCTGACGAAGAAGGAGCAGCCAAAACAGCGTGTGATCAACTGACTGTAACCCCCCATCCCCGTCTCCCTGTGCCACTGGCAGGGAGCAGGGAGAGATCGAGAGTGAAGTTAAGCCCAGGAAGAAGGCGGCGGGGGGTGGGGGGTGGGGAGGGCATGGTGTCTTTTAAGATTTGGTTTTATTTCTTTTTGCTCTATTCTGTTTTGCTTGATAATAAATTAGATGAACTCTTCTCTAACTAGAGTCTGTTCTGCCCGGGACAATAACTGGTGAACAATCTTTCCCTGTCCCACAAGCCTTTCATTGTACTTCTTCCTCCCTGTCTAGTTAAGGAGGGGGAGTGATAGAGCGGCTTTGGTGGGCACCTGGACTGCAGCCAGGGTTAACCCACCATGTAGCTCCACAGTTTAGATACAACAGAGTTCTGTGGACATCAACAGTATATCCTAATGAGTACTCCTGAAATAAAAGTAATTTATATCAATAAAAAAAAAATTATAAAAAAATTCTAATCTGCTATTAAATAATTTTTTTTTTACTCAATCTCCTTTTGAATACTATTTTACAGTGTTTTGTTTTGTTTTTTCTCCTGTTAGTACTTCTAATTGCCTGTATCTTCTAGTTAATGAAATGGATTACATCTAAAAACAATTACTGATTTAAAGAATAACTTATGTTCTTGTTGAAACAAGCAATAACACTCAGTCTGAAAAGAAATTCTGGAAATAATGCAAAAATAGGATTAGCTACTTTTACACCATTATTTCCTCCAGTTCTCCAAATCATTGGCATCAAGGATCATGGAGATGGGAGCAAGAGAAGTACAGTCCAGCTCCCTCAGGGGGGAATAGTATGGGGAAACTAATGCAGAGGGAATCACAGAGTCCTAAAACTAGACCCAGCCTTATAATGAATGTCCTGTTACCAGCATAACTTTCCAACTATGTGGTCAGGCACCTGATACCAGGAGATCAAGAGATTAGACAAAAGGCTTTGTGTGATAGAAACATACTGGTTAGCATTGAACATTTGCACATTTATAATTAGGGAGTATTAATGCGTGTTCCTGAGGGAGGAAACTCACATGAATACACACCTGTTTAAGCAGAAAGATAAAGGGAAATTCTTTATTTGCAGGCTGAAGAAGCGAAAGGGACAATGAGGGCCAAAACTGTTAGCTAAATTTGGCCTCTTGCTCTCACAGTATTACAGTCACTTTGTTTTTGTAGTTATAATTGAAAATAATCTTGAAGCATTTCTTCTCTGTAAAGGAGGTGTGTATAAACAGCACCTTCTCGCTCCACTGATCTCTCTTACACACACTCTGAGTCACGCATATGCACTTCAGGGACAACTATTTTTTCTCTGTTTTTCTCTCCTCTGTAGAATTCTGATATCAACAGCACTCTGGGGAAGGGAGATACAATATATTCCACCACCATTAGCACTGACTCTGTTCTGATTATAAAATGTTAATTGTTCTCAGTGACCAAGATAAAAATAATCATTTCTGACTTTCAGATTCTGGTGTCAACCTGCATCAGTGGATTTCTCTATGCCTTTTAGCTGAAGTAAGCTTTTCATACTAGAATTATTTTTTCAGTAATTTTTAATAGGACTCATAATGTCAACTGTTGTACCTTTAGTGGAGAGATTTTTTTGATACTTTCCTTTGTGTTTTTCAGAAATCAGTACAGAGATAAAGCCTCAATCCAGCATTGATTTTGAAGAGAGTGGAATTTTAAGTAGCTTTCATCATCTTTTCCCTTTTATTGGCAAAATAATTCTTGAGGATTTTTTCTTTAAGCAGTTTTCATAAGAAATGCATGAGATATAAGTATATAAAGCTTTGTAGAGGTTTGTAGCCACACATATATACATACTATGTACAGCTCAATTGATATGAGTAGTCTTCAGTATTTATGGACTTTCATACAATGTTTAAAGTATTTTTGTAGTGCTGATATAGTTCCATGTTGTTAGACTTCAGAAACTTGAAAGAAATCTTTAGAAAGACCACTGTTGAAGAAGTTCCATAGTCAAACATAAAAATTTGAAAGAAATCACCAACCTGAATAGGTTTTGTGTTTACTTTTGCAGCTGCATGATGATTTACTAGAATACTTGAAAGAGAACTGAATATGCAGCTTGTTTCTTATTTTGATGCTTTGATGCTATCTGTATCAATACCAAAATAAAAATGGATCAGAAGTTAAACCCCAGAAAGATTTTCCTTGGGAATACCTATAACTATATTCCTATTTACTTACTTATTTCTGTGTTTAAATGAAACAGAGACATAAAACTGCATTCATTAGTAGCTTATCCCTTCAAAATCTGATGGAATTGAAAGACTTAAGTGGTTACAAAGGGAGGATGGCTAGGAAATAGATTGTTATTAAATATAAAATCTAAATCTATGTCATTTTTTCCTAAACATAAGAGGGTTAAGTAGGCTGCCAGTAGCACTGTTCAATTAAAAATGGCTTATATCCCATAGTTCTGCTATTAAAGTCTGTCCATTTGACTTAATTCCACAATAAAATTGTTCTGTTAAAAATTCTTGTAACAGCATATGGACAGGGTTTTATGTTAGTCAGGCAGATGCACACAGAATTCTAATATGTACTTAAGGAGATACCCTTTTAACAATATAAAGACTTAACCTATATTTACAGATGGGATTTGCATGAGGGTTTATTCCATGCGGTATTAGTGCCCACCACCACGCTACACAAGCAATATTTTTAAATATTTTTTTTGGTGGGTGTGTATTGAAGTAAGAAAAATTCAGATCAGCACAATGAAGATTATGTCAGAAATATAATTTACTTTCGATTTATGTATATGTATATTTATGTGTGTGTGTGTGTGTGTCTGTCTATCTATCTATCTATCTATCTATCTATCTATCTATCTATCTAAAACCCTAAATCGAAACACGGCTGTGAACAAATACTATGAATGCTTTCTGACTAATTCAGCACATTGCCAGCTGTCAAAAAGCCTTTAGTCTGAAGTATGTTACCCAGTACTGCTCTAAAAAAATAAATCTAAATAGCAAGTGATGTACTTTTAAAAAGTGGCTGAGATGCCTAAACGTCTTACAGTATGCAGTTGTCAAACAAGGTGACATTCTTGAAGCTTGTGAGAAGGAGATACGGAGAAGTGGTCACAGGACATGTGACATTTATGCGCTGACTCCCCTTGACTTGAACTTTGGATGTTCCTACGGGTCCCAGTCAAGTGTTTGGTTGTGCTGTGCTAGGTATTGGACACAGAGTGTGTGCAACCCGAAAGCATATGCAGGTTAGGTAAGGCAATTTATTGCGGGGCTAGTTAACACGAAGTCCTTAGGAAAGGCAGCAGGCAATAAAAACAGCATAATGGGAATTGGGCAGGGTATACTACCTTTCAGGCCATTGGTAAATGACTTTTAGAGATTACAAGAGAATATAAAGTGTAAGTTGTATGAAAGCATAAGAGCTGTGAATCTAAGAGACTTCTCAGGTGCTTAAGTTGTTTCTGGGCAGAATGATTTATAGTATTTGAGGACGTGGTGGACTGATGCATGAAAGAAGAGCAACTGCTGGCAGATTAGAAACGAGAAAAAAAGTTAGGAGTATTTAAATGAAAACATGCCAATGAAACCAAGACACAGCTACAGAAACCGCCCAGTCATAACAAAATGAAATTACCATTTCAATGATAGCTCTCTGTTCTTGTAGAAAAACTTAGTACAGTGAAATTCTGGACATAATGTTTCAGGGTTAATTTGTAAAATAAATTAGAATACAAGCTTCTTAGTTTACAATGCTTATGAATTTTTAGTTTAGATTGCTTGTGAGTTCCTCTGAGCTTTGTATGTGAGCACAGAGATGGTATTGGATAAGATGGATAGGCATAATATATATAACATAGCAGGTATTTTTATTAATGTACTTGAGAAATATAACCCATGCCTCTCACAACGTTGTTTTTTTTCTTTCATAAAAATCGTTGTGTTTTGGGCTGTGGAGTAAAATGACACCATTTGGTAGGTATTTCCAGGTTTAACCTGACTGTGCAAAGGCTGCAGTTCAATACATTTTGATTTTCGGTGGCAGAGACTCTTATCTCCAAGCTGGATGCCTATACAAAGGACTCTTCTGCTTTTTTTGCACCTGTCCAAACTCATTCTTCAGCTTTGCAGTTCTTTAACTCCTGCAGAAATGCAGAAGTGCAGCTTTCTAAAATGGGCAGTTGGTCAGCAGTAATCAGCCGTGTTCAGAAATGCTGCCTGCTGCTCTGCTTCTGCCTCGTGATTTTACAGATCGCTAATCCACAGGATTCGTCTTAATCTATCCCTGCTGGCTTTCATTTTTAAGGTTTTATTATAAGGTTACACCTCATGTAAAGACCTTGAACTAACTATAATATTCATAAAGAACATTTTTATACATTCATCATGGTGACATATAGCATTTGTACTCCTCAGAACTATTGCATCTGTTTTTAACATCAGGACTGTTACATGCTCTATGTAGTGCATGCACGCCTCAATATTAGTGATACTACTTAGAAAGTCTATTTAAGGGTGAGGTCCCATTGTTCCATGCAGGGTAGAAATGTAGTCATGGCTACAAAGAGTGCACAGTGTAGTAGTTTGACACAGTAAATTAAGGGAAGGCTGGAACAGAGGTGTAAAAGCAGAAAACAATACATTGTTGTGTAGGACATGTAACGCTTATTGTACTTGCTAATAATGTTTGCAAACTTCCAGGTTTTTAAGGCATTTTACATGTTTCACAATTGGGATTTATCAGCAGCAGATGTCTCTGTTTCTAGAACTATAATTTGTACTCTAAAAGCTCAGTACTCAATAGTAATTTAGGAAAGATAAAATTCTATTAGACAGCAGTGGCAGAAGCATGTAGTTCAGAAGATGAGGAATAACAGAAGTCTTACGCAAAGTGTTCAACACCATAACAAAACATGAGCAGGTGAAGATGTGACACTGCATTGCCATCCAACAAATGTCAAAATCTAGACATCACTCCATCTTGCTTTCAAAGTATAAGTAGATTTTTCCATGCAAGTTCTCTCATCTACTGTCAGGAAGTGACATAGGAAAAAGTATGCATGCAAATTTTTGGATATCACAAAGGGATATCTGATTATTTTTTTTTGTTTCAGTTCAAGTTCACTTGTAAGAAAGTGATTTTGTTGTTTTAAACCAGCACATTCTCCTAAGTGTGGTTTTGGAATGCTGGAGTACCGAGTACAGCACGGTATCCTCGTGTGTTTGGAAAAGTATCAGAGCAAAACAAAATGGGGGTGTGGGGAGGGTGTGGGGTGTGTTCATCACCTCCTGCTGACAGCTTTGAAAGTTTTGAAGGTCTAGAAATGATAGTGTATTGTTAACACTGCAGAAGGGGATATATTGGTTACAGTTCTTGGGATTACAGTCTCTCTCTTAAAAAAGAGAGGCGAGCTGGCAGTAGTGATGATTGCTCTGACAAGATATCTATTAAATACATCTTGGGTACTAAAAGACTATGAAATCAACCATTTGGAGGATATTTATTAGCAGCTCTTCATTTGCCTTTATGGAATAGCAGCACTGAATATGTCATTTCTACCTCCATTCGGTTGCAATGATGCGTTGAGCAAAAGTATGCACTTGTGATGGCTTAAAATGTTAAGAGCTACCCTTTTAATCACCCAGATATTTTGGATATTTCACAAAACCTGATTCTGGAAATTCTGGAGAAAGGTTAAAGATTTTTTATCTGAAATACCCATAATGTGATTCCGAGCCACTGAAAGATTTTGAGAACATCTCTTGTGATTTATGTTGACCTAAAGCTGGAAATGAGGTTTACAAGAACACATTTACAAGAGTAATCTTAAAAGATATTTTACAAGAAGTAAAACTTACCATTTGTCTGTATCTTATATGATTGGAAATAGATAAAAATGTAAGGAAGGAGCTCTGATAATAGTTCATTCGTAATCTTTCCAAAGTTACTAAGAGTTTCTTGTTTCACTTGTCTAGAACTGGTGAACTTGTTCCTGCTGATCTTATATGTGAAATGGTTAAAACTGAAGCCCTGTACATAAAAACAAATGTTAGCCTACATATAAAGGTGAAAACTACCGTTGCATTTGATTTCTCATTGGATTAGTCAATAGTATTTATACTAATAAAGTCACTGATTGCATGAGTTGTAGTGTATTTTTTAATGTAGTGTATGATACACAACTCTAAGAGGCAAAGCTGGAAACCTGATAAAGCAAATGTTTAAAATCTAAGGACTTCGTGTACTGTGTTCGCAGTGCTGACAGTTTTTTGAAAGGCTTTACTTAGGAATCTCTGCCTACATTTTTTACAAAGCAAGTTTCTGTCTTTTCAGTTTCGAAGGTTATAACAAGCATCAATAGAGTCATCAGAGATCTTAGAAACAACTAATACAAGGTGTGAACCATTTCATCTTCTCTTTTGGAGTGCCGTGAGTTTACACAGCTCACAGCAGTCCCAAGGGAGCTAACGCCTCAGCAGAGCATGGCACAGAGCAGCGCAGAAACGCCTGCTTTGTACCCAAAAGCAGAGCCTTACTCTGCTGCTCTTGCTGGGTTACTGAGCGCTGCTTCTTCATAGGCATCATGCCCCACCGGTACAGCTATGCTGCTTCCTGTTCTGGGGTTAGGTCCTTCAGGAGTAATTCAGGGGTCCTCCCTGCCCACAGAGTCTGTCCTGTGCACTGTAGATTCTGAAATGGTTCCAGATTGCTTAAAAATCCCCTTTTCTTTTTCTTTTTCTTTTTTTTTTTTTTTAATTGCTGGCATGTTTGGTTTAGTGTCTGAGTCTGGCTGGGACTGTCTGAGCTGGGCTTCTTTTTGACTGTGCTTATAAGAAATAAGTGATAAAACATACTTTTTGTTCTGTGTGCAACTCACACATCCACCGAGAGAGCAGCAGGCTCCAGATGAGCCTGTAGTTGGCCTGGAGAGCTGAGCAGCACCTGCAGCTTGGGGGATGGTGGCACTGGCTACAGATACAAGCCTTTACTGGTACGTGTTATCCCCAGGCTAACTAGTGATAAAAACAGATCAAAACTTAGCAATTTCCTCTCTAAAGCCTGCTGTTGAATACTGCTACATGTGAGCAGGGTATTCTTGCTTTTCTGCTGAGAGAGTTAACAAAATTTCAGCAATGTGTAAACACTGTGCAAGAAAAATTAGCTATCCCATCTGCTTTCCTCTGACTAACATTTCTTCCATCACATGTTTAAAACTGAGCCTCTCTGATGGCATTAAAAATAGATAGCTACAGAGGAGCCCACATCTATTCATTGACACTCAGTCTTTGAAACTTACAACCATAAAATCACAGGAGTAACAGACTCAGCCAGGCATACACAGAAAAGCCAGATTTTCGTTAAATGCCCCAGCTGTATTGTTGCCGTATTGCAGCCTCTTGGGAAAATTACATTGAAAAGTTCAAATATGTAGATAAACTGATGAGGCTGACACAACCTGGAAAAGTGAAAAGGGTTAATTTTAATTCCTCAGGATGGTGAAAGGCAGAAGGTTTCATTTACTCTGGCTCTCACACCAGCCCGTGACTGTGGTGTCTGATCACCTCAGAGATACTGTAATAGTGATAGGGAATAATTGATCTTTTTGTTTGGCAGCACAGTACACAAATGGAAGAGGATAACTGTTCCACCCTGAGCCTGTCCTGACCTAAAGGGTCACCTGGCCTGAAGGTGCATAGGGACAACTGTGGATTCATAGGACACAGAGGCTTTATCCTTTACATTTTCTACTTTATTATAGTTTACCACAATTATCACAAAAAATCACAACTCACAAGTATACCTTAGACTAATAAAGTGAAGATATAAATATATATATAAAGCTATTGCAAATTATCAGCAATCAATAGTATAAAACCGATCAATAGTAGCAGCAATCAATAACAGCAGCACCCAGTCACAGCAGTGATCAAAAATACATGTTATATATCACAGATACTACAAACTTATTACTAATGAAGCAAAGTGATCAATAACATAACAGCAAATATATGATAGATTACTTATATGTGTATATATGGTACCAAGTGCATTAAACAGATTCCAGAAGGGACCAGACCATCTCAGAGAGGAGGACCAACCCATCCTGGAAGGGGACCACACCATCCCAGAAGTGGGAGGACAAAACTATCTGTTATTTTTCTAGACTGTTTGCCTGTTCTTGCCGTTAGAGCAGCCAGTGGTAGTTACCGGTTCTTACTTTCTGGGGATGTTTTCACCTTTTTCCAGACTATTTTTCATGCTTCAATGGTGTCTCAGGCTGTCTCTGGTTCCTGTGTACCCAGCTGTACCTCAGAGATGCCAGCTGCGCTTCTCAGGGATGCTTCAGGTTCACAGGCCCAGTTCCCAGGCTAGCAGTTCCCAGGCTGGCAGGCATGTTCTATGTCATTGTTTCAGCAGGCATTTTCTTCTGTTCAGTAATTTTCCCTTCTAACCAGGTTGCTTTAATGGCTGCTTACATCAGAGTTATACGTGCAAGTTTTAATTTTTAATTCTATTAATAAGAACTTTGTCAGAAAAAAAGTGAGATATTTGGTTACAAAGCTGATAGTTTAGGAAGATAATTTAAGTAAACTAAGAATATGTGATGGGGTCCTCACTTTTACTTGTTGTTTAGTCACTGTGACATTGATCCAGGATCAGACATTGAATCCAAGCAGCCTTTAGAGTCCTTCTGTGCCTGAGGAGATTTCCCTCAATTCCTGGTGTCCTCTGGAAGAGGGTGCAGCCACTAGGCGATCCCCTGATCTGTACCAGTCTCCTGCTTGGTGCTGAACCATCACATCAAAAACATTAACAACCAAGTAGGGCAGGCACAAAAATCTAAGTGTGCCATTGCTGTGGGAAGTGCCCAAACTGGTCTGAAAGTTATTTTCTCTTCTGGAGGAGATAACTGCTTGTAAAGGGGAATAACTCCAATAGGAGATATTAATATTTTGTGAATTTAATCCTGTGGACATTGACCTGAGCAGTAGCAGACTTTGGTTCTTATCCACATTCTGAAAATGGTAGAGACTGAATTTGACATGAGTGTCCTCTCTATCGTGTGACTCTGGTAGCTATACTGTGCAATGCCATGGGGACAGATTCGGTGCCTCATTGCTAATTAACTCCCACTGAAATGTTGCATACATAATCTCTTTTTTGTTTTGTTTTGTTGTTGCTTTTCTTTTTTTAATAACAGTGTAGTAGTTCCTAACATAGGATTTCAAGTGTATTGAAACTTTTGGATATGAACAGCAAACCCGAACTATCAGCGCAGATATATGGAACTGCAGAAGATGCATAACCACATAAACTTTCTTAAAGAAAAAGGCATATAAATTGTTTTATGGTCAGTTTCACTGTAAATGTGCAATTCTTTCTGACCCTATCCTGCTAGGACAGGTTCTGCAAAGGTAATGACTTCAGGATGATCAATACATGGATAAATGGAGTATGTTTTCAAAACAGATTCACCTGAAATCATAGCTATGATTTCCTCAATATTCCTGTCTCATTGTAGGAACTTTGGAGTATTTCTCTTACTATAGACTATTTAATTATTCAGTATCACATAGAGTTGCAAAATGTCTTGACAATTTTTTTTTCCTTATACTTGCTTATCATTACTACCATCATTGTATCTGAGACATCTGGATGAGTAAAACCATAAAGCTGTTAAAATTGCATCGAAGGAGGCAGTGCTGTTGATAAAAAAGGGCGGATTTCTGAGCTAGGAAAGACAGTACTTCTCTTAAGTAAGGTTACATGCCACTGATAACTAAGACTATCAAACGAATACATTATTGATATAACGTACGTATCTCTGTTTCACAACAAATGTTGTGTTAATGATTAAAACTGCCACACTTCTGGCTCATATATTATTAACCGTGTCTTCTGCCAGTGTTAATCACGTATTCCTTTGATGCACACAAGTACATATGCCAAGCCATTGTCTGGAGAGAGTGTTAGTTAATATACGTATGGTGAAATTCTTCATAGGTTTACTTCTTTTAATGTTGTTGAAAGATAATATACTGTATTGAAAACATTATTTAGTCAATTGCAATATTAAATTGCAATATAAAGTATTGACTAAATGTCATCTTTTTGGTAACCTTTTTTTTTTTCCTGTTCTTATTTCCTGTGACTAAGCTACAATTTTAAATAATGTTTCTAACTCCAAAAATTGTATTGTCCTGTTTTAGCTAATGTCATGCACCAAAGTGCAAGCAAAAAGTAAATGGAAAAAAAGTCAGGAATTAATCATACTTTGAAGTCTTGTGGATGGGTGGGGGGGTGGGTGGATGGATGGATGGACGGGTGGATGGATATGAGAAGAAATTCACAACTGCATCCTAACAAAACACCTTTTCCATATACACAAAATTTACAATGGTTAAAGAAATGCACTGTAAAATCAGTTATTTTTAACTGCAGATATGTCTTAGTTACATAAAATACTCCATTGCACTAAACCCTTCACTTTGATAGCAATAAGACTAGCTTCAAGAGTGAGCTCAGGCCTATACAGAACCATCACCCTTTGAGATGTTTTATTATAGTCAGAGGTGACTCGCTTGGGAAACGTGCACATGTGAGTTTTGAAATGTGCCTGTCCCGTGCCCAGCCAGCACTTCTTGAGGCTTTCCACTTTTGGGAACGTCATGCTGTGAGTCTCCCCAAGGTGCAGACACAGCAGCTGTGCATCAGTTACCAACAGAAACTGCAAGAGAGTTACATCTCTTTCCCATCCTTCTCCCCGCTACCAAATGTGTGAGCTCATTTCATGGCTTTTAAGCACTCCTTTTAATACCGTCCTGTGAGGTAGCCTAGCCAGGATGAGTTTGTGCACACTGTTAACTTCTGGTATGTGCANAACCTTTTTTTTTTCCCTGTTCCTATTTCCTGTGACTAAGCTACAATTTTAAATAATGTTTCTAACTCCAAAAATTGTATTGTCCTGTTTTAGCTAATGTCATGCACCAAAGTGCAAGCAAAAAGTAAATGGAAAAAAAGTCAGGAATTAATCATACTTTGAAGTCTTGTGGATGGGTGGGGGGGTGGGTGGATGGATGGATGGACGGGTGGATGGATATGAGAAGAAATTCACAACTGCATCCTAACAAAACACCTTTTCCATATACACAAAATTTACAATGGTTAAAGAAATGCACTGTAAAATCAGTTATTTTTAACTGCAGATATGTCTTAGTTACATAAAATACTCCATTGCACTAAACCCTTCACTTTGATAGCAATAAGACTAGCTTCAAGAGTGAGCTCAGGCCTATACAGAACCATCACCCTTTGAGATGTTTTATTATAGTCAGAGGTGACTCGCTTGGGAAACGTGCACATGTGAGTTTTGAAATGTGCCTGTCCCGTGCCCAGCCAGCACTTCTTGAGGCTTTCCACTTTTGGGAACGTCATGCTGTGAGTCTCCCCAAGGTGCAGACACAGCAGCTGTGCATCAGTTACCAACAGAAACTGCAAGAGAGTTACATCTCTTTCCCATCCTTCTCCCCGCTACCAAATGTGTGAACTCATTTTGCGGCTTTTAAGCACTCCTTTTAATACCGTCCTGTGAGGTAGCCTAGCCAGGATGAGTTTGTGCACACTGCTATAGCTAGGATGAGTTTGTGCACACTGTTAACTTCTGGTATGTGCAAGCTAATGCAACTTAGTTTAGACTACAGTGGAAAAAAAAAAAAAAAAGTTACTTGAATCATTTCAAGTTCTACCTAGTCAAATTGCTTTGCCTTTTCCACAGGCCAAGAGCGGCAGTCAATCTATAGTGCCTCTCTTGGTAAATTCATTGCCATCTGCATATTTGCAATTGTAATGCTTTTTGCAGTATCTTAATACCTATGAGACATACTTCCTTTTATGTTTTATGTGGAATTGTGATACTGCAGATTACATTAAAGTTACCCTTTTAACTCCATTTGCAACAGAAATGCAGAATATTTTGGAGGAAGAATTTAATATTGAGGAAATTAGTTTCTTTCTGAGTGTTTCCAAGCTGGAATAAGTTTGCTACTGCTGAAACCCATAACACTGTAAGAAATAGTATGGTTTATTTTTCATAGCAAATATTGCTGTCACCATTCCTCCGCAGTCTGATTGTCTAGATATTCTCTCGGTCTCTGAATACATCCTTTACAAAGAGTTAGCAACTTGTGTTTTCCTTGAAACGGGAACCCAACTCAGCTTCCTTCTGACAGAGATGTGGTAATCTTCAGCGCCAACCAGAAAATCCAGTGTATTTGGCACCGACTAAAGTTTTCCTTTCCCGTGCTTGCCTGTGGGCAGTGATGATGGAGCAATGGTGAGGAAACAGCTTTTCAAAGCAAAGTATTTTTTGCCAAGAAAAACAGAATTAAATGACGAAGCACCTTGCCTATGCTTGGCTTTACTTAAGAAGCAAGACTGGCTGAGAGGACTGTGCTATATTCAAACCATCTAACTGTAGGCAATTCACTCAGATGTTAAGAATCACCTTTGAAGGTGTCTGCCTTTCTCCCTCACAGGTCAGGAATCTTGAGCTCTTAACTTCCAGTACTCTGAATTACATTTAATTTAGATCAGATGTGCAGATAATTCCATTTCAGCTTTCTCAGTACAGATTCTGGATCATAGTTGCTCTTTACTGATCTGTACTCTCTCCATTTCTTCTCTGTAGGACTCGTCTTTTAACCAATCAGGGTATTTTGATCTGCCCATTCCCAACTGTTAGAAAACTTGCCCAGTTAACAAATCTGAGATCTTCATTACATCATAACGTAATCTGTGTTTTATGGTGATTCTTCTTCTGGGAGCTATTAGTTCATATCTTTATTTTCCCTTTCTAGTTATGTTTTTTGAACACTTTTTAGTTTATTAAAAAATACTTGAAGTGCACATAACATACAGATAAAATTGGATGATAATGCCAACTGCTCAGTAACAATATGAAGTAAAATTCTGGGTTTTTTTAAAAAAAATATTGAGAACCTGTATTTCTTTTTTTTTCTAGCCTCAAAATAATGTTCACAAAATCTAGTTTTTATTAAAATTACAAAATATTATTAGTGTTGTTGTCAGACCCTCTTGGTTTAAATTTGTATTTTTACACTAACCAACAGAATGCCTCTGTTTTGCAGACTAGATTGTGTATTTTTTTTATGCATGCATTTGTCTGTATCTGTAGTTATGATATACTCAAAAAGATTGGTTTTGTCTGGAGCTGCAGTCTTTCGTGTTGCTGCGTGGGTGAGTCTGAGAAAAAAATATAGCCAATATTTATCCAGTGACGCTTTGATGCTAATTCTTTGGCTGTTTGAATAAGTGTTGCCAGGGTAATGTTTTACTCTTTTTATTATATCCTTTTCATTGTAGTCAGTGACGTGTGTGCTCTTGAATTCAGCATTTTAAGTTGTGCTATAGTCTCAGTTTTATATGGGCATGACAATTATTGCTATACTTCACAATCCTGGTGCTTAGCTGGGTAGAAAAGGTGTATACAGGGAAGCAAGATCGTGGGTTGAAGGAAACCTTTTCTTCCCTGGACCACTCCTTGGTCACTGCTGCAGCATCAGGGACTAGTAGCAGCACAGCAAAGGAAACAGCCTGGTGGACATGCCCATGTCTTGCTCACATCCCCCAGGTCTCCTGGCGTACACAGAGATTAAGCACCTTTCTCATTATTTTTAATGGATTTTCAACATCCATTTCTGTACATTTTCATTAAAAAGATATAGCTCTTCCAACATATTCTGCTAGGAAATTTGGTCTGATTTGTAGTTGAAGCAGTTGAAGGGAATATTACATGTGGAGAAAATAAACTACTTAAAGAAAAGTTCCTGAAGCTAATTTTTTTCTTGGAGCATTTTAGATCCAGGCATTAAGTCACTACAGTGTTGAGTTATAAACCAGTGTCAAAAATGACAGTTGAAAAAGAGTTTTAAAAAGCTTTTGTGAATTAACATATGTTTTTAATACATAAAGATACATAATCCTCAGTTTGCTGGTCTTCACCTGCAAAGTTTCATATTTAGTTTAAATCAAAGTTGTATCAGTTCTCTCCTTTACACTTAGAATTCCATTTCATTTTTGAATGTGTTCTTCTGTTGTGGTTTAACCCAGCAGGCAGCTAAAACAACCACACAGACATTCCCTCGCTACCCCTGTGGGGTGGGGGAGAGAATTGAGAGGGGAAAAAAAAAAGAAAAAGAAAAAGATAAGCTTCTGGGCTGAGATAAAGAGAGTTTAATAGGACAGAAAAGGATGATGGTGATGATGATTATAATAATGATAATAGAATATACAAAAGAAGTGATGCACAGCACAAATTCTCACCAAGTGAAGATGATACGCAGCTAGTTCTATAGACACCTTACCTCCCAGCCCAACACCTGGTTATATGTGGAGCATAATGTCAATGATATGGAATAACCCTTTGGCCAGTTTGGGTCAGCTGTCCTGGCTGTGCCCTCACCCTCCCATGTTCTTGGATGCCCCCCACCTTCTCCTTGGCAGGGCAGTATGAGAAGCTGAAAAGTCCTTGACTGCTTGGCAGCAACTAAAATATTAGTGTGTTATCAGCATTATTCCCATCCTAAATCCAAACCACAGCACTACACCAGCTGCTAGGAAGAAAATTATCTCAGACAAACCCAGGACATCTTCTTAATAATGCTTTCCATGAAGCTTTTGTGTAAAGGCTGGGTAATCTCCCTCTCCTACCCAGCCAAGCTATTAAATGCAGAAATCTACATTTGAGCTATAGTTAATGGAGAGCAATAACCATTTTTATGTGCATTTCATCCTAAAATAGATCCTGACATTGGTCATATGAATTTTGGTTTTTATTTTGATGGTGTTGGGTTTTTGGGTTTGGGTTTTTTTAACTCCTAGACTCTGTGGTTGAACACCTTATTTCCTGCCCCGGTGTAATACCAGAGATGGAACTGTATCTGAGGGCTAATGCAAATAATCTTTTGTTTTCAATTGCATAGATATAATATACTACTTTTCATATTTTTTCATAAGACAGTAAAAAAGAGGCTTCTGTTTTGCCTCTTCCTCACTCACAGCTTCTTTGTTATTTACAGTGGAAGTATCTCCGTCTCTCCTTCCTTGATATCCTCCACCTTTGGGCTGTCTTTCCAAGGTGCAGCTTCACTGCCTGCATCTGCCACTGCTCATGGCTTTTTCAAATGGCATTAATGTGAAGCTGAACTGATTTCTGACATCTGGCTGTTGCCCAAAGGGTTATGGACAGCTGAGTAAAAGACCAAAAAGTCTTGTTAATTTGTCTTTGCTGCTGCTTGGCAGCATCATAAGCAGCCTCAGTTCCTGAAACTGTGTGCAAATCATGAATGTATCACTGCACTGCTGTAAATTTGTCTGGTATTTGGGTGTCTTTTGGTATGTCAAAGGATTGAGGGGGTGGTCTTCAAAGGCAAAGAAAAATACTGCTGCTGAAGTCTGGGACTTAGGGTTCTATACTGACCAGGAAATGCAAATAAAGCAAAACCTGCAAAGTGCATCCAGCCAATGCACAGGAATCCCAAGCATTCATTGTTTATGCGCACATAGAATCACTGAATCATTAAGGTTGGAACATGAAATGTTCCCTTCTGCCTTTTTTTGAAGAAAAATTCTCAGAGCTATGCTTGCACAGTGCCATGGAAATATGGTGGCAAGTTGTAATATAAATTACTTTCAGTAATAGTTGCTGTAAGACAGCAGGAATGCATGTGATGGCCCTGACCTATTCAGGACCTGCAGAACGTTGTACAGTCATCAGTGGGATGGGGCGGGG
>VWZZ01004276.1:348825-360640 GCA_013399095.1 Psophia crepitans | reverse complement strand
GGGGGGGGGGGAGAAAGCCAGATTGCTTGGAAGCTGCCCCGACAGAGTAACATTAAATCCCCCAGTAATTAGCTCTGTCTTATGCTTGTCCCACTTGTATCTTCCAGAGCAAGATGTATATTTTCAGTAATGTCTTCTCTAGAAGGATAAACATTTTAAACCAACCACCAAACTAAGAACAATTTTACCAAAACACTTTGCAGACTGCAGATATCTATGTATCTGTACATGTTTTTCCCTGAGGGGACAGACTGTGAGAAAAATCAATGTGCAACAGTGTTAGCCATATTTACTAGGCTGTAGAATGAGGTTATAGTTATAAAAGTGGTACTTCACTTGTATAAAAATTCAATATGGGGTTTTTTTGGGGTCTACGATTTGCATTGATAATCTCAGCAGACCTATTGTTGCTGGAATTAGAACTGGCAGAGCTTTAATCAAAAAACCTCCTTCCTCTTGCATCATCAGGCAAGAGAGAGTGGGTTTTTATGTACTTGTTGTTTTTCTCTTTAACTTTTTCTAACTCTATAGTTTTAAAAACATATATTTCTCTGTTCTCCAAAGAAAGAGCAGAAATAAATTCTCTTAATCATTATCGAGCCAAATACCAAAGGACAATCCTTTGTTGTGGATACCTTTCCAAAATATATTTAAATCAAAGATAAGGAGACGGAAGAAAGTATATGTTCATTAAAAGCCTTTTCCTATAGTATTTTCTCAGATAATGTTCAAAAACTTCTGTCTTCATAGAAACTGCCAATGATGTGATGAGATCTAAGATTGAAGCTTGTTGTTTGAGATGCTGGTAATCGTACATTTGAAAGCTATACCAAGACAACTTTCGAGTCATACACTCAACTTGTGCAAGGTTATTATATTTTACTGTGTGTTCACATCCTTCATACTTAAAATTTAATGAACCATCCAAGCAGTGTTAAGTGTGGCCTTTCCTATATCTACTATCCCTGAGCTGTGTTGCAGAGCCTGGGGTGGAGAATGCAGATTCAAAGTCAGCCTTGGTCTCACTTTTTCCCTGTAGTGGCTGAAGCGGTTTTCTGAACTCTGGGTTTTGTACAGGTCTCATCATAGAATCATTAAGGTTGGAAGAGACCTCCAGGATCATCTAGTCCAACCATCCCACCACCACCTATTACCCACTAAACTATGTCCCTAAGTACCAAATCCAACCTTTCTTTAAACACCCCTAGGGACAGTGACTCCACCACCTCCCTGGGCAACCCGTTCTAACACCTGACCACCACGAGGAGAAATTTCTCCTCGTCTCCAACCTAAACCTCCCCTGGTGCAACTTGCAGCCGTTCCCCCTTGTCCTGTCACTAGTTATCTGCAAGAAGAGGCCGACCCCCAGCTCGCCACAACTTCCTTTCAGGTAGTTGTAGAGGGCAATAAAGTCTCCCCTGAGCCTCCTCTTCTCCAGACTAAACAAGCCCAGTTCCTTCAGCCGCTCCTCATAAGACTTGTGCTCCAGACCCTTCACCAGCTTCGTTGCCCTTCTCTGGACACGCTCCAGGGCCTCGATGTCTTTCTTGTGGTGAGGGGCCCAAAACTGGACACAGTATTCGAGGTGCAGCCTCACCAGGACTGAGTACAGGGGGACAATCACCTCCCTGCTCCTGCTGGCTACACTATTCCTGATACAGGCCAGGAAGCCATTGGCCTTCTTGGCCACCTCGGCACACTGCAGGCTCATGTCCAGGCGAGCGTCAACCAGCACCCCCAGGTCCTTTTCCTTCAGGCGGCTTTCCAGCCACTCTTGACACAGCTGCGCTGAACACAGCAGTGGGGAGCTGGGGGATGGTACAGCCACTCCTTCATGACTGGCATCCCTGGCCATGGGGGGAAAACTGTGTCAAGTCATTTCTTTTTCATCCTGCACCATGGGACTGAGTTCAGGGAAGACATGATGTTCCTTTTCCTTTGTAAGAGAAGTAAAAGAGCAGTTTTCCACTCAATTGTCTGAAGAGAGAACTTCTCATTATCTCGTATGCCTTCTCTTATTTTTCCTAGAAGGAGTCATCAGTCTACATTTAAAAGTCTGGCATATTGGTAATTCATAAACCAACACAGCATAGTTGGTGCAAGCTCACATGAGATAAAACAGGCAACAATTTGCAGAGGGGGTACAGTAGGAAGTTCCCAGACAGATATACAAAACTTTAAATTAGTAGAAGTTGGGTTTTTTATACTGTAACGACTATTTTTTGAATATGCAGGGTATGAAGGATAAACTGTTACTGAAGTTTACTTATCTATGATTACAGTTTCCAGATAGACTTATCTTGAAGACTGCTATTGAAGGACCATTGAAGGTCAAAATAGTTCAGTCTATATTCTGATGATCTGACTTGGTGAGGATATTTCAACTGATTAGACACAGCACAAATTCATTTATGAACGTGTATGTACAGCTAAATGATAAATATGTGTTAAGTGCCTAGAGAGAGTATCCTATCTAACCTGTACTTTTCTAAGTAAATGGCCTCAAATTGCTCCAGAGGAGGTTTAGGTTGCATATTAGGAAAAATTTCTTCACTGAAAGGGTGGTCAGGCATTGGAACAGGCTCCCCAGAGAGGTGGTGAAGTCATCATCCCTGGAGGTGTTCAAAAAGCATGTGAATGTGGCACTCTGGGACATGCTCTAGTAGACACAGTGGTGGTGGCTCAATGGTTGGACTTGATGATCCTAGAGGTCTTTTCCAACCTTAAAGATTCTATGATTCTGTAATTCTTTTAAATTCACAAGCCAAAAATAGCAAACCACAAATATCTTCTTTTAAGATACAATTAATTTGCCCTCTATGCTGATGTTAGAGAATTTATAACTGTGGGATTTTTTTTTATGGTTTTCCCATCACAACACTTATCTAGTCGTGAAGCAAGACAACATGATGCTTAAATCAAAAGTACAAGCACTGATTGGCTCCTTCAGGGAAAAAGAAATTCACCTCTTATCTCCTGGGAATGCTTAGTTGCAAAATTCCTCAAGACTGTCTTTCAGGCTTTTCACCATTATTGCACACATTCACATTGTGAGATTTATTTTTAGCTGTTCTGTTAACGGAAAGTTACAGAAAAAAAAAAAAAAGAAAAAGGCTTAATTTAGGCTTTATGCTACATTCTCCCTGAAAAATTATACATAATAAATGATATAAAAACACTGTTGAGAACCTAATCCTGCAGCCTAAAGTACCCTGATAAGGATTTATCAGGATATTTGCAATGTTATTGCATGTATTTGCAATGTTATTGCATGTAACTGAATAGTTAACTGAATGAGAAAGTACAATTAAAAAACAAGGATCATATATTAAATTATTTTTTTAGATGGGGAAGAAAAATAAATTATATATGTTTTAGTTCAACAATAAAGGATCGGTTTCTACACAGAACCAGCTGAGAGTTTCAGAGAAGAGGTCCCTCACAAGTAAAACTTCTATACACTAAAAGCAGCTGACAGTAAGATAGGACGATATAAAGCATTAGATTTAGTGAAAAGCTTACTGTTGATGGGTTTGTTGGATTTTTTTCAAGAAAATATCTAACATTGTTTTCTAGTACAAATGATAAAAGAGATCACAGTGACTTTTTTTTTTTTAATTTAGATGATCTAATAAGAGGTCAAACTCATTTGTCAGGGAAAACTCTGCGTTTCCACTGAATAAACAGTGTCCTGTCCAGTCATGTTTTGAAATGGTCTTCTGTAAACAAGAACACAGTGGTGGGATAATTGTTACTGACAGGTATTCAGTACTCAGTCTGTGAATTTTAAATATACGTTTGAGATTATTAAAGTACCCTTTGCCAACATCTGGATATCGCACTTCTCTTTCTCTTTACAACAGGCAATTTGAATGACATATATTTTGTTACTGCAAATTCACATGACAGCTTCTCAGATTTAGTAGAATACACTCACACTATCAAAGATATCACACTTACATGCTGTATCTGTGCTGTAATATACCATGATATGCTGTGATGACCTTACAGTCTTCATTTTTAACGAGGGATATTTATTTTCTGGCATTACTAGTCCAGCCCACACTTAAAAAAACAACTCCAAAACCCAAACCAATGGATTCTGCATGAGTGTGCATTTGTGTACATGTACGCATCAGTGCAATATAGATTAAACTGAGTTCAACTTGAGTTGAGGGTACTGCTTGTTGAAGTAGTCACATGCGGTGTGAGCGATATTACTTGGAACAGGCTTCACTGCTGGATAGTCTTAGCTGATGCCGCTTTCCTAGTCTGAGTGTAGAGAACAAGCAGTGAAATACAAACTTCTTGAAATATTGTACCTATGTATTGTGGAAGTGTTCGTTTTGGTTTTGTCTTGGTTTTCTCTCCAAGTACTTAAGTCACAAATAGAACGCTTTCTACAGGAATCGCTTTAGAAAGTAGGTAATGGGTCATTCCTTCGGGGCTTTTTACCTTGCCAGCTGTTCAGACGGCTTGCTACACATGACCTCAGTTAGCTCCCCCACAAAGAGATGACACGTCAGGGAAGAAATGGTTCATTTCTGATGTTGCCTATTTTTGCTAATTAATGTGAGTAAATAAATTTTTCAATAGACTAAAACACCTCAAAAAAATTTTGGACTGTGGTGAGTTATATAACACTGGTCACCACAAAATTCTTGTCAAGAAACACCAAGTATTGCTCTGAGGGAGAATTTTTTATTTCTGAGAGCAGAATTATCATTATCTTTCTAGTAAGTAGGTTCCGCCTGTCAAATACCTACATTATAGAAGTCAAAATGTTGGGGAAGATTCTGCACTGGGTTCTTCAATCTATCAATAAATTAGATTTGAATTTGTCAGCAACTGATTATAAAACCTGACTTTCTTTTTTATTCCATGTCGTTTCTTTGGACATAGCCTTGAAATTAATGTACTGCTCACATCATAACTGAGAGCCGGAGTTCCTGCTTTACCAGAGCTTCGACTGGGGAGTTGCTAAGAAGGATTTGATTATAACAATAAAAATGCTGGTATTTAGGAAAATATGTCTTGTTTCGTGTGATCTGAACAGGAAGATCACTTGAAAGCTTGGTGTAACTAACCAGTTAAAAAAATGCAGTTGCTCTACGGTGTAAGATCAAGAATATTGATGTTAGACTTCATCTAACATCACCTTTTCACCTATTTCTCATAGGTTAATTTACAGATTTAGCTAAAACTTTGTTTAATTTTAGTGCTTCCACAGAAGCTTGAAACTGTAGTGTCATATATCCTTTGTCACTATCTCCATCCAGTTGTGAAATGAAGGCCTGTTTGGTGCATGTGTGGGCTATTACTCGTGATTGTTGTCTGACGCTATCTTGGAAACTCCAGGAGGTGTAGCTTGGCTGTTTCTGTACCTAGAGGGCTTTTTGTAGGGGATACATTTTCTGAAAATATTTTCAGATGTGCCACAGACTCACATGTTGTATGTGGGAACCCAAAAGAGAAAGGAGAAGCAGCCTGTGAAGTTTTCTGGGTCCATCATTTAGAATATAGCTTGAGAATCTGTCCCTGTGCATGTGGTTCACAGCAAATAGTAGCTGAAGCACTCATCCCAAGCAAGAATATATGCATGTTCTACAGCTTCATTTAAAGAATTTTCTCTCCCTGTTGACCCTGTTTTCTCCTCTGATAAATTTTAACACATGCATTTTCTCAAGGAGGAAGACCAAACTGTAACAGAAAGTTTCATGAATATTAATTCTAATAGGTAATCGTTACTAGGGTACAAAGTAATAAGTAGATGATATAATATTGGATGCACTCCTCGATGGAATAAATATTTTATCAACATGCATGAGATGGGAATTGCTGCATTACTTACACTGCATAGCTCATTCACGGATTTTGTATCTCAAATGATTGCCAGTAAAATCTTCATGACAATACAATGTATTTGCTTTAACATGCATAGTTTGAAGACAAACAACTTCAGAATTAATGCACAAATTTTATACTTTTTATTGTTTTTCTTTCATTTCTTTTCTCTTATACTTGACATTTTAGGTACTATGAGTCCAGTTAGATAGGAAATTACCATGGCTATAAGGAAATAGCCTTACGGCATTGAAAGATCAGGGATCACTCATTTCCAATTATGTAAATTTTCCCACAGGAGGCCTGAAGAGTCAAAATACTAGACCTTAAACCTATCAGCTGCTGGAATTGAACACTGTTCATTCTATACATTTCATTAATAAACTTTTAATCAAAGTTTTACAAGAGGGAAGAGGGGGAAAACTGTTTACAAGATAATTTGAAAAATTAGGCTAAAGTTACTCAGAGATTATTGCTGCTAACAGTGATGGACAGTAAAGACAAATTAGTTAACAGAGCTCAGATACAGCAATCAAAAATATACAGTAGATCTAACTTTTCACAAAATTATCAGAAAACATGAGACATTAAAAGATGTGCAAAAATGTATAACCCTTTTTTAGTAGTTGTGTATGTATAAATGTTGAGATTAAATTTAATAAGCATTAAGCTATTATTAAATACAGACATGTGAGACTGAAATAATGAAAGGGTAAATTTTATAATGTGTATGTTTTCTTGTGCTGAGATAGTGTTTAAGACAGTGTCATGCTGACATAATGTGGGCCGTGTTTACCTTACAAAATTCTGGAGCAACAGTGGTGTTAAAGATCCATCCAAACATGATATATGAACTGACCATGAAGTTGCTTTGCATGGAAATGTTCTTTTCAAAAGTAGCTGCTTTGTATGAAGAGAAATTGCCTTAAATAACAATAATCACCACCACCCCCCCCACAATTAAAAACATTATTAAAATGTTTTCAGATATGTAAGGGTGTAAATCTAAAGAAGGAAAATGTGACACAAGTTAAGAATTGCCAGCATACATGGAGAGTTTTGCTTAAAATTCAAGATTTACTCTTCTTGGTACTACTAATAACATAATTCTTCTTTAAAACTTTGAAAGTTTAAAACTTTCCAATATATAAAAACTGTTATGAATCACAGTGTGAAGTTCATTGCCAATATGTGGTTTGTAGATAGATGAACATGGATACATGCCTGTGGCTGTTATTAAGTACATTGGTGGTGTGTGCATTTTTGTTTACTGCAAAATTAAGTCATAATATACAGTCTTAAATTTCTCATAAATTATAATAGTAAAGTCATTCTGAAACACATCTTGTAAGATGATGTATTTTCCAAATTTTATATTGTGCTATTAGAAATACTTGAATCCAAAAAAACTGTGTTTTTATCAGTTCTGAACACGACTTACTGAACTGAGTTGATAAACAGTCACAAATATAAACCAATATTTACTTTGCGAGATTATGAAGCTCAACTATAATTAGCATGAACGTTGCACGTATTGTTACGTTTGCTCTCAACAATGGAAAGAAATTGTTTAGGGTTTTAGTCTAGAACTGGTGTTTTTTTGTTTGCTTGTTTAAATGGCAGTCAGAATAGATTGAATCAGAGGTTTAAAAAATACTTCTAGAACTTTCTGAAAATTTCTGCTGTTAATTTCCTCTGAAGTAGATATTGCAATCTGAAGAAATGTAACCTGGTCAGATTGCCTACTAGTCGGGATCTTTATAAAGAAGAATGTTTTATGTTGGGCTCTGCGAAAAGAAGTGAAAAAATCATGAAAAAGGAGGAAAAATAGCATTCAATGCTAAAATGTGTTCTTCAAATAGCTGAAGGGACCTCCAGATTTTTATCTGCACATAAGTTTTTTCTGACTATTTTTCCACTTTTATGATTATTTGGTGCAACAGAGAAGTCTGAGACAACATAAGAAAATTATCAATTTAATAGGTAAAATCTACCTAATAATTTAATAGGTTTACTTCTTTTGATTTCTTTCTATAAGATATTTTAATTTGGGGAGAAAAAGCTACTTTCTTCAAATCTTACAAACTGGTAAACCTCTTGCTTTGTGTAGAGACCTCAGATTAAAGTTAGCCATGGAGCTATGATTTCTTCATAGTTATCTGACTGTTTGACAGTGCTTCAGGGTTCATTTCTGTGAACACAGTACAGAACACCAAAGTGACTTTCTATTTGATTCTCAGTGTCTTAGGAGCCAGGACATGTAACAATACTTCCAAATTTTTTGTGTGAATTTCGGTTGAGCTACATTTTTGTTCTCTTAGATCTTCTTGCTTGAATGATAATAACATTCGTCTTGTTAGCATGGTGTAATTTAAATATACTGTAGCATTGTACAAAATTGTTTTCCATTCAGCAGAATCTCTGTTGCCCCCTTTTTCAGATGACGGTTGCTGCTGGTACGAGCATTGAGAATAACATTCAAAGGACCATATCCTGCCCTAATGTATGTTCAAAATATCTTGGATTTTTGTGTAATTTAAATGTGAAGCCTCCTTACATGAATTTGATATTTTATTGCCCACAGAACCTTGTGCGTCTTGAGATTTCTTCAAATATATATATATTTCAGAGTCAATGAATATTGTACTACAAGTGAGGTCTCAGCCTATCGAAATGACTGAATTACTGTCATTTTTTTCTATATGATTTGATCGTGCAGCTAAATAAAGGCAATGTTAATATATTCACAGTTCCTTCTGCGTTTACCTTGCTTCTCACCCAGCTCAATGCTCCTGTCAGTTGAAATCAGTAGCATAGCAATAGGCAAAAGGAGGAAAGCAGTGAGAGGCTGTATTTATTCTACTTAACCTTGTTCTAAATTGGATTTTGATACTAAATTTGGAAGGAAGGTAATTTCATTTTTCTTGCCTAAACAAATATATCCCATGGCTTAGAAGTAGGTGTAGAAGTAGAAGAGGTGAGGAGTTACTATTGCTCATGAAAAGTAGAAAGTAGAACAAGAAATCTATTTTGTTAACAGAAAAGGCAAATTATTCACTTGTAGTATAATAGGTCATTTATCTTTTTTTACTAAAACCATTCCAATAATGGAAAGTCATTGGGCCAAAATTGAACTCTTGTACATTAGTGGGGAAACATTAATGAGCTTTTGGGATGTACCACTAAGTCTGTGGCTCTGAATATGTAGGAGCTAATTTTTGTCATCTAATGTGTTTAATCATGGTTTTTTTTTCAGCTGAAGATTATCATGTTTATAGGGAAACTAGCAGAAGGAGTTCTAAATAAGCATTTTCATCACCTTAAGTTCTTTAAAGGTATAACAAGTAATCAAAGTGCAAGTGTGATATGGTTAAAATATCTGACAGCTAGAGAAAAAATACTATGATTTAATATTGGCAATAAGTTAGCTCATCCTCCCAATCTGGGAAAAAAAAATTCAACATCTTAAAGCAATCCTTTTTTCTGGAAAGTTTGTATTCTTAAGGGAACATAGAAAATTATTTTACACTGCGTTCTTAGAAGATACTGCATCGTACTATCTGAATCATTATGGATTTCTGAATACATTCCTTGAATGGACCAAAATTATAAATTCTTGGCTATGATTTGTACTGTTCAGTTCCAGTTTCAGACTTGCTTGTATGCAGAGGAAAAAAGCTTCCTCAATACATAATGTATGATTAATCTCCAATCTCTTCCAGATTTTCAACAACTTTAACTTTTGCAAGACAATTTTAGTATTCCAGTCTGAAAATAGTACCATTTTTAATGGAAGTTAGTAATATGAAAGATGATAATATGGCAGAATTTACAAGCATAGAAAAATGCAGGATTTCAGGTTTCAGATTTCCTTATAGAAGTAATTCTTCTTCAACATTACTTCAAAGTTGTTTGGAGTCTTTTAGGGATTTTTTTTGTGGGTTATTTTGGGATTGGGTGTTTTTTGTGGTTTTTTTTTTTTGTAAATACATTAAGACAGGTTCTAAATAGATGCTTTCTCAAAAGAATAAAATAACCCAAAAACTCAGATGTTACTTTTTATTCTTTGGATTATATGTGTTACCAATAAAATCAGTAAGTAGTTCAATAACTGACATTGAACAAGAGTATCCTTAATCTTGCCTTTAGAGGTCACAGGAGCTGTCATTATAAACTACAGTTCTTAATTATCCCCCATTTTTAATTTTTTTCCTTCTCTTTGGACTTCTGTGAGGATTTTTTTTTCTCCAAAAAGAAATGTCTCAATCTCCATAAAACTTAGAATTTGTTAAATGCTCTTCTAACTCCATCTCCTGATTTTCCTGCCTGATGTTGAATTTAATGTTGTCTCTGCTCTAGAGACAGTGTAGACTAGAGTCAGTCTCAGCTGTTGGCTCTATGAAGGTATCAGTCTTTCTCTTTTGTCTAAAAGGAGGACATAAAAGGCCATCTTGTCTTAGATACCTTGCTTATAGGTGATTAAAACTGAGTAATACAAACTTTCCAATTTAAGATGATGTTTAGGACAAGAATTAGCTTACAAAACTCTAGCATCCTATAAGCCTGGTATTCAATTAAGCTATGATGCAGCTGATTTCAATGAAGGAAAAAAGGTGTACCATAGAATCATAGAATGGTTTGAGTTAGAAGGGACCTCAAAGATCACCTAGTTCCAGCCCCCCTGCCATGGGCAGGGACACCCTCCACTAGACCAGGTTGCCCAATGCCCCATCCAACTTGGCCTCGAGCACTGCAAGGGATGAGGCATCTGCAACCTCGCTGGGCAACCATTTGAAGAGTCATCCCCTCTTAAGACAGCTTGAATGGATTGTCAACCAGGGGTCTTTTTCTCTTAGCTTAAGAGGTAGGTTAGGTGAATAGTTTCGCCTAGACAGTAAACACCATTCTCAAAGCTGAAACTTGGCAAAAATGTAATTCTTGTGTAGGTAACGGTGAAAAATCTTGCAATTCAGTTGAAAGACTAGGCTTTAATTTTTCACTGTGAAATCTCTCCATGAACTAAAAAGAATTCTTAAGTGGTCTTTAATAAAAACATTAGTTTCCATTCTAGATTTCACTTTTAGTGTAAATGCACTTAAAATAAAAACTTTCATTTTTAAAACTACTGTTTATTTCCTTCCCAGGGGAAAATAGCACAGTTCATTCACAAAGGGTGTGAAACAAGCTCTTGCCATTATTATTTACTTACACCCAAAGTCATTGTCAAGTGGTCATGAGGCCTAATTTTAGATTCTCACATTATAAATAGGTGCAAATTGCCAACTGCTTAACTGAAGACTCTTAAAAGAAGATACAGTATTTGTTCAGTTTCAGACTTCCAAATAATTCTCAATGAAAGTTTATCTTATGTAGATGATATTTTATACTTTAATTCTTCAAATTTCTTTTCAGTTTTATCAGATTTTTTAATTTATAGTTAATAATGACTCGAAGTCCTGTTAGATACAAAAGAATCCTGTTCAGAGACAGAGTATCACAGAATTACAGAATATTAGAGGTTGGAAGGGACCTCGAAAGATCATCTAGTCCGACGCCCCTGCCAGGTTAAGACCACCTGAAGTACATCACACAGGAACGTGTCCAGTCGGGTTTTGAATGTCTCCAGAGAAGGAGACTCCACAACCTCTCTGGGCAGCCTGTTCCAGTGCTCTGTCACCCTCACAGTGAAAATGTTTTTCCTTATATTAACACGGAACCTCCTATGCTCCAGCTTGCACCCATTGCCCCTTGTCCTATCGCTTAATGACACTGAGAAGAGCCTGGCTCCATCTTCCCGATACTCACCCTTAACATATTTATAAACGTTGATAAGGTCACCCCTCAGCCTCCTCTTCTCCAAGCTAAAGAGACCCAGCTCCCTCAGCCTTTCCTCATAAGGGAGATGTTCCACTCCCTTGATCATCTTTGTGGCTCTGCACCAGACTCTCTCTAGCAGTTCCCTGTCCTTCTT
>VWZZ01004276.1:319573-348623 GCA_013399095.1 Psophia crepitans | reverse complement strand
ATGAAAATATTGAACAGCACTGATCCCAGTACCGACCCCTGAGGGACTCCACTGGTCACAGACCTCCAACTAGATTCTGTCCCATTGACCACAACCCTCTGACTTCTTCCTTCCAACCAGTACACAATCCACCTCACTACCTGATCATCCAGGCCACACCTCCTCAGCTTGCCCACAAGGATGCCGTGGGAGATGGTGTCAAATGCTTTACAGAGGTCAAGACTGACCACATCCACTGCCCTTCCATCATCTACCCACGTAGTTACATCCTCATAGAAGGCTGCCAGGTTTGTCAGGCATGACTTTCCCTTGGTAAAACAATGCTGACTGTTCCCAATAACCTTCTTATCCTTGATGTGCCTGGTGACAGTGCCAAGGATCAGTTGTTCCATCACCTTTCCTGGGATGGAGGAGAGGCTGACCTCACCAACAGCCCTAACAACATCTACATATCATCCAAATGCCTTCATCAAGAGCGAAGAGTGGAAATCTGCATTCACCCTTTCACCAAGTGTCTTGCAGGGACGACAGGAAGGAAAGGCAGTTCTGCTGTACAAGGACTTCTCTTGGCACAAACAGATCCAGCTTCAGTTTAGAGAACTACTGTAACTGAAAAGAGTAATCCAAAAGCTGATGAATAGTTGCAAAGTGTTTTTTTATTTCCTAAATCCTCTAGTTTCCTGATGATTGGAAACTGTCTATGCAGCTATTAGTTACTGAATAAAACCCAGCTCCTTAGACTTTTTCACAAGTATACTTTTACATTATGACTGATTGTTCTTATGCTAATTAGAAAAAATTTGCTAGAGGAACAACTTAATGCACTTTGTAATGTATGAGAAAGAAAATTAATTAAATCATTTATTTTATTCCATTGAATTTCAAACCTGCAATTACCTGTGTGAACCACAGTTTTAATAACTGGCATTAAGGCTGTCGAATCTACAGCTGAAACTGTTTGAATGCATAGTAACTTTTCAATTATTGGGCTACATTATTCTGAAATGCTGTCTGGTTTCTGGTAATTACTGTGAACTGCACAACTGTATTTCTGCCTTTTGTAAAAGGGATAGCTGTGGAGGATGCTCTCAGAAGCATAAAATTTTCAGTCAGTATATATTACACTGGTTCAGCATTTTAAATTTATGGTATTAGTTATACAGTTATAATTAATTATAAAATTTTGTTATAGTTAATTATAAAAGTTATTTAGTCAAAAAAAGGCAAAAAAATTGATTTGGCTTTTCTGTCTCTTAATCTGAGACCTAAAATGTGTTTCTAGAAGTACTCATCTAGAAGCAGAGTTTGAGATGCTAAAGCTGTTCAGAAAACATAGAATAGATTCTTAATGAGACATATATGCTAAAATATGTTTTAAAAGGGCTTTATTAAGCCTGAGGAACATCTCTTAATGTTATTAATAACAAATGTAAGCCGGAAAAAAAGGCTAAAGGATGTATAGTATGTAATTTTCTTAATAGAAAGGCACTACAAAACTTGCAATAAAACTGAAACTCAAGAGGAAACTGCAATATATTCAAAATTGTGAACTCACATATTATGATGATTTCCAAGGTACAATTTTGTGGGCAGTTTCCCACAAATGAAAAAATCTGATTTGCGTGCTGTTGCTCAGTGAAGTTTACCCCTCCACAGTCTTCATTTTTAGGCCTCAATTTACCTTTATTACCACATAAATTTTCTGTTTTCTATTTCTCATTATTATAAGTTGTTGACATGACACAAGCTGAGTGAAGAAACTGATATACACAATAATAATATGCTATTGTGGTTTGTTCCTCTTTCTTACATATAGTTTTGTGGGATATAAGGGGCACTTAACTGCTAGGTTTGCTCTTTCATGCAAGATATCCCAAATCCCGACTGTATCAATATATATATGTATCATTTTTATAGATTAGCCTTTAAACAACCGCTACAATTCCTGTATGCTTTGAAAACACTGTTTCTTCATAAGAAGTAATTTCTGTAGATGTTATCTTAAAGTATACATGTGTTCAATATGCCTGGATGGACATTACTGACGGATATAGAGCCATTTAGACAGAACAGCCTATCATACTTTGCTGTCTCAATGCCATTGCTTGATACCTGGAAACAGTGCAAGCTCATGGTCAGAACAAAGACAGCACAGTTGCGTGCAGATCCAGTTGTTGTACTTGCACGATCTCGAGCCTCTGCAAAATGGGGGTATTAATACTCCCTTTTTTCACAGCTCTTAGGATCCACACTAAAAAAGTAAACTGCAAAATATGAAAGAAAATGGTGGTGGGTATTAAACAAGCAGAAGTGAAGTCTGTCATTTTTTAAAACAAAATTGCTCTGTATAGTAAATGAAAACATACTTCACTGCATATAACTGCAAAGAAAACTAATTACTCAATTTTAGTCAAGTGCAAACCCAGTGTATTTTGTTAATGCACCATCAGCTACTCATCTGCTCTTTCATGGAAAAGCCACGTGTCCTCTGTCTGAAGGGATACATACCTTCAGGAATTCTTCATAGAGTTAGTCACAAATTTTAATTACTTTGAAAATGCAGAGGTTTTTCAATTCCAGCGTATGTGATTCAGGCTGTTTTGTTTGGGTAGATGTTATTATTAATTACATAGCTTTATGTGTGTAAATTTTTAACATCAATGTGTTTTATCGCCTTATGGCTTTAGAAAAGATTCAGAGCATTTTCTACAGTAGTTCTGTAGGAAAACAGCAATTTGCTTATATTTTATCAAATTCAGTTGTCATGCAGCATCTTGTAAAAGTGCTGTTCTGAATTCAGCAGCATCCTTAATTATTTATACTATTTCAAAAGGTGTTTTGGGAGGGTTCTAGTAGGGAGGGAAGAGAGAGAGAGAAACCTTTGGTAATATACAGATACCTTAAAATATCAATGTATTTATTTTTCTCCCAAATGAGAATGGAATTGTACTTCCTATGCTTTCCAGATATGTTTGGTTTTTTCTATCAATCAAAGGTTAAATCCTGCTTGTTTTCATAAATTTGTTCATGTGAATAAGCTGAGCATGTTTTTTCTCTTAAGTGTAAGCCAAATGCCTGTATTCTCAGGTGCAAAAGTAATTTTTTTTTTCTGTCCTGGGAACATTTCTGAGATTGAAAGGAAAAAATAATCCAGAACTAATAGAGATAGGAACAAAAAGTCAGAAGTCGAAATGTAATTGCAAGCATCCAACCTTTCTCAGGCTGCTATGAAAGATCCCCGAGCTTTCAGCTCAACTCCTTCAGCTCTTTTTCAGCCTTCATCGGGTTCAGGGATTTACCAAACAGTGACCTTGCTCTTGAAGCTACAAACCTGTTTTATGTGATCACCTGATACTGAACTTCCAGACCCTCTTGGCACACAGATGCCTTATTTTTGTCCATGGAAGGAAAAAAATGGTAGGGAGATTTCCTTTCTCAAGCTTTTACCCAAACTCCATAGTTCAATGTCTTCAGGAGTTACTTCATTAAGAAATAAACTTGCAAACAGAAAAGCAATTTCAGTTCATTCTCACTGCCAATGACTGTGCAGCCCTACATTCTGAGCATGGCACTAATCTTGTGGCCCTCATCTCCCATTTTCCTGCCACAGGACCAGCAAATCTCAGCCCACTGTGCAGCTCAACATTTCTGCCTCTGCTCCAGACCTGGTGACAGGCAGATCTGCTGGCTGGCCAGCTGTACCAAGTGTGTTAAATCCTACGCTAGAAAGAGATAGCAGCAACACGTTGCAACTGGGAAGGTGTATCACTGGCAAACATATGTCTTAGCAACAGCCTGGTGTCCTGGTCCTCAAGTGAGTGGCTGCACACTCATGGTAATGGTGTTACGTGCACAGCATTGGTGCCCCAGCATAACTTCGCAAGCACTCCAGCGCTTTTCCATGGCATTTGGTTCCTCTCGTTTGAGAGACTGAACACTGCAAAATAGAAATCAGGAAAACTTTAATGTATTGCCAATTAAAATAGATTTGGATGGTGAGAAACAAAGACAAAAAACCAAAATAATGCCTCCCACACACACCTCACTTTTTCCCAGGCTTAATTTCACCCCTTCCCTCCCAATTCCTCCACCACTTGCCCCAAGCAGCACAGCGGGATGGGGAGTGGGGCTTGAGGTCGGTCCATAACAGCTCCTCCTGGCTGGTCCTTCTTCCTCACACTGTCCTCTGCTTCGGCATGCAGTCTTCCATGGGCTGCAGTGGGGATGTGTGCTCCGGTGCCTGAAGCTCCACATTCTCTTCCTTTTCTGACTTTGGTGTCTACACAATGGTTCCTCCATTCTTTTTTCTTTCCCTCCTCCTTTACGCATGTGGCATTTTTTTCCCCTCCCTTCAATCTGCTCTTCCTGAGGCACCCCCCCGCCTTGGCTGTGGGGCTCAGCCCTGCCCTGCGGGGATGGGTTGGAGCTGGCTGTGTCCATATCGGGGCAGCCCCAGCCTCTCCTCACAGGGGCCCCCTGCAGCCCCCACTGCCCACACCCTGCAGGCTTTTATGGCTTGGCTCCGAGCCAATCACTGAGGTGAGCACTACCCATGTCTGTCTAGTAAGTAAGTGAGATGAAAATGTCCAGCTTCCAGACTCCTCTATGAGTCACCATCTGCAAGAGTACATGGGTCTGTCTAGTACACTAGAGGCTTTCTCCCTCTTCAGCTCATGTCACATCTCAAACCAGCTTCCATGTGCTTTCAAGAAAGGAGCTGAAAAGAACAGAAGCACATACTTTACATTTTCTGTTTTCTTCTGGGCCTCCCCACTGGTTTTCTCTTTTTTTTCCTTCCACCTCCCCCACCCCACCCCACCTTCTGAGACGCATCTTAAGTAAGGAGGCTTTCAAGCCACAGAAAAAAAGATCTAGGTTTGGAAAGAACTATGCTTTGCCTGACTTTTAAAGCAGATTGGTGCAGCGTTCTCTGGGGTTTGGACTTGGGGCCAGTGTTGTTCAACATCTTTGTCGAAGACCTGGACAAGGGGATAGAGTGTGCCCTCAGTAAGTTTGCTGATGACACCAAACTGGGAGGCAACGTCAGTCTGCTAGAGGGTAGGAAGGCCCTCCAGAGAGATCTGGACAGGTTGGATCGATGGGCCGAGGCCAGCTGTATGAGGTTTAACAAGGTCAAGTGCTGGGTCCTGCATCAGGAATGGCATGGCCAGCAGGAGTAGGGAAGTGAGTGTCCCCCTGTACTCAGCTCTGGTGAGGCTGCATCTCTAGTGCTGTGTCCAGTTTTGGGCCCCTCAATACAAGAAGCACATTGAGCTGCTGGAGCGTGTCCAGAAAAGGACAACAAAACTGGTGAAGGGACTGGAAAACAAGTCTTATGAGGAGTGGCTGAGAAAACTGGGTTGTTTAGTCTGGAGAAGAGGAGGCTGAGGGGAGACCTGATTGCTCTCTACAACTACCTGAAAGGAAGTTGTAGTGAGAAGGGTGTCAGTCTCTTCTCCCAAGTAGCAAGTGACAGGACAAGAGGGAATGGCCTCAAGTTGCATCAGGGAAGGTTTAGGTTGAATATTAGGAAAAACTTCTTCACGGAAATAGTAGTGAGGTGTTGGAACAGACTGCCCAGAGAGGTGGTTGAATCGCTGTCCCTGGAGACATTCAAAAAACATGTAGACGTGGCACTCCAGGACATGGTCTAGCAGGCATGGTGGTGTTAGGTTGACGGTTGGACTTGATGATCTCAGAGGTCCTTTCCAACCTTAGAGATTCTATGATTCTATGATTCTATGAAAAATGTCCTTTGGGGAGAAGAGCAAATTTTCATCACTTTGGTAACATTTTGCCTCTGTATCATTACTGAGAAAAATCCTAGTCCTATCACCAGAAAACAAATGGGAGGTAATCATTGCGTGACACAGATCTAATGCATTGGAAAAAAATTTCTAGATAACAGTGATGCTCCTAGATACTTTCAGTTACTGCTCTTCTGGAATTTGTCTTGGAACATGGATACAGAAGAGGCACTAGCTGTTAATGACTGAGAAATAACTCACTTGGCAAGGGCCAACTGGCAAATCCCTTAGCAAGGATAGAAGAATGCCATCCATCCCTTTGCAGTACCCTCCGACTGCTCCAAATGTTACTGATGACAATTTCCTGAACACTTTCTATGCTGAGTTAAGAGGGCTGGAAAGAGAGCTTGTCTCTGCTGCAGCCATTCACAGGCTCAGTCATCATCCTCTTCTAATAACGTAATCTCAGTTTTGTTAAGTTTCAAGGAGCTGTATGCACTCTGACACCATCATGAATCAAAATGAAGTTTACATCCCAGCATTCTCAGTGGTCCTTACAAAAAAATCCCACCACACACAAAGCCAGTAAAGGTCAAAACTGTCCTGTGATCAATGAAACATTGGGAGAAACTGTCCATGAAAGATGACGTCTGCTTCCTAGCAAATATGAGCCTAAATGGATTTAGAAATTCCTTTTAAATTTTTATTTATCTGTCTTCACCACATGGCTGTCAAGTACTCTGATTTTGTTAGCATTATAATGTAAAGTAATTTTTAATCTATTCAAGGCATGGATAATTGCCACTCACTATAATCAGTGAAAGTCTGTGATAAAATGTTCACTGCCTGTCATCCGAGACTAGGATTTAGATTATGTGTGATATCTAGCAGTTTCTTGGTCACAATCTTGTTTGTTTTAAATCCTGTGTCTTTATATGCTGATATTTCAGTTGAATGGAAGTATCTGACTAAACTCCTTAGCTCTAATTTTAGTAAAAAAGAATTAACTCTCTTTACTTGTAACTTGATCAGTGCATCAAATTCCAGACTTTTCTGCAGCCAGTAACAGTACTCTTTCTTGCTTTGGTTACATGTAAAATTTTTATAGCTACTAAAGATATTGACTGGTTCCTGGCCATTGAAATCATCAGTTATTGTGAAAAGAACATTATTCAACGTTTACAATACTCTTCAATCTCCTAAAAGGTGAAGTATCCCCAAATAGCACGCCGCATCATTCCCAGTGTGTCTGAAAACAGGTTCACATGTTTCGGTTTTGCACTTTTTCTGCACTATAGATTTGAAAAGTTGTTGTACTAAGTTAGGTTCTACTCTGGGTGAGTGAGGAGGGGTTTAAGATAGAAACATGAGTATCCTGATCTTGAAGAGTTAGGTCCAGGACCTGTGAAAAAGAAATCAGCTCAGATTTGGTTTATTTTTATGTTTAGATTTCAAGGAATCCTTCAACTAAACTAAGTAAGAAAATCTGAAATTCCTTATTTTCATGGGGATTTAATGGACAACAGCAGCAACTTACAAGTTTTTTTTTCCTTTCTAGTATATTGAAATAGTTGATGGCAAAGGATATAACTTTATAAAGCAATCAGATGTTTGGGGTTTTTTTTTCCATGATAGTATTCTAATATGCTAATATGTTAAAAATACACTTTCTGAATCAGTGTCCAATGGGTTGAAATTGTTTGACTTATACTAAACAGATCATTCAAAGTCTCAAAATAGGATTACTCAAAATCTTAATTACAACAATTTAAGCTTACATAAACTCACAAACATGCTATTTTTTGACAAATTATGGTAATGAAGGTTTTGACTGAATCTTCTAACACATTTTAAAGCTGAAGTTAAATATGCATATTAAGGATGAACAGTCATAATCTGACTGTCAGCCAAATTTTAAAAACCCTTTTATTTACACATATGCAGAAATCTTTATTTTTTTATTAAAAAATATGCCTAAACTGCATAATGAAATTAACAGGGCAGCCACAAAATGATAGTAAACAATGAGTTCACAAATCATCAGTATTAGTCATGTTCATGCTACTTACTTTTAATATTGATGTTCAACAGTTCAGCGCTGCTGCCCTGGTCCTAAACCTTCACTGACTGGTGAATTGTGATGTCTATGAACACAAGGATTATGTCAAAATTGCACTCCAGGTTCTTGATGGATCACTACATCCACGCTGTGGTTTTTGTTTGCTGTTCATGGCTGTGATCAGAGCCCATTGCTGTTCCCATCTGCCCTGCCTGCTAGGGTGTTGTTCTCCCCAGGACAGTGGTTGCAGATATAAACCACTCAGATTTACCTGGGAATGTGCCTGGGGTACATCCAGCCCCATGACTGGAAAGAGTATATTTTCCCCAACATAGCTATAGCTGAGGTGAATATGCTGCCGGGCAAATTTGATTTCAAATGGAATCAGTTTCTAAAACCATTTAGAAATGGTTTCTAAAAATGTAGTTAGAATCTGTGTAAATGTACCTAAATTCCTCAGAATACAGTGGAAAAGGTAGTATGCGTGACAGATAATGAGACAAATCAGTTGCTGTAGTGGATTAAAAGTATTCCTTCAATCTAAATCCCATAATGCCATTTAAAATGGCAGTGGCTGCTGTATGGTGGTTGCTAGCTGAAACAGCACAAGGGTAAAGTTTGAGAATAGTGTGAGTTTTGATGACAACATAACCCCCACAGATACTCATAAAACCCCACTCAAGATTTGCTCCTATACTTACTGTTTAGACCTACTCATAGAATTAAAATCAAAATCACTGTAGACTCTAAACCAAAGACATTTGAATGATCATACAGTCAGATTAGTGCTAGGACTTCGGTACTGCTATAGTTGATTGTCACTGAAAAGTACTTTTGGTGTTGGGGGTCTCCTGGTCTGTCTTGCTTTCGGTGTGTAGCTTTTGCTTAATGAACCTGGAAGCCTTTCTCTCTCTTGGTGCTGCAGTGCTTTTGCTGGAACCAAAGGGAGACAGAGGAGGGAGGTCTCACATGCAAACGGGAAAACTCCTGGACTAGAAAGAAATAATGATTAGATTGAGAAGGGCAGCCAGATACTGAAAGGGGAAAATAATGATGAATCGTTAAGCATGGAGCCTGGGAGCAGGTAGAGGATCAGAGACACCCGTGGGAATAGGGGCTGGTGGCTGTGGACGAGGGACATGAACTAAAAGAGATGAGAAGTAAGACGTTTTCAATGACAGAGCTCTCCCAACTGAAAAAGCAGATCACCAGAAAGAACACTTTTCGTGGAAATCTATCAGGTTTCATAGGAGAGATGCCTCTGGTCCAGAGACTGAGAAGGGGTGAAAGCATGACAGAGGTGCCTCCTCAGAAGATATCCTGGGTTCCAATAGACAAAACTGTGAATGATGGTATAATAGGGACTTGTGTGCATGAACCACTTCTGTAGACAACTACAATCCTGGTGCTGGCACCTAAATAACACTCTTGCACTCTTCTAATATAGCCCTTTTACTGTAATTACATATACATACAAATACATAACATTCTGAGTGGAGAGAGAGAAATTTTATTGTAATTGTTTCCCCAGCCAAAAGTTCTGGTTTATTAAATTGCTAATAGTCATCTGCTAAGAGGAAACAAACATGCCCCAAGAAAGAAAAGGAATTATTTTAAAGCTCAGTATTACTTAAGCACTTGTTTCATGCTTACAGCAGATTGGAGGTAGAAATAATTGGAAAGCATTCCGATACTGCAAGTGATGGATCAGAGGAAAAAGCTTATACCAAAAATTATGTTTTGAATTTCCTCAGTGCCTCAAGGAAGTCATTGGCTTGGAAATGCCTAAATACTTTATACAATAATAATTTATTATAATACTAAGGCAATGATTAAACTTGATTTCCGTTTCCCAAAGAAAATGCCAGGAAAATAATCTATAGTATGAGAACTCTAAACTGTATATCTCAAATATAGCATATTTATTGTCTTTATCTGAGGAGCCATGATGACATACCATTAAAAGAAATTCATTAAGAGAAACTCTCCCTCCAATGTTGTATTTCCATTCTAATGCTGCTGCAGTGTGAATTAGTTTATGTTTGCAAAAAGACAGAAACGCAAATATGATCCTTCTGTAGAGTTTGAATTTCACCTGACCTTTGAATTGCCCCATTACTTTTTCATTCATATGTAGTAAGCCTATTAAAGGTTGCCTGGGCAGTGATACAATGAATTTTGCAACTCTTACTTTTCTGACTAAATTGTTGATGCATTGTAATCTAGGTAAATAAAACAAGCACAAAAAACTTTAGGAGAGCTTGTTGTTATTTGTTGTCTGATTTTTGTTATATCTAATTATTGTATGTCTGTAAAATACTTATTTTTAGTATAGACATGTCCGTCCTTTTTATTACTTATCTTAGAGAGAGACAACAATATCAAATTATCAGCATCAACTGGCTTCTTATCTATTATTCGTTATCTTGTATTTTACATAGTAAAAGGCATAATTATACAATAAGGCATAATTATAGGGTAAGGGAGAAGTGTGAAGAGACAGATGATTTGAAATAAGGGAAATATTTAAAAATTAAGCAGAAAGAACAAAAAGAAACATATCTTGGCACAAGTGAGAAGAAAGAAACCTTATGAAGATATTTCTGGAAAGGCATCCTGTGATCTGCTAAATATATTAATCTCTCTTAATCATATACTTTTTCTATATGAATAAATTATTCTCCAAGCAATGAACAAATGTTACTACCATGACTTCTTGATTTTGATGCATATTGAGCTACTTCTTGCCTTTATTATTCTTGCAGTTAGACTTAATTCAAATTTTCTACAAATGAAAAAAAATCATTTTTAGATCTTAGTTTTAAAAACTTCTCAGGATTAGTTTGACTCTGCCTAAATTTCTGTTCTGAGAGTAGTATTAACATAATTCTGAAAACTAAGAAATCATAATATATTATACATAAAGTAAATAGTTTCTCCACTTTTAAAAATATTTTTAAAATATCTTTCAAGAAATAATCTTACTTTTTCTTTTTATAAAATAAAAAGTCAAATCAGTTCTCCTGTCATCTCTATGGTCACATCCTCCAGGTGAGGATCAAAAACTATTGACAATTTTTCAAATTTTGTCATGATTTCTGGAATTAACTAGTACTGCATTTGAGGAAAAGATAGATTAATTTTTAGAAAATTGAAAAAGAATCAGTTGATGATACTTTGAAGCATGGACACCCAGCAGACTGAGATGTGAAGCATGTGCTGGGAGGCTGGTTTCCTCTCATAAGTCCTTAATATTTTCTTGTCATGAGGTCTTTCTGTGCCTCCCCTTTAAGGGCATGATCTTTACCAGGGAAAGGGGAAAGGACAGCAAGAATGTATTTGGTTACAAGATTATAAGAATAGAAGCAAAACTGCTTCTGCTTTGCAAAATTATCACAGAAATAAAAATAGCTTCTGTATATTGTGTAAAAAGTCTTACTGGGTTTCAAAAGGGGTAGAAGTACCTCTTGGAATGGTCTAATATTTCTGGTGAATTAAATAAGAACTTTACTATTGACTTCAGTATATCTTGCTCATTTTCATCACAAGAAATTTTGGCTCAAAATTATGCTGGAAATCTATTTCTTCTTGCAGTCATACAAAAGGAGTTTTATATTTCCATTTAGTTTCAGAAAGATTCGAGGTTTTTTTCAGGCAAGTATCATTACTGAAGCTTTATCAGGAACTGTTACCTTTAAATTAGTTTTCTTTTCCAAATATCATCCTCAAATTTCATAATACATTTTTATTTGTTCCATGAGCACTGACTGTGATATTCCTCTTAAAGCAGATGAAAATAGGTACAGAACTAACCACTTGTTCAACTGTATTGATTTTAAAATATTGGGTAAGCATCACTATTTATCTTGAAAGGGAATCAATTTTGATTGATAACTATACATTTAAATAACATCTTTGATAAGATGCAGTTTCTTAAGATGTATTGTTTACTACTCGATCCAGTTAATCAATATGTGAATTACCTGCTGAGGTGTTTAAAAGAATATTGTTTGCCATAAATTACATGGACTATAGTTGGAAAGTCTGACACAAGGCTATGCAGTCACACTGGTAGCCTTCCCTCATTTTTATTTTCTCACACATTTACACCTGTTTTAACTCAGAACCCAAATCCAAATGAAGTTGGTAAAAGCAGATGAAGGGTAAAAATAGGACTGAGAGCTCATAATCTGTTTAGTATTTCTAAACAGAGGTGTATAATGTGATCTGTATGACATAGCTTGTATCAAATTGCATTTTGCAGTCGCAATTAGTCCATGGTAGGTCTATTTTTCCTCCAGGAGGCAGGAAAAGACTGGAAATTATAGTGAATTTCAATCTTGTGAATTACACAGTCACCAGAAACAAGCATACTGCTCACACGTAGGAACAACATCGTTTCCTGGGAGCTACTGTAGGTAAAACCCTGAGCTGTTACAGTGGTACAATTTCAAGATCTCGTTTAACCTCCCCAGCTGTCCAGATGGCATTCAGTTGGGAGCAGTTTTAGCATGCAATAAATTTAGTGACTTCTGCAGAGAAAATATGCCTGCAGGGTAAGGAGACAGATTTTCAGGGACTATCTTGTGGTATAATTCCTTTTTGGTAACTATAGATGTATGATCTGTATCTATATATTTTAGCTAGTCCAAAATACTCTAAAGGTATCCCAGAAGGCACATCATTCTCTCCACTTCTTGGTCTTCCATTAAAATATTCTATTCTCAAATAACAAAAATTGTGACATTTTTGTGGTTATTCATTTATTACCGTGTCCAAGAAACAAAAAAGATTTGTACAGAGTCCAATGGAAAATGAGATTTTTATGAAGATCTGAACTCTAGCAAACTGTACTTTTATTCTTCATGCTAGAGCTGTACCTGAGGATGAGGCCTTCTTCAGACTGTGATATCAGGTGCTCTTCAGCTGTGAGCAGATGAGATGAGGTTCTTCAAATTGTATAAATGAACTTTATTTGTCTTGAACAGAAGCATTTGCCCAAGATCAGGACCAGGAATCAGTGTGATGTGGCAATACTATGGCAAATACTCAGGAATTCGTAGAATCATAGGATGGTTTGGATTGGAATGGACCTCAAAGATCATCTAGTTCCAATCCCCCCGCCAGGCAGGCAGACACCCTACACTAGAACAAATTGCCCAAAGCCCCACCCAACCTGGCCTTGAACACTTCCACAGAGTGGGCCTCCACGGCTTCTCTGGGCAACCTGTGCCAGTGCCTCACCACCCTCACGGTAAAGAATTTCTTCCCAACATCTAATCTAAATCCTCCCTCTCTTTATACCCATCACCCCTTGTCCTGTCACTACACTCCCTGAGAAACAGCCCCTCTCCAGCTCTCCTGTAGGCCCCTTTAGCTACTTGAAGGCCACAATTAAGTCTCGCCGGACTCTCTCTCTCTCTCTCTCTCTGTTCCTAGCATAGAGAGTCAGGGACTGGAAGCCTGCAGGACATCTTGAGTCTTAAATCTCAACCAGATGCTACAACAGCCATCTGCAGATTATTTTTTTCATTCTTCTAGCTGTGTGGACAGCTCATGTTGCAATTTGGGAATTGCAGGCTGTGGAGGCAGACACCTCTGTAGCTGGCATAAATGTGCATTGCTGCTTATCCCGGAAGGCACCGGAAGGGAAGGGAAGGGAAGGGAAGGGAAGGGAAGGGAAGGGAAGGGAAGGGAAGGGAAGGGAAGGGAAGGGAAGGGAAGCACAGAACATTTTTTTCCTGTTGTTCTATCCTATACTTTTCTATCCTTGGATGCAAGGATCTCTCAGCCTTTGTTTAATCTGTCTCCAGGATCACTGCAGTAGTGAGGGATAGCCCTGACTTATTAACTCTGATAACCCTTAAGATACCTCTAACATCTGCTGCAACACCATGGAGACTTCCCTGTGGCGGGAGGTGGTTGTCCATAGCTGTAAGCTCTTAGAATGGTCCCAGCACAATATAACCAAACCTGGGAATTGCTTTGGGAGCTGTCATGAGCCAGAGCCAGGAAGCCACTGAGCAATTTGCCAGTAGTTACCCTGTTTTGAAGGCTGAGGAAGTGTAAATAGCACGGGTTTGGCCAAAGTGTATAATTTGCCTTTACCCTTGAAATGTATCGGGTTTCCACTTGCGACTTTTGGTGGGCTGTAGAAGAAAGGGTTGCTGTTGCCTATGTCTTCATAAACACAAACAGGCGTGGCTAATTCTCATGCCTGTCAGAAAGCCCATATGCCTTGCAAAATATATTTGTTCTTATATTCTTCTCTATTTGTGTATACTATTCTTTTAATCAAATGTCACACATATTTTTAATTAATTGTTATGTCATTCCATTGTAGAAGATTACTGAAATCTGGAGGTTACTTCTGCCTTGTTGAATTTCTTATCCTGGGATCCATTTGTGATTTTTGTTTTCCCCACTTAGAACACTGTTAGCTACTGTTTATACATTTCACTTTTAGTTCCCGTCAGTTTCACTTATCATTCATATTTCTGCCATTATTTTGTTAATTTCCTTTCCATTAAATTACAATTTAATACACTTTTCAAAGGTGCTTCATCTTGCTGAAAAGACTTTACTCTTAATCAGGAAGAGGAGCGTGTTTACATTCACAATGTTATTTTGACGTAAATATGAGGAAAAGAATGGAAATGAGGGCTCTCACTGAAAAGTGAGCTGTGCCAATAGGTAGCATGGCCCATGTTGCTGGCCCACGGGAAGAATTAGCAGCCAAAGTACTGGAGAAGAGCACACACAATACAGACACATCAAGTTCTGGATTCTACCGTATGAAAGTGTATAATTCAGCTCTCCGTTGGGATTACTGCCTGTTTGTCAGCCCAGGTGGCTGTGATGGCTATCTTTTCTCATTTCTGTTCATATATAAGGAAAATTGATTATGCAGTATGTAGCTGAATCCAATTATCTGTCATGTTGTCACATTGTCTCTGCCTTGTCCCTAGCAATCTACTGCCTCTATTTTTATACTTGAATTGTAAGTTCCTTCAGAGAAAAACCTTATCTTTCTCTACTTTCAAACCACATGGTATGATGAAATACTAGGCCTTGGTGTAGGGCTTCTAGTGCGAATTTCTAAGAATGATTTAATATGAAATAAATTTGTTGTGTGTATGGAGTGTTACAGCATAAGGACTGAAGGAAAAGTTATATTACTTTCACCTGGATCATCCAATATATTTGACCCTAATGAGAAAATGTTTCCAAGTATTGTACTGCTAGTGGCAAATATTTCCGAAGCTATGCGTGCATGGGATGTTATATTTGGGTTTATTAACATTTTCAAATTACATAAAAGCACCAGCTTGCTTAGCCAAGTTTTGATAATTTAGTTGTTGTCCCTTCAAAAGAGGTTTACTGGTTTAGACTTCTAAGCCTGACTGACTTTTGAGAGAGACATCTGAAGTGAGACTCGTAAGTCAGGATAGAGGAATCCCAACTATATAAATTGATAAGTCAGTCCTTGATGAGGAATGCGTCCATTGGATTTGCATATCAAGTTGCAGATTACTTTTTAGGATTAAAAGTTCCCAAAATATTAAGGCATTCTTGGGATCTAGTTTAGCAGGATTTACTGTGAGGGGATAACTTTCTGATGTAGTTAGCCTTGCCACATTAACAGATGTGGTGGAAGGTATGGCCAATGATGCTTGTCTCTCATCTGAGTCCCAGCATGACTTTTTTCCTTGATTGAAAACAGTGCAGTAGGTGCTAGAGGCATTGACGCCTGGTACTTTTATGCCAGGGGGAATCATTTATGACATTACAGCTACCATAGAAGCCTATTTCAACTCAACAGAAACTCAATTCATGGAAAAAGCTTTTGAGTCTAAATCATTTATGTGTTGTTACTCTTAAAAGATTTGCCAGTGCAGTTGAGACTTCTGGAAACATTTTGCAGTCCCTTGGAGCAGTAGTTTTATTCAGATGCTTTGAAACTCTGACTGTATCCACAATGTAGTCCCGTGGTCTGTCCTTTTAGTAAAGCCCCAACAAAAGCCAACATTCTCCACATATGCTTACATAATGTCATCAGTTTCTAAAGCAGTGAAGAAATCTGAGAGATCTATTGAATTTATACTCCTGAATTTTCAGAATATTGGAGCCCAATACTCTCTGACCAGGTTCTTTTAGCTGTTACATATGAGGAAGGTTTAATGTTTAATACCAGATTTACAACTGGGCATTCCTTGTTGCTGGGAATGAATATGTAGGTTGAAGCCAGCTCAAACCTTTTGCTCTCATCAAAGTCAGTTTTGCTGTTTGCTCAATATTTATACTCTTTGTCGGACTGAGCCACATATACCACTTCCCCATGCTGGTCAGTCTGGCTCAGGAAGATAAAGCTTTCTATTAATTATTTTAGAGAAGGCCATTGGTATAACCAGTTGACCCACTCAACTGATGCAGCCATTTATCTACAGCAAAGGTCACCCTCCAGTCTCCTTGGCATTGAGATAAGTTCAGCTTGCTTTATGACCGCTGTGACCACTTCCAGCATTCTTTTATGAGCTTCATGAGCACATCATCCTTGTCTGTCTTCTCTGAGCTTTATTTCATTGTACTGATTCATTGATCGATCACACAGAATCAACAATATTGCAAATTACAGCAAATATTCTTAGAAGAAGAAAAAGAACATGTTAAGCAGTTTGTACGTGCATCTCTCACTTTCCTTAAAAAGTCCAAATGACCACATTCAGATAATAAAGCTGAAGTTTGTCAGAGTCACCTCTTTGGTCAAGTCTTGTGGAATATAGAAGTCCTAATATGGAAATTTCATCAGTAGACAAACAGAAGTATGATACTGTGCATAGAAAAGGTGAAGACATCGGTCATATGAGTAATTCTTTTTGTTGCTTCATTAATTCTCTGATACCAAACCAAAGATTTGTTTTTCAAGGTTTTATAAAGATAACTATGAAATACTACCCAGTTGTTACAGAGAGGGCCTTTAGAGACTATTTAAAAAGAAATACAACTTTTCATTTCTATTTAAAAATTAAAATGCATGTAAGCTCTTATGCAAACTGTTGAAGATCTAGTAAAGATAGCATGCATGTATGTTCATACAGTTTTACACAAGCTACCTAATAACAGACAAATAAAATTGTTTAAATCTTGACGTAAGTTGTAGAAAAAGAGCAAATGAAGTTGAATAGGCATCCTGAGTGAAGAGACAAGATACAACTTTATGCAAAGCTCAACATGATCAGAGGGGAAGGATATTTTCAAGTATTTCTATTTCAGCAGATATGGGTTTGTGTGTCTACGTACATAAAGTGTCAGAAAGGATATATTTTATTATCTTCTTTGGTTTTGCAAAGCAGCCTTGTTCAGTTCTCATGTTTGATTTCTTCCTGATGAGAAAGTCTTTTGATATGATTGCAACGCTTGAGGTTTTAGTTACTTTAGGTTTTGGTCTTTGTGTCCAAAAAGGTCTAAAAGGAAGCAGTGAACACTGAAATGTTGTCACTGCATTTTAATTAATTTAGCCTTGCTGTTTTTGGCCACTGAATGCAGTTGGAAAATAACTCCAAATTTTAAAGAAAGAACTGTACTGTTCTTAGATGTCTATTTACTCTTTTTCACATCGGATTACATTGCTTTCTCAGTGTATAAGGCATATATATTTCACCTAAATAAAAATATTGCATTAACTTATTCTGTTGCTCAGTGGCTTATTCATAAAGTTGGTAATAAAATTTTGATTAATAGAGACAATAGAGAGCATTGAAACCCAATTGATTCAAAANAAAAAAGATGAGAAGGAAGAGGTGCCTCGAGGTACCACCTTCAGGTCCATAACATGAACTGGTTTTCTTGCATTGCAGTAGTGCTAAAAGAGATGTCTGCCTACTTAGATATCTTCAAGACTTTTAGTAATTAAAATGTGATGATTATATACTAAATATAGTGCAGGCAACTGGCCTCCTAGCTGACAAAGAAGTCAGATTTTCAGTTCATCAGGCAGGTCAAGGCACAAACAGGGTGCTCGGGTATACTGAGACATTACCTTTCCAAACTGTTAAGTGGTTTAGCACCCAGGCAGGGATTCTGCCTGCCAGGTTACCTGCAGGAAGCCTGCAGACAACTGTGAGATAGTTGCAGTACCTGGGAGAGAGCTGAAGGTGGGCTGGGTTGCGGACTGCGTGGCCACACCTGGGACAGCATTTTACGGGCAGTGAGGATGTGCACTTTGGCGTGTAACAAGAACCTCTGGAGTTATCTTCTGCTTTATTTCTGATGCTTGGGATTCTTTCATTTTTTACTTCCCTCTCTTCACAGCTTCTGTTAAACAACATAAACTCAGAAGTGCTAAACTAGATGTCTGTCTGAAACAGATATATTCAAGATTTTTTTTAGTCAACTAATGCGTGATAGCTATGTGCTAAATACATTCCAGGCAATTACTTTTTGTGATGACAGAGATTTCAGGACTTCAAACTGAGAGGATTGCATGTCTCTAAATCGAAGTTTACAAAGTGTAGTATAGTATGATTGCTGTAATTAGTCTTCTTCACTACACAACTAAGTCCCACTGCTTTTTTTACAAGTAGCAAAGCACATACATTCTCTGGAGAATGAGGAACTAGCGAGGTATCATTTTATGCAGAATTTATGTTCTTCCTGTTTAGAAAAATCTTGCTTTTATGACCAGGAAATTAATTTGAGTGCCATATGAATGATATGATGCAATGCTCTAGCCTTAATTCATTAGCTACCTTTTTTCCGTAGCAAAATCCCATTTCTTGATTGAAGTATTTCTCTATAATTGTAAGAAATCTTCCCCTTTTACAAAGGAACTAAAAGGTAAATGTTTAACATAAATGGCTTACCATAGAGTTTTGTTTGTAATTAATGCAAACAAGCAACTGTTCAGTTTTACCAACTTAAATTAGTATATGAAATTCTCTTCTGGAAAGACTGTCATCTATTAAGTTTTGCTTTTCAGGGAATTTTAGTATCTTCTGGATGGGAATGATCAGGTTTTTTCTCATCTTTCTCACTTGATTACTATTTTTTTCTGTAGATATGCCAAATAGTTGATGAGTGAAGGGAGGTTCTTTTATTTACTTTATTTACTTTTAGTCACTTTCTGTTTTATAGAAGAGATACTTCCAGATAATTATTTACAAATTTATCTCCTTTTTTGTTCAGTTGCACATCAAAGAAAGCATTAGCCACATTCAGAAGCCTGACAGAATAAGCTGTTTGAGCAAGTTAATTGCTATCAGCTACTATTTGCTTATCAGTTTATCAGGGCAAGCATAGAGTTTAATACAGGGCTGCCATCATGGATATTTTAGTGATACTTAAACCTGACAATCTGTATCTCATTTGTGAGTGCTGGCACTTAAAGTCCTCTTGTGGCATCATGATCTCATCCATTGTTACCAGGCTGGGAAAGGTACCAGAGTAAATCATCGTGGCTAGAAGTGGAGAAAAGAGTGCCTGAGTGAGAGCTGCTGGTAAGCTCATGGGCTCTAACTGTGGCTTTCTGCTCAGCAACAGTAATTTTTTTCCTCTAAAATTAATATCCATTTCTGATGGCTTCAAATAACTGATGGGTTGGGTCTAGGGAATGACTTTTTAGAAGCTAAGTCCTTCAAAGTTTTTCCACAGTTGTAATGCAGTTTGGTTTCTCTGCGCCCACAGGCTTCAGGAAGAGGGGTACCAGGGCAAAAGGAGACGAATATAGCCATAAGGTTTTGAAGCACCTGCACTGCTTATGGGACCCTAAGCTTCAGTTATGTATTGTGGTTTCTGTCTTGTGGTTGTCATAAGAAATATAAACGCCCAATTTAGGAAAAATAGAACGTTATCTGATTAACAATATTGCATGATTACATATATTTATGCAAACAAATTTGGGAAGATTTATGAGGTTACTGTATTAATGCATTTAAAACCAGCTGGCAGTTATAAGCATGCTCTGAAGCAAGTGTTCCACTTCTGTTAGATTTCTAGTGTTTGCCTTTGTTTGGATGCTTACTTTTTATAATGATATTGTTTCTGGAAATATACTGTAAATAAATATACCCAAGGAAAAATACATATTTAAGTACAATTTTTTATACAGGTTAGCTAGTTTGGAGGTTTTGTTTTCAATTGGATTGTTGGATTTTTTTAAATTTCTGAACCTTGGGGGTGAACACATCTTGGTGAAATACAAGTCACAAACTGAATATTCTACAGTAAAATGCAAGAAGTTTGTGAATCTGACAGATGGGAATGAGTCTGTATGCATTCCGTTTCACAGGGGAGGCATAATATAAACATGGTTTGTTTATGTTGCAAATACACCAGGATTTCTGAGAATCAGTATTATTAAACTCATGTTTTCCATTTCTCTTGATGCTAGCTACTGCAAATGCAGAGTAATAGAGAAGGTCTAAATTATAGTCTGAGTCTAGCAGGTTATGAGATTTAACCACACCTAGTGAAGAGGGCCTTAAAGTAAAGTTGCCAGGGGAGGGGAACCTCAATCCATCTCCTGCCAGTTTGATGCCAGTGCCAGCAATAGATGCCCAGAGCTGGGATGTACTGGGTCAGGCTGAGCTGGAGTTAATTTCCCCGTATCAGCCCTCACAGCGCTGTGCATTGGTAGCAGCAAGGTGTTGATAACACACCAGGGTTTTGGCTACTGCCGAGCAGTGCCGGCACACATCAAGGCTGTGTCTCCAACCCTTCTTCCCCCCCCTCAGCAGTAGGCTGGGGGTGGGCAAGATCCTGGGAGGGGACACAGCCAGGACAGCTGACTCAGACTGGCCAAATGGATGTTCCATACCAGATGACGTCTGCTCAGCAATGGGAAGCTGAGAGATAGGGGGAGGAACGGAAGGCATTCGTTTTTTCCAACTTTTTGTCTTCCGGGGTAACCACTACGCGTTTGGAAGCCCTGCTTCCCAGGAAGTGGCCGGACATCGCCTGCTGATGGGAAGTAGAGAATAATCTTTTGTTTTTCCTTGCTTTGCTTCCGCGCACAGTCTTGCTCTCGCTATATTAAAACTGCCTTTATCTAAACCCACGATTTTGGAGTTGTCTTTTCCATCTCATTTTTTCCCTCTCCCCTCTCTGCCCTGCTGAGGAGGGGAGTGATAGAGCGGCTTAGTGGACACCTGGAGTTTAGACCACTACATGGGAGAAGGATCACAGGTTCAGCACGAGAGCACCCGAAGGGCAGCATGAAGGAATTCCTTTCCCCTGTAGGAGAGGATCAGGTTTGAGACCATCTAAGGAACCTGAAGGTGCTGAAGTCCACGGGACCTGATGAGCTGCATCCGCGAGCCCTGAGGGAACTGGCAGATGAATTTGCTAAGCCACTTCCAATCATATTTGAGAAGTGTGGCAGTCCAGTAAAGTGCCCACTGACTGGAAAAGGGGAAAAAAGGAAGACCTACAGGCTGGTCAGTCTCACCTCTGTGCCTGGCAAGATCCTGGAGCAGATCCTCCTGGAAACTATGCTCAGGCACATGGAAAATAAGGAGATGACTGGTGGCATCCAACATGGCTTCACTAAAGCTAAATTGTGCCTGATGACTTCTACCTGGACTTGTGCAAAGCATTTGACACTGTCCCACATGACATCCTTGTCTCTAAATTGGAGACATGGATTTGACAGATGGACCACTCAATGGGTAAGAAATTGGTTGGATGGCCACGCTCAGAGAGTTGTGGTCAGCAGCTTAATNCAGTCTCACCTCTGTGCCTGGCAAGATCCTGGAGCAGATCCTCCTGGAAACTATGCTCAGGCACATGGAAAATAAGGAGATGACTGGTGGCATCCAACATGGCTTCACTAAAGCTAAATTGTGCCTGATGACTTCTACCTGGACTTGTGCAAAGCATTTGACACTGTCCCACATGACATCCTTGTCTCTAAATTGGAGACATGGATTTGACAGATGGACCACTCAATGGGTAAGAAATTGGTTGGATGGCCACGCTCAGAGAGTTGTGGTCAGCAGCTTAATGTCCAAGTCGAGACCAGTGATGAGTGGTGTTCCTCAGACTTGGTATTAGGACTGGCACCATTTAACATAATTGTCAGTGACATGAACAGTGGGATGGAGTGCTCCCTCAGCAAGTTTGCTGACAACACCAAGCTATGTTGTGTGGTGGACACACTGGAGGGAAGGGATGCCATCCAGAGGGACCTTGACAGGCTTGAGAGGTGGGCCCGTGTTAACCACATGAAGTTTAACAAGGCCAAGTGCAAGGTCCTGTACAGGGGTTGAGGCAACCCCAAGCACAACTACAGGGTGGGCAACAGAGAATGGACTGAGAGCAGTCCTGAGAAGGACTTGGGAGTGTTGGTGAACTAGAAGCTCAACATGACATGGCAATGCATGCTAGCAGCCCAGAAAGCCAACCATATCCTGGGCTGCATCAGATGAAGGGTGACCAGCAAGTTGAGGGAGGTTCTGGGAAGACCTTAGAGCAGCCTTCCAGTACCTGAAGGGGGACTACAAGAGATCTGGAGAGGGACTGTTTTACAAGGGCATGCAGTGATAGCACAAGGGATAGTGGTCTTAAGCTGCAGGAGAGTAGATTTAGATTAGATATTAGGAAGAAAAACTTCCCTGTGAGGGTGGTGAGGCACTGGAACAGGTTGCCCAGAGAAGCTGTGGCTGCCCCCTCCCTGGCAGTGTTCAAGGCCAGGTTGGATGGGGCTTTGGGCAACCTGGTCTAGTGGAGGGTGTCCCTGCCCATGGCAGGAGGGTTGGAACTAGATGGTCTTTGAGGTCCCTTCCAACCCTAACCATTCTGTGATTCTATGATTCCATGAAAGTATTTAATAGTCTGTATATGCATGTTTGTGAGTATGCATTTATTTCACTAAAACACTACCTTAGAAGTGTAATTTTTATTTTGTCTCCCCTTCATATGACTTTTTCAGATCTTGTGGTGATAACAGTAATCCTAAACTGAGTTTTCCCGAAGGGAGAGCTCAAAGCTGTCACGTATACTCTGTCCTGAATGTTATCATCTGTGTTTATTTAGTTATCTGGAGACACAACGTAGCAAGAGGAGACAGATGTAACACCAGATCAGTAGTAATATAGTAGGATAATGAACTTCAAACAGAAACAGTAGCTCTACAGCACCTCAAAGGCAACCGAGCTTGTTTGAAGTGTAACTTGCATTTAGAGCACTGGATCTGGCTCAGCAAATCTGATTTAGCTTTCAAAGTGACAGTCACACTTCAAACAAGCCCAACTGCTTCTGCAGTGTGTGCGTGAGGATTAGGTAACAAACCTTTCTGTGACACACCGTGCTTGTAGTAAATATTTTAAACATAACATAAAAAAAAATAAATCTGCATGGTTTCCCATTTCTGGATTTTCCTTTTTATGGAGAAACACGGATAGTGTTAAGTGGAGTCATCTAAGTTACGTCACTAAATTAACAAAACTTTCTTCCAGTTCACACACTGTGTAATGTTTATGTGAGGTGATCATATGCGTACGTGAGTAGTTCTGGCAAGACATGCAAGAAAACTCAGGAATGGGCATACATTTTTCGTCGGAACAGATACCACACCACTTTTTAGAAGTCACGGACTAAGTCCCAATTCTGGGGTACTGTCCTGCTGGTAGTCTTGCTGTTACCCGGCATGGCAGAGGCACTACTCATGCCCGAAAGACTAAATAACAAGATGTGAACAGAGTGGGATGAATTGCCTGCGCTCTGAGCAGAATCAGCCTCTGGACCACCTGTGCAGTGGGCAGCTCAAAAATTTATAGCTCATGAGGCCTTATTTTGATGTAAATTTCTTATTTATTGAATGCAGTCACCGAAGTCCTGCAGAGCTCTTGATAAGCAGGTTTTTTTTTCTTCTGTATTGAACTACCTCTCATACCCAAGAGTAGTCCGTGTATAGAGGATGTAATTTATAATCTTTTCCTCTTTTCATGAATGCAGTGCATTACTGAACATCAGTGAAAATGTCATTTCATCAAAATTTCTGATTCAGTGTCCTGTTTTTCTGAAATCAACAAGACTCTATTATTTTTACTGACTCAAAACAAATATAATCCTTTAGGATAACAAATATTTTTATTATTACCATTACTAACTACCAGGCTTTATCAACTTTTTTCTTTAGAGAAAAAAAAGATGGTTTACTCACTACATTTTCAGAATTGAAAAACTGCTATGTGTTTTACATCAATTGTTCTGTATTCTTAAGAAAAAAAAGAAAAAAAAAGATTTAAAGTACTTCATAGTGAGTGACAGCATATGGATGAAATTTCCAGCGTCTAAATGTTAACATCATTTTAAGATCCTTATTATTCCTTTATCTTTAACACGTGAGATGCAGAGGCTAGTCAGATCTTTGCCAGTTGTGCAATTTCTGATATAGAAGATGCCATTCCTTAATTTGGTGTTCTTGGCATTTATAAGTACATTGTATATTTTTCTTCATGACAAAGTCTATGTCAGTAATTACCAGTTCATCATATTTCTTCATGAAGAATGTCTCCAGCTAATTATCTTCTTTTGTCTACTGAAGTTTTTAAAGTTCATTGTAATAGTATAGACCAAATGAAAGATTATTACTAACAATCTCAGTATACAAAACAAGGTTTTAGTAAGTTTTAATGTTACTTCTATTGTACATGAAAAAAGCCAAATGTTCTATTAGATTGCTGGAAGGAGCAAAATTGGAATTCCTTCTTGAGGTACATATTTGTGCTTTGTGGTTTTTAGATACCTGTTCAGACTAACTGGAAGGAGAGCAAATCAACATAAGATGAAAAAGTAATTTGTTTTCAGTGAAAGGATCGATAAAACATTTCTACAAAATGAACCACTTGTATCTTACATTTCTTATGAAACAGAATGGAAATCAGTGAAATCCATGGCCATGCACCCTCACAGATATTTGTCTGAATTGTTACTGAAAGCATGTCACTACACAATTCCTTTACAGTCAGGTTTGTTGCTTAACTGTTCTTATAAAGGATTTTCCTAATATCACCCTTAACTGCCTTAGCTGCAATTTAACCTGATTATTTATGCCCCACTCGCAATGCACACGGAGAATAATCACGCTTGTCATTATAATAAACAACCTTTTGCTTATTGGAGCAACATTACTTTGTCCCCAGTTAAACTCTTCTTTTCTAGAGAAAACAATCTGTCCTTTTTAAGCCATCTTACTGATGCCCTCTCCCCTACACTTCACTATACTCTCATTTGAATTTCCTGGTACTAATCCTGACTCTGGTCACTTGTCTTGTTATCTTCCCCAAGAACCAAACCACCCCATATGGCTCCAGTTGAATATTAGCACCTGGAAGAGTTGGATAATTACTACCAATTTATATTTGTTATTTTCCCAATTTTATTTTGGGGGTGGAGGGAGGTGATTGCCATCAGTGATATCAATTATAAAGTGACGCCTGATAGCTAAAGTTGGGAATTTTATTTATTTCTCTCAAACAAGCTTTAGTTAGGCTGGGACAGGTCAGGCCAGAAGCAGACATCTATAGTGCAGAAGAGGTAGTTTTCCCAATTGCCTTTATAGAAGCCCTGTATAGAGAAATAAGAAATTCAAAGGTGCAGTTCTTTTCACCCCAAAAGAGATGTGTAAAGCATGTTGGATCAATCACGTCCTACAAAGTACCTTTTATTCCCTTTTGCTGCTCTTGGGTGAGCAGCTTGGATATAGATTTTAATAGAACAATGCCTTTAAAATTGGATGAGATAAATCCAACCCCAGAAAATCTAATGTTTGCATACTCAAGCATCAGTTAGCACCTGTTCTTACCCAGAAAAAGATCAAATGCAGTTAAAGTAAAGATGTCAGTTCATGGATGAGGTCAGTTAGTAGACTTGATTCTGCTTTTAGCTTGACAGATCTTTTCTGATAAAAAGAAGAAAAAGCCCAACTTTTTAACTCCATGGTTTGTTTTTTTGTGGGTTTTTTTTTTGTGTTTCTTTTTTTTTTGTTAGAGCCAAATATATGTAATATTCTGAAGTTTGGGGGTTGTTATTAAAAATAATAGAATCAAGCATGTTTACATTTTCTCTGTCCTTCTCCTTTTCTATAATTTTTTCACACTGAGAAAATTCATTAAAAAAATGGGAAACAGTGGAAAATAGCCTTTAAAAAGTGATGAAAAAATATTTTAAGTATATTTAAAATAGGAAATGATTTAATATCAGTTATTTAGTATGATATTTCAAATTCTAAAAGGGCTAAAAATATGATTTCAGTGTGGAAGGAAGGATGTGTTCTGAATCAAAACAGCAGACTTATTGACCTATTACTAATAATTGAATGGGTGACCATGGATAAAATTTACCTAGAGACAATGCTGAGGAAGAAGGGAAGACGACAAGTGTCAGAAGAGTATGTGTTCCCCAAAATGAGGGAAAGGAAAGGTCACACTGTATTTTGTCAGGTTTACCTGGAAGAAAACAACAAGATGCTGTGTGGAGAAAAAAGTCGAAGCTAGAGAAGTAAAGAGTTTGAAAAGTGAGTCAGGCATGCTAAAAATCAACCAGACTGGTAAGCTGGAATTGCACCAAAATAAGCTTTACATTTCTTACCAACATTATAAGACAAGGCCTATTCTCTACTGGTAAGTATGCACTGCCTCTTACAGTCACCTTCATATATCCTTTCTGTCAGGATTTATTTTAGGTTATTTCTCAGGGCCATGTACTGACCTCAATCTGCCTTATAATGAGAGTTGTATATATGCGTGTGTGTGCTGAAGCCATTGTACACTCTGTAAGTGCTTCAATAATTTGCATGTTGGCCAGGGTGATTCCCTTTATAACTTTGCATTTATTTTAGTTTTGGGAAAAAAAGAAATTGTAAAATAAAACTGTGCTGGTAATAGGAGTCTGTAGTTTTATAATTCAACAGAGCAATTTATTTTTCCATTATGCTACTGCTCTGTGACCCTTTCACATATTTTAATATCTGGAAAAAAGTACTTCTGTTTAACTGGAATAAAATCAATCCCATTTTCCATAAAATTATTTTATAAATTAGTAGTAGTCTGCAATTTTAGACAATATTTTGCTCTTTCTCTTTATTGATAGGTGATAAATTTCTAACTGTGGAGTAGTAAATTGTCATCAGTTTTGACACAGTACAATATTTAATCAATCAAGACACATTGATACAAATACATTTTACGTTAAAGTGTGTCATTTGAAAATCATTATATATTTCAGTTTGCAACATAACTATATCTGTGAATTATTCATGTACTTCTAGAAGAAGTGAATACAAATATCTATTTAAAAAAGGTATTGATTATTAAATGGAAAAAAGTTGATTATACACTTTATTATATAGCTGATTCACTTCTATACTTCAGTAATATGATTTGAAGACAAAATCATTACAACCCCAACTAACAAGACTTTCATCCCACTTCTGAAAAGTGTGCTGCCATAGTGTCTTATGTGAGTAATACTTCTACAAAGCACAACATTCTGAAATATGACTCATTAAAACACATTGTAAGCCAGTCTGCAGTTTCATCCTACACTATCTATAATATTATGAGCTGTTTAAAAGTCAACCACCTGAACTATAAATTCAGCTTTATTATATTTACAGATGTTTATATGAGTGGTGTTTTATCCCATCCAGTTTCAGTAATAATCCAACAGCTGTTTAACTTGGTTACAGACCCTCTGTGCCTCAGTGTTCCCATCAGTCAGGGGCAAAGCACTGAAGACAGAATTATTGTTATTTTCAAAGTAACAGAGTATGCTGTCCTTCACTGAGATATCTATGCCAAATTGAACCAATCTAGTTAATATGAACTGCAAAACAAGGGACCCTTAAATTTCCCATTTACCTTTTTTTAGGGAAAAAAATACAAACAACTTTAATTTCATTCTTGTTCTTAAATACAGGAGAATGTGTCTAGTTTGGTATAACTGGATTTGCTACTTTATAATAATAAAAAAATATTTAAAAGTAGGCTGTATTTTTATAATCTTTAACATTTACTTCTTTATGGAGAGAGTCTTTCAAGTCCTTTGAAGCCTCAAGCCCTTATAGCTTTATACTAAGGATGAAAAATGAGGAATGTTGAATTTTTAGCATCTACTAAAGCCTTGTGCTTGGTATCACTATTTTTAAGCTTTTGTGAACTCACATCTGCTATCATAATCTGAAGCGTCTCATAGAACAGAATTTTTTAGGTAAAAAAAATAAAAGTACATTCTATCATGCCCTTTATCTTTTGTCCTTCTATTTTATTATTATTTTAAGTATGAAAATAATTTGTTTTAACAGTATTTGTATTAATAGACCAATACCCATTTGGTGGACATTATTCTTCAGTAAGCATAAATTTTAGTGTTGTGTATACAATAAATAATGCAGAGTACCAAATCTAAATTATTTAAAAATAGAGGAAGTGGGGAAAAATTATGAAAACAGCAGATTGCATACTTTATTCAGGAGTTTTCCATTAAAGAACAATCGAATGTGAAAAAAACAGGAACGTCAGCTGGACACTTTTTATCTGATGTCATGTAAAATTTACCTTTTTACATGACAATTTTGCAGGCAAACTTGGGAAATAATGGACCACATGTTTGTGTTTGGCTGTTTGGTACTGATCAGAGAGTTAGACCTGGGTCATTGCTTGTGGTTGTACTACTTTTCAAGAGTGATTCTAAAGCCACGTGAGTTACCTCCAAAATATGTATATCCAAATTCCTTCAATATGTTCTATGGCCTTAATCAGACATATAAATTACATCGAGTGTAATACTTTGTTCTCTATTGTTCTTTTCAGGTGTATTCTAGAACCAAGTTTGTTGTTTGGGTTTTTTAAGGTACTGAAAGAGAATTTGGCGGATTTTTTTTTTTTTCACAGAAAAAACAATTATATCTCTATTAATTTGGGATGACAGTCATAATGGTAAATAATTCATTCATAATAGTAGGCCATCCACAGGGAGGTAGCACTACTTTGAGATCACAGAATCACAGAATCACAGAATCGTAGAGGTTGGAAGGGACCTCAAAAGATCATCTAGTCCAACCCCGCTGCCAAGGCAGGACCACCTAGAGCACATCACTCAGGAACACGTCCAGTCGGGTTTTGAATGTCTCCAGATAAGAGAGACTCCACAACCTCTCTGGGCAGCCGGTTCCAGTGCTCTGTCACTCTCACAGCAAAAAAGCTTTTCCTTATATTAACATGGAACCTCCTATGCTCCAGCTTGG
>VWZZ01004276.1:284855-319456 GCA_013399095.1 Psophia crepitans | reverse complement strand
ACCAATGCAGAATAGAGGGGGAGGAGGACCTCCCTCGACCTACTGACCACACTCCTTCTAATGCACCCCAGGATGTCATTGGCCTTCCTGGCCACCAGGGCACATTGCTGTCTCATGGTTATCCCTCCGTCCACCAGGACCCCCAGGTCCCTTTCCCCTATACTGCTCTCCAGCAGCTCAGTCCCCAACCTGTACTGGCACATGGGATTCTTGAGTCAGCCTCACCTCTATCCCAGGAAAGGTGATGGAACAACTGATCCTTGGCACTGTCACCAGGTACATCAAGGATAAGGTCATTGGGAACAGTCAGCATGGTTTTACCAAGGGAAAGTCATGCCTGACAAACCTGGCAGCCTTCTATGAGGATGTAACTATGTGGATAGATGATGGAAGGGCAGTGGATGTGATCTATCTTGACCTCAGTAAGGCATTTGACACCGTCTCCCACGGCACCCTTGCAGGTAAGCTGAGGAGGTGTGGCCTGGATGATCGGGTAGTGAGATGATTTATTCTACCCAGAAAGGGAAATACTTGCAAGACTCAGTTCAAAATCTGATGTAGATTCAGCTGAGTATTTAAAGAAGAAATTCGTTCTTGATGGCAGTTCTCCATTTGTCCCATTTTCTGTTCAGTCAGTGTATTGGGATTATTAAATCTTGTAGATGTTTACATTGGCTCAGAGCCTCTGAAGTTTCTTTTCTTCCTTCCAAGGAGCCTTGACTGTGTGCTTATGTGTGGGTAAGTGTTTGCATATTTCAGAATTTCAGTCAGTGTGCACATTTCTAAAAAAAAATTAAAAAAATATGGAGTGTGAGGTCACAAGTCCACTCTCTCTTACATAACAGAAATCTCATCCTCTTCCTTTTTCTCTGTGAATTAATGAACTCTCACATTGTCACATTTAACCTCACTTTCCACATTTTAAATGTCTTGCAGACTGATAAATAGCCCAAACCTGTGTTGGTGGTTCCTTGATAGTTTGATGCATGTCTAGTGGCTGTGTAGGAGCCACTAAGTTTGCACCTGAAGAAAAGCACCTTATTCTCTGTCTGTGAAAGCATGGTATGAGTCAAAGTCACAGTACAAATTAGAGATGCAGTAGTTCAACATGATGGGGCCCATCATATAATTTACTACTAATGGCCAGTTTTCTTGAAGGGGTAAAAATAAATGCCCACTGCATAAAATTGGGGGAAAAAGGGGACCAAGTAAATTTTGCTTACCTTTATTTGTGGAGAAATACAGAAAACTCTTCATGCAAACAGCATCACACTGCAAACCTATGTGATGATATTTTTAAAAGCCTGATTCAGAGACTACTTTACAATTTTGAAAGTGTGGGGTTTTTCATGTATGATGAGAGCAAAATTTTAGTCCTGAGATCCAAATTTCCTGGTTTTACCCGGATCCTATTACGGTACAATATTTCAGGGTACATGTTTTCCAATGTAAGACTTGTGTGCAAATGAACTCTCATTTTGAGCAGAAATGTAACAATGAACATTTTAGAAGACTTACACCAAATCCACGTATTTAAATCTTGCATTCAACCTGATCTAGAATCAAGGACTATTATTGTGGCTGTTTTGCTGTAAGAAGATAAACAGTGAAATACATTCAGAATTTGTAGTGTTTTATCTTGTTAATAGGAGTCAACAAGGTTGAAATCTGTGTGCTAGTAATGGTGAAATTGCTAAAATAAATCCTTGGTCATTTAAAAAGCATGAAGAACTTCTGGAACTATTTCCAATGAAGGAATAATAAGAAAGAAGGTACTTTTTTTTTTTTTTTTTACAAAATCGGATGGAATGAAAATGTAATAAATGAAAGGTTAAAACTCTGAGGGAATTGCAGTAGATAGTAACTTTTTTCCTATGTTAAATGAGTTACATCTAAATTTGTAGGAAAACAAATTGTTTGACATAGCTTGTGTTGAATATAAAATAAAAATGATAAAGCCTTACCATTCTTTGTCCATGCAGAGATTGGTTCACTCATTCATTCCTGAAATGAACTGTGGTTCAAAGATGGAAAATCCAGAGGAGATTTTAAGCCGAATCTCCCCAGTGTCTCTGAAACTGAAGTTTATGGATTTTTTTTTCTTACAAAATTTGTCCTTTCTTTTAATATTTTAGGGTTTTTTTGTTTATTTTTCTTGGTTTTGGGGATTTTTTTTGTGGGGATGATGAGAGACTGTTTGTGTTTTCATTTCGAGTCACTCTGTACTGGACTGTACACACAGGATGAAGAGCTGAGCATTGCATCTAAGAGGTCTCATAATTTCTGTGGCATACCCTCAGCTTGGAGACTAGTTATATATGTTTTCTGCATATTAGGTCATAAAAAATAAACCTTGCAGGCCTTTCCTGGGAACAACAAGCAAAGAAAGTAGCATTTGTTAAGCCAGACCCTAGAGGCAGAGATTTAATGGTAAGGGAGCTGTGGTATGCTTCCCCTGCACAGTCCTGCTGCCAACACATCTGGCAGCGCTGTCAGCCTGCCTGTCCCCACGGCCTCCCGCTCTCCTGGGCACCCTCCAGCCTCTGCTCTGACTGTATCTCAGCTGCTTCACCAGGGGAAGTCCTTGACTTTTTTTTTTTTTAATTTTTATTTATTTATAATTCCTAGCAGTCTTTTCAGTGGCTACAAATTGGTGTTGAATTTGTTTTCAAGGCTTCTGCCCTCTCTTCAAAGATAAATGTGGTGTAAATGAAGACCTGTCATTTTGAGTCAGCTGCTTTTTCAGTGAGACTGAGTGTTATAGCCCAAGTATTAAGACAAAAAGAGAAACAGCAGATAAGATAGTCTCTGAGACTATTCAGACATTTATTCAGATGGCAAAAAACATGCTCTTTCTGGGGTTATTATGAAATAATTTTGTTAGTGTCCTGATATCATAGTATAATATAAAAACAATTCAATCAACTGAATAATTTTCATATAGTTGTAATGCACTTTAGGTTTTAATTAGCTTTATGGCCACAGAAATTCTACATAAGCTTTAAGAGTGCAGTTGTGCCTGTCAAATCATATTAGTTATGCAACAGATACTACCTTCAGGGCTCCCAAAGTATGACTGACCATGCAAGATTTCGGCTGCAAACAATAATTCCAGACGACAGTATTCCCTTGATCCTGGTATATATAGGAGGGAAATGGAAGAGCAGAGGTTGTTAACATCACGTTATTTATTACATAACTGGGTAAAACAAAAATATGCTTTGCTTTGCTTCTAACCTGTGGGAGAAACATGTTCCCTGGAGCACTACATTGTCACATCTCAGGGCTACCTTGGACAAAAAATGTGTATTTAAGGTGAGTTTACTTGTAGTTTTGGAAGCATGAATTAAAAAGTAAATTGTTGTGAGGTTCTATCCTAGTTATTAATTCATCAAAGCAGATGTGACAGAAATAATAACTTGTAAAGCTCTAGGGCAAACTCAGTCTTACTCTGAGACTTCCCCTGTAAGAGCTTCTGATATAAACACCAAGAGAAAACCCTCTTTCTGTCATCATTCAATTCAGAGAAGTCAGAGCTCTTGACAGCTGAGGAGTCAAAGCTCTTGAGGACAGAGCAGTCTCTAGTACTCTAGATGAAGAGACAAAGTTGGCCCGTTTTGCTCCAGAGGTACGACAAGGTGACTGCTTGTTGTAAGTGCTAGTACTGCAGATAGGTCAAGAGCACAGAGGAATGTCAGAGAGCAGCAGCAACTAAATAATTGAAAGGCTTGAAGAGGCTGTGTCAGTGACTCAAGTAAAAAGGTCTGCAATACGACACAGGTAGCCCAGCCAAAGTGCATGCTAATAGTTATTATGAATATATTTCAAGGCTGAGAGGACACTGTGTTAGGTGTTGGATGCTCTGGCAGCAGAATTTTGAGTAATCATTTGCTTTTAAGCAAGGCAAAATGTAAGATGATGACCAAAGAAAATTTTCCTAAGAATAAACCACATGCTGCTTGGCATACTGTAGGGACTCCATTCCTTAATTATTTAAGATAGTATTGACCAAACTGTCAGGTATTGTACTGCTGGTAGCAGGCTTGCCTTGGCACAGCAAAGCTGATAAACTCATACTTTTTCTGTTTCCAAGCAAAGCAAGAAAAGCATGTTACCAGACTGCTTCGACTTCACTGTAGTTAGAAACTGGAACTGTAAGTCAGCAGATGATACTCGTTATCCTTTTCACCACCTGTCACCCATCCGGATGTCCAAGCATATGCCAAAATGTCTATTTTAATTCCAACTACAACAATACAAAGAAATAAGAGAAAGTAAAAAACAATTACATACTACATATATCACACAGAAAATTTATTCTGTCAGATTCTGGAAGTATTGTAGACACTTATGCATGTGTATAAACTGTATGTAAATTGGTTCCACCCTGTAGCGCTATAAAGTTTCTCTCAGAGGAATATGAAGAAAAAAAATATCCATTTATGTGTGGTTTTGTGCTTCAAAATTCTGATTCAGTCTGACTTGAGATCGTTGGCTTTTTATTAAATATGATATTTTCATTTGATGTGGACCATTAGTTATAACCTTAAGGGGAGGAGTTTTTTTAAAAAAAATTCTGGAAGAATAACACTGCTGGACTGGCAGTTTCTGAATCCTAGAGTAAGACCCACAGGCAGAAGTTTTAATGATACTTTTGAAAAGTGAGAGATGAGTTTTAAAATTTAAAAATTTTCAAAGCTAAGTTAAGGGCGTTAACATCAGTGTGCTGGGTAGCCTTGCAAATTTTTGACCACTAGGGTGTAAAATCAAATACTGATTAGGAGATATGACACAAAACTTCACTACATGGTTCGTGTGATCATGTGCTCAGCTGATCTCTAAACCAAAATCCACTGAGGATGTCAGAACAACACTTTCCTTACCACCATGCAAATTGCATGGAGGTTTACTGTGAATCCAGTTCCAGCTGCTGAAAAATGAATTTAAAAAAAAAAAAAAGGAAACAATTTAGTTGTCAGATTATCACCTGAAATCTTTTTGAACACTTTTTATTATTAATAATATCATATACCATTAACTATTTAGAAACTTGATTAGAATGGAATACCTACCAAACTTCTGTTGAACAGCACTTCAGTTCCAATAAAAGCTGTTTTCAGCAACGGGAGGGGAAGTAACAAACCAAGCCCTTTTGAGATCATTGCTAGCTTTTGTCTTAAATAAGTAGATTTAGTCTCAGCTTCATCCTACTGGCTGATAAGATAAACCACCTGGACATGTTTTTTTCTTAAACTGCTTTCTTTTTTGGGGGGAGGGGAGATTAGGAATGTTTTCAGTGTAATTCTGGCTGCTTGTGGGTGCTTTTAAGCACTGACTATTTTCGTCAAACTAAAATTACCTTAATATTTCAAAATATGTATATATCTCTGTTAAGCAGTGATGCTCTTCATTAAGACTTTTTTTTTTTTTTTGACTCATGATCACACATTTTAAAGGCTTTTCAACCTTTGCCTCACTGTTTTCATGAGACATGTAGCATCTTTTTGCTGTAAAGGATAAAATTAACCACTACAGTTTAGTGTATGTTGTGCCTCTCAAAAATAAACACATATGGAGTGAAACCTTTTTGTTATTGAAATGAATGACAAATCTGTGACTGCCCTTTGTATAGAGAAAACTTATGTATATTGTTGAAGAGTAACAGCAATGGTAAAATCGAGATATTTTAATAGGAATTTTGACAAATGAAAAATTTTAACATCAGGAGCAGCTTAAAATCCAGTTTCATTTTAAGTTGTTATTTCATAGGAAACTCACCAACAAACACAAATATTGCGCTGGCTTATCACAGCCTTTCACTGTAATGCCCAAATACATTTTAATAGTAAGTTCAAATACCAAGTAAAAATAATGAGCATACATTTTTTACAATGCACCTATTACTTACGTTAATCTGTTATTAGATAGATGTTGACCAGTGAATACCTTTTTTCTCCCATGCCATATTGCAACAGCTGCTTGCAGAGAGGCAGGAAGAGTCGCTATTAAAATATGTTGTGTTGAACACGCTTTCGCTCATTACGTGTGAAATGTGGTGTCTGTTGCTATGAAATAGGCCAATTCTGTTCTTCTTCTGGTGTGGCTCTGACAGCTTATGTATGGGGGATGTTGCTATCATCTTGAACCTTCTTTTGTTTCAAAACCTAAAGCAGTGTTTTCCATAGGCACTTTTTATTAGATAAGCCCAGACTAAATGGTTTTGGTAGATGCTGATGCTTAGATGTGCTGTTATAGTTTATGCTGATGATTTCTAAATACCATTTAAATCCTCAAACTCTAGAATGCATATGGATTTGATTATTCTAGTGCTTACATCTTGAGTAACTTCATATATAATTTTATTCCACAGGAATTTGCTGCACTGACAAAAGAATTAAATGCATGCAGGGAACAGCTGCTTGAAAAGGAGGAGGAGATTTCAGAACTGAAAGCTGAAAGAAACAACACAAGAGTAAGTATACAGCAGACCTTTTCTGGATATCATGTGTGTGTAAAGTGGGAGGAATATACTTATATATGAATTTAGATCTTCATTTGTATAAATAAGAAGACAAAATTCCAACCTTTTAGTAAGTACACGAGACTTGTAAGGTTCTAGTTACCAGGTTATATCTACCATGCTACAGTCCTGGAGGGAATGACTGTAAGCGTTAGCAAGACAGATTTTGTATATAATATGGTTAGTACATTCAGTTTAAATGTATTCTAAACCAAGGGACTCACGCATCCTCCCAAGCCCCACGGCCTGCATAAGTAGCTTGCACATATCCTCATCTCCTGTCAATGCAAAACACAAGGTTACCCAGCTTTCCCTTGTGCCTTGGATTTGATCTGAATAAGGATGAGATGAAGGCTGCTACACACATCACAATGAGTCTGCTGTTCAGTCCAGATGTAGCCATGTGACGCTTGAAGTAAATGTCCTTTGCCGTACAGCTGAGTGAGGGCAAGATTTCACCCTTAAATTTACTATGTTCTACTTCAATCAGCAGGTGTTATTCTGTCTGGGAAGAAAAATATGTGATAGCACCTTCTGAAATTTCTCAAGTGGTTTACAGAGTGGTTTTCAGAATAAAATGATTTGCACGTGCAAGTGTCTGGGCAAAAGCAGAACTGATAAAGAAATGGAAGCGGGAATCAGAGGAGGCTTTATGGGGTGTTGTCCTGGTTTCAGCTGGGAGAGAGTTAATTTTCTTCAAGAAAGTCAGTATGGGGCTGTGTTTTGGATTTGTGCTGGAAGCAGCGGTGATAGTGGAGATGTTTTTGCTGTTGTTGGGCGATGTTTACACAGAGCCAAGGACTTTGCTGCTTCTCGCACCGCCCCGCCGGTGGGATGGCGGGGGGTGCACAAGTAGTTGGGAGGGGACAGACAGGACACCTGACCCAAACTGACCAAAAGGGTATTCCATACCATATGACGTCATGCTCAGTTTATAAGGGGCTTGGGAGGAAGAAGAAGGGGGGGCAGCGGCATTCGGAGTGATGGCGTTTGTCTTCCCAAGTAAAACCACGGCAGGTGTGGAAAGGTGTGAGAAGAGAGGTGGAATGGTCCCAGGTCAGACAGGAGTCAGGCTGGTAATGAACATATGGAATACATCTCAGAGAGGTTGAACACCAAAGATGTTTTCTTATATCCATATTTCATTCGGCTGTGATCTGGGTACTCTTTCTGTTTTCCTCCCCTCTCTAAACTTGCTAAACAGCACTTTGACTGCTCAGAAAACATCTTTTCTTGGTCAGCTAATTTGTATTCTGGAGGAAATCTAACAATGCACATGACAGAAGAACTGAGAAAGGGTCTTCCCCCTTTCTTCTGTCCAGGATGCCATAGACTTCAAAATTCCAAGGGAAGACAGATGATACAGATATCTGCAAAGAGGCAAAGCTGCCTCACCTACCTCCATGCTAGCTTGGAGGTGCAGGAGATGATCACATTTAGCGCAAAAGTCATAGAGGTGATGGATTTCAAAAATGTGATGGGAGACAGTAGGTGAGACCTGCTTTTTCTCCCATGACTCTCATACATTCTAAACAGTCCAAAGTGACTCCCACAAAAATAGAATTAATTAGTGGAGAAGCATGTAAGAATTGTACTGCATTATTTAGGTTTAGCAAACCATCTCCACTACAAATTTGAAGGCTTTCTAAAGCTGCTGAAATTATCAGTAACTGCTACATGTACAGTTATTTTAGTATTTAAAGTAATAATAGGAAAGTCAATTAAGAAAATTATTTATACAGAATAAAGAATATTTTGTGTTAATTACCAGGACAGACTTTGAATACAGAGACGTAGTTAAAATATACACTCAATTGTACCTATTCAATAATCTACATATACCCATTCCTACAAAGAATGTATATCCGTTTGCCTTTCTTTACAGAAAAAATACCATATAAACTGAACTGGCAATGTCATCTTCTCATTTGTCGTAAGTTCTTCATAAGTATAGGCACAAAACTGCCTTGAAAAAAGCTTTATTCATTTCACTACAAAGCCCATTGAATACCAACTTTGGTATATTAAAACCGTAGTGTACCAATACTTACCATGGGTTTGACAGAAGCAACACAGAGTAGCAAAGCTCCCAAGACAGCCTGGCAGCCAAAGATAGTCACTTGCCAAACGACTGTGAGAGAAAAGGAAGATGAGTCAACTGCAAGTCATCATCCAAGTCAGACTGAGCTTGGTCATAGGCACTTTCCTTGCAAATCAAGAAGCTTAAAGATCATCCATTCTTATATTTCTTGTGTTATGTAAAAGAAAAGTCAGTAAGCGATTTTCCAGAAGAACTAATACCCACAAATAAGAGTTATAGAGTGTGATAATTTTTGTGAGAAGTTCTTGCACTTAAAATTAGTAAACTCTACCAGTGTGTTTTCAGCACAAAGATGAAGCTAGGTATTGGAGATGAAAAAATTGAGCCTATGAAAAAATATAGGAAATGCAGAAGATGTTACGGTAATCAGGAGGGAAAGACATAATCCAAATATTAATGGGGAAGGAGAGAGAAAAAATTCAGAGGTGTGCCTTACCCTGACCACTAGCATGTTCATTAATAAGTTATCATCCCATCATGTCATATATATGCCAGGCTTTAAGATGCCACGTACTACATTAGTTGCCAGAGTCTGCTGTGATAGTCATACTGTCTTCTATAGGCTTCTGCACACCTCTGTAGGGAAAAATCAGCATTTTTGATACACAGGTGTTGTCTTCAGAATACAGTCTTGATGACATGCTAGTGATGAGATTTCTAGCAACATTCATTGAGAAGGCATTGCCCATAAAGAGGCAACTTTGCAAACTGAGATTTATGCTGTTGCTAATGCAAAACAACATTAATATTTTGTGTTTAAAAATTGCTCCAAAATTTTTCTGTTAATTAAGCAAAAATTCTCATAAAGTAATAATATTTGAAGGACCACTGATACACTTTTGCAATGAGGAAATTTAATGTCTTTTCTAATATATAAAGTTCGTCCAAATAATGCTACCTTCTTCCATCGTACTAGTGTTCACACTTAACCCAGCTCTGGCTTGGCTACGCTAGCAAGGCTTACCTGCCCTCCCAGAACATGCGCATGCATAACCACACGTAGTGGAACGAATCACTACAACCACTTTTGTCCCAAGTAGCAGTTCCTACTGCTTTTAAATAAAGAGGCTTAGTTGCAAATTCTCAGGTTGCTGTTTCTGAATTTTTTAATCTAACATTTTATCTCCCTGGGGTAACAGCATAAAGATACCATTTGAAGTACCTACTACTTCAAACTGAAGGTCAGCAAGAAGAAATTCTGAGGTTCTGAGTACACACTAGACTTCTAGCTCCCTTTACATTTTCAGTTATGCCTAACTGGCAGGTTTTTCTTCATTCTAGACCCACACCTACCTGTTTGGTTATTTCTTGGCAAGGGATTCATACAGTTTTTGCCAATCTCCACAAAAAAAAAACAAACAAAAAACCCACCCCAAAACAACATCACACATCCTGATTTGCTACTCTATGCCAAGCTGCAGTGGCAGGCCCTGACAGTAACATGGATTAGAGAGGGACCATGATGGAATTACATTCTTTGGGATCCGTACATTCCAGGTCTTAGCCTAAATACCAGGTTTTAAACCTTCCCCCAATATTTAATCAAGTTCCTACCCAATCCTTCTATAGCAGCATTCTTAAGCAAAGCTTCCTATTAACCTTTTGCTGTTGAATATGTATTTTTACTGCTCATGATAATAAACTTTTTCTGGCATATTACAGTAGAAATATTTTCATGTCAAAAACTTAGCTGGCAACTACGCGAGGCAAAATAGAAAATGCAAGAGTATATGTATATGTATTGCTTGGGACTTCAAAAATATATACAAAAATACCTTAATAGAAACCGTAAAAGTTATTTTTCTGAATATTCTTTAGCTAGAATGATCACTTACAACATGTGGAAAGACAGCATCTTTTCTACAGTTGGAATACAAGTCAATGCAATCTAGTGTATTATTTAATGGAAATTTTAAAATAGTACTAATTTGGCAATGATAAGTGTAAATTAAATTTGAAAGCTATTTTTCTCTCAATGCGTATTATTTAAAAGTAGAAAAGGTTTGTAGGATTAACTTATTAAATCATAATATGATTGTGAGAAAATTTGGGTTTTGGTTTGGCAGTTTAAGCAAAAAATATATTTCAATACTGATACGGTTTAATCTGAAAGTGTTTGTTTCACTACAACAAATACCCAGACATATACATATGTTTTTTACATGTAGCATAAAATGTAACTTAAATTGATCTGAAATATTTTAGTTCAAGCAGTTTTAGAAACAAGAAAAATTAAACATACGTGAATGAAACTGCAGTAACAAATACAGTGTCATTATTTCTTTTACTTAATACCTCATGAGCTGAAGCATTTATTAACATGAACGAGGCTGACCTAGATTAAATTGTATTCATATTTTATTGTCTCGATTCCTTTAGTGAATGATTTATGAAACATCTTCAATTAGGCACTGCGGTCTTGTAATACCCATAGATCACAACTTAACCCTATATTTTACAATTAAATTTCCCTTTTATCATCTTGGAAAACTCTAAGAATATATTTTAAAGCATGGTTTTAACTCCTATATGTAGCTTAGAGGTCCTTTTACTTACATCTGTTTGATAGGTGCTGAAACTAAATTGGGCACTCTATTTTCCTTTTAAACTACGATAAGTTCTTACAGTCTGAAAGCACTGTACACATGGAAATAAATATAACTGTTTCTAAAGTTCTGTAAAGGCAAAAGCATTATTTCACTAATGTAAATGACAGTAATCTTCCTTATTTTTGCCTCAATATTATGATCTATCATCTAGACTCGTGTTCTATTTTCAAAATAAGAACTTCCATCACAGAAAACAGCATAATGATAGTAAATGTAATATATAGTAATTAAATACCTATATTTTCAGACACTATATAATCTAATAATAATTATATTTGTAATCATTATTCTCATAAAATCCCTTTTCTTCATTTCTATTACTTTGTATCATTATCCAGATTATTACGTTTTCTTTCGTACTTTTGCTTCATATATGTGTGTTTCCATTAACTTTTTAGGTTGCCAGTATGATCTTTTCTGTCTTGGATGTACAGAAAGAGAGACATGGGACTTATGCTGTATTGAGGCTGTAACTTTGTTTTTTCAAAGAAAGATTTTCACTAGTAATTTGCCAGTATAGCTATTTGAGATCACCTCAGATGGCCACGGGTTCAAATTGGTTTCCACCACTGTGGAACAATGCTGAAGAAAATGACTGATTTGGTGATTGGTTTTAGAGACAGTCTTCAACCCCATGTCTGCCTATTTTATTTGTACTCTTTGCTTGCTCCAGAGACAGAGATTCACTGAACAATGTGCATTTTAAATACACACTGAAAGGAAATTCGATTTTACGTGTGCTGGTGAGAAATTTTAAGCTGGACCTTGAAAGAAAATTGTCTTCTTAGTGGGTTGCCCCACTTCTCTAAGGAATCCCTTAAGCTAAGTCTGTCTCATTTTAGTAAATCCCTTACCTTTTATATTTTTCCCTGTATTCCCTTATTTATGCCTCTCCTTTTCTCTCCATCACACTCTCCTGAGTCTTTAATTTCTTCATTTATTATCCTGCTGTGACTTTTTTTTACAAACAGATTTGTTGAAAATGAAGGAATTTAAGATAAAATATTGATTAAAATCCAGGTCCTGTAATAATACAAGGCCTACTGAGTCACACTAATTTCAATTTACTGAGTCATCATTCCTAAAAAAGCATATTTTAACTTTTTTTTTCATTTTCCATATGTAAATCATTTTCCACGTAGTAATGATGGTGTAGTATAATATAGGTAGGTGATAACCTATGCCAGTGTAGTTTATATCATTGAATTTAAATGTACATTTCCATTTCACAGGAATCAATCACTTCCGTAAGTGCTTTGGAAGTGATTTGAGAAATACAGGAAGCTGGATATATTCTAATAATTTTCCCTATTCTTATTGATTTAGTTCTAATTAGCATTTTAGAGATGCTTCATTCACTCACAAAATATCCACTAGAGCATTTTTTGGTCTTTATACGATTATTTTTATACATTCTTTAATGCTTATGAAGAGTCCAGAGCTCCAGAAACCTCCATCCCATTTAGCTACAATACGATTATCAGCATGGCATCTTGAGCATCCTAAAATTTGCCCAGCATAAGTGTAAGATTCAGTTGTCAGATTATTTCCTAATTCATTGCCAAGCTTATGCTTTCCAGTAGGAAAAGCATAGCAATGACGCGTGGGTGATTCTGACCCGCCTGCTGCTGTAGATCTTCTTTTCTCTGCAAGCTCCCTGTCCCTCTGAGTGCTCAACAACTGTAGCAGCTTGGCACAGTGTGCGGGAGCAGAAAATGCTCAGCAGTACACAATCTTTCCAAATGCCAAAGTTTAATTGCAACATACTAAAATACCTAAAGCTGTTTCTAACAATTCTTTTGTAATTTAAGTGAACTACCAATATTGTTACAATGTTATTTCGACATGAAATCTTGTGGTGTTCTCACAAATATTTGGAACAGTAATTCTTGAGTTATATAGGGAGGAAGGTCATCAGCATGCCCTCATGCCTACAAAATACTGCACTTTCTTCAATCATTAAACTTAAACATTGCTTGGACACACCACTATCTTCAACGTCAATTTTATATGATGACATATCCCTCCCCCCATCATTGTAGCAACAGAACACTTCATAGTTTTGTCGGTGTGGTTATGTTTGCTCCTCCCAGATGTCATGGTTTAACCTGGCTGGCAGCTAAAACAACCACACAACTGTTCGCTCACTCCTCCCCAGTGGGATGGGGGAGAGAACCAAGAACAAAAATAAAAAAATAGTATTACTCATGGGTTGGGGTAAAGACAGCTTAATACGACAGAAAAGGATAATAATAACACCACCACCAAGTGATAAACAGCACAGTTTCTCACCTCCCAAAGGTGATGCTCAGCACGACCCCAAGCTCCCCACCTTCCAGCCCACGCCCCAGCCGTATACAGCCCATGATGTCATATGGTTTGGAATATCCCTTTGGCCAGTTTGGGTCAGTTGTCCTGTCTGTGTCCCCTCCCAGCTTCTTGGGCACCCCCAGCCTCCTCATTGGCAGGGCAGTGTGAGACGCTGAAAAGTCCTTGACTGCTTGGCAACAACTAAAAACATCAGTGTGTTATCAGCGTTAGTCTCATCCTAAATCCAAACCATAGCACTATACCTGCTACTAGGAAGAAAATTAACTCTCTCTCTGCCAAAACCAGGATACCAGGGAAATAGGGAAGATGTATTAACCTTTTTTAAAATATAATTGTAGCTGAGGCAAAGATGGATAAAGTAGCAGTATCATTTCAGCAGAGCAGGGGTGCAAGGATTTGCCATCAGGTGCTCAGCCACAGCCAGATGTTCTAACCCTTGGGCTGTACTTCCCTTCGACCATGGCCAGGAGTAATGTGACAGTGGGAGACCTGGTTAATAATACTCTCGGCTCAGCTGGATTTGCTGTAAGCAGTGCTCACAGAATTTGTGGAGAAATAGAGCTGACTTTTGTCGAAACGCAAAAATAAGAATTTTTTACAAGCCAGAAACCTAAGTCAGCATGCCTTCTTGAGCATTCTTAGGGATGACAGTAAGGAAAATTCCAGTGTTCGAAGGTAGTTTCCAGAAAAATTAATTGCTTCAAACTGACAAGCCTGATTGAGTAAGAAAGAAAAACCATAAAATGTTTACAATGAGTGCAGTAATTCTCCATGAGTATTTTGACACTTATCTGTGACATCAGTTCATCTGTCTTTATACAGTAAAATAGGCAACACAATATTTCTCACTTGATTTATTTAATGACTATGAAATATAGGCATACATTAAAATATGGTTTCATCACCTCTGAGATGGTAATTCTAAGCTAAAGGCAAAATTAGCATTTGTGTATAAGAAATGGATTATTTTCATTTCTTTTATTTCTATGTATTATAAAAGTTTCTAACATGGCAGTAATTTAACCTGAAGTTAAATATGTTAGCTGCTGTTGTACAAAGGGCTAGGGTGCTGCACTGCTCATCCCACTAGGAAACTCCTTCATGTTCACCCCATTAGAAATTCTGAGTTCCCACCACTCTACCCTCTTCTTATAAATGGAACCTTACTTAACTTTTTACCGCCTTGTTAATGATGTTACTTTGGACTGCCTCAAATAATTAAAGAAACACATATATCTGCTGTCGGCCCTACAGGGATCGGAAGATAAAACTTGTGAATTTCTTGCTTATTTGCTTTTGATAAATGTGGGCCATTGCTTGAATTCAGAAACTAGAAATACCTTCCTTTCTTGAACTGCATAGAGTCATTACAATTCTTAATGTATTAACATTGTTTGCATTTGTGTTCACTTTTTTTTGTGAATAATGCGGTTATTGTAACATAATGAGGTGCAAATCCAGACCGAAGAACTGCAGTTGCAGCAAAGATAACATCAAACCCTAATCATTCCTGACAACAGCAATGTACTACAACTATAATGTGATTGCAGTCTGGTTTTGCTCTTCTATACCTATTAATTTATGTAACAATAAAGGTCATTATGTGACTGAGAATAACTATGGATTACAGATAAATATATATCTATACTAATAGTAGCTATACTATGAACCACATCAAAGGAGAAATAATAAACAATTATCCATGTAACTTTCAAATTTCCAGTTCAATGACTCAGATATAATTGTATGTTGTAATTATAATACATTTAACATGCATTGTGATTCATGAATTAAGCTACTCTGTTTAACCTTACAGCTAACCAATTCTCTCCTATGTTCAGACAGCGAGAATAGCAATGGTAGCCCCATGAAAGTATAGAATAATGGAGAATTTTCTATACACCATCAACATAGCATTTTAATTTTTCATTTAATCTCAGAGTAATGATGAAGAATAATTATCATATGTTTTTACACTAGGTTATTTACAGGTTATTCTACATTTATTTACAATAGTCTGAAATTCGTCTTTATGGATCTTTTTGTCTTCCATCATGTTTGTAATACAACAGAAACAATGAACTTTTTAGAGCACATGCTAGTGACAAATGCATTACCTATGGCATTTAGCATGAATAGATTTAAAAATACTATTACAGTTAGCGTGAATTAATTATAAACTTCTTTAGTATTTTTGCATGATGCTTTAGACTGGTTTTGGTTGTTATTAATGCTCATCAAATTCTATTACAAATAATGTTGTAAATACATATAAATTTAGTTAAATGGTGACCCTGCGCTGAGTGATTTGTTGTCCTCGCTTTTCCTAGCAGAATTTTAAGTGAAATCTTGCATAATTTCCTGATTTTCTATTTCTTCCATCTGATTTAGAATCATAAAATTTTGTCAATAATTCCAGGAGTCTCTCCCACAGTGAGGGTGCCATGAAAAATGCCATTTGGTACCATGCACTTTGTAGTTAGAATTTCCATGGCATTTAGGTGCACAAAAATTAATAACGTTTTATATCAAATCCAATAGCTGTTACTGGAGCATTTGGAGTGCCTTGTCTCAAGACACGAACGGTCACTGAGGATGACAGTGGTGAAACGGCAAGCACAGTCTCCCTCAGGAGTTTCCAGTGAAGTTGAGGTCCTCAAAGCTCTGAAATCTCTGTTTGAGCACCACAAGGCTTTGGATGAAAAGGTACAGTATGGAAAAAAACCTTATTAAATGCACTCTTTAACTTACCTAACTGTGTCTCATGATGCAGCAGAGCAACAGGATTGTTTATTTACTTCTTGGAATATGTCCTGTACTTCCAGCATTTACATGTGTCCAGAGAAATCCATGAGAATATATAACCGAGAGCTGTATTGCACTTCAGGTCACTTTAATGGTCTTCTGTAGACAATAGTACTGACTTTTCAAGATAAGCAAATCTCACCCCTGTGAGACATGCTTCTCCTATTTAGCAATAAATAAACATGACACCATGGAATTTATTGTCTCTATAATATGCTTTTAAGGTATTGCTGTAGGTATCTCAAATTTTAAAAACACACAGATTAAAAAGGCAGAATAAGACGTTTCTAACTACATTAAGGAATTTTCCTGTTAAAAATTTTTAGGAGGAAAACCTTCTATTTTTCAGAGACAGGATAACCTAAAATAAATAGTAGATCTTTTGTTGCCAGAGGTAATGAAGGACTTGCAGAACCAAGATAAAAACCATCGATGATAACTGCATTTAGTCATGTTAACTAACAGGGTCTTTCCACTAAATTCCTGTGCTGGAAAGACTCATTTGTGCCAATGAAACTTTGTGCAAATGTGCAGTATCACCTTGAGCATTGCTTTCATGAATTCAGAAATCCAGTTCATGCCTAGAAACAATATGCTCAGAAGCTGATGTTCCCGAAATAGTAAGTGCCTCAAAACTACACATGTAGGAGCACATGAGAACCATTGCTTACAACCAAAGAACCGAGTTTCTTGTGGGGTCTGTCTTGGCTGATTTGCTTGGGCTCATCCTGTGCAATGGTTGGGTAGGCAGGGAACTGTTGAGCTGCATTGTGTAAAACTCATTCACTGGTCTCACAGTAATAAATTTAACTTTTTTAAATTCAGAAATGTACTCAGAAAGTTAATTATATTTAAGGAACTATTGTTAAAAGAAACAGCTTTATGAAAGGGTAGCTATAGTTATATTGTAATATTTATTTTTCATTGGTAATAAAGGTCTGAAACGCTCCAGGTTATGAGTCATACTGGGTTAACTAACAGGTTCAAAATTAAAGGAATTTAATCAAGTTATGCCAAATCAAAACTTATTTTGTGTTTAGGTATAGCTCTTTAATTATATGTTCTATTCTGTTACATATCATGATAGAATATTTAAAGAAAATCTAGAAAAGGGAATATAATGACTTCTAGCCACTGTGAGGAATTAATTGTAATAGGGTTTTAGATGTCATTAAGACTTACAAAATCCTGTATTATTAAAAATATCTTTTGAGGATTGATAGGGTTTATGGTCTGAGCTTTGATCTTTTATCTAACACGTTAAATATTGATAAAACTATAAAGAGAGTAGGGGCCTCTCCTCCTTTTATACTTTTTGACACTGTGTTGGATAAGTATGAGAAATAGCAAGAAATAAACTTTAAATAGATTCTGATTATTCAGCAGTTACGTACTTCTTGCACATTTTCTTTTGTGAATGTTTTAGTGTTTAGGTACTATACAGTTTATTTTACATCTCATTTTAAAAACTTTTGTACAGAATTAGTTTGAAGTTAAATATAATATTATGACCTATATTTTTTTACTGTAACACATTAAAATCAGTATTCAGTTCATTTAAAAATTTTGGAGATATACAGGTACACATCTTATGTATATAATGGGTCTCTGTCCCAGTGGTAATGATAATTATCAGTGTAGAAAAATCAGCCATCTGCAATCATATTAATGGGAGATTTCTTACATTATAAAACAAGCTTTAAAATTGATTGGCCAAAATTAATTTTTCCTATATGCTATTCATCTATGCATTGAACCCTTTTATTTTTATATAATAAATCATATGGGTATTACAAACATTCCAAGATCTATCAAGGAAACAGTTTAGTAAATGATTTAAAAATAATTTATTATAAACCTAGCACACATTATTTTCAGGTACAAATCCTGTATAAAATTATGTATTCATGTTATAGTATCTCTCTTTAGAAGGCTTGGATAAAAGATGTTTTATGTATCATCCAGATACCTGATAATATAATGCTATCACACTATACCACACATTGGCAGCATTATTGGGATTTTTATTCAAAAATAATGGAAGTAAAGAAGCCTGCATACACCCAAATGTGCTAAAAAAAATTTATGGCATGTGAGTCATCTATTCTACACTTTCTTTGACAGAAAAATTATATAAGTTAAATTTGTTTCAGAACCTTCAGAAATAAGGCCTTAATCCACTTGTGAAAATTCACTGAAATAATTCAGAGATTAATAGAATAATGTAGGGTGGATCTCCTAGAGGACATCTGGCCCAAATCAGCACCTACTGTTTCAGGTTGCTTCGGGTCCTCTAATCAATTTCTAAACACTATCCAGGGAGAAAACCTGTTCTAGTGTTTCACTACTCTCATTGTAACTTTTTTGCATAATACCTAGCTGGAGTTTCCATTGCTGAGTGTTGCACCTGTTCCCTCTTGTCCTTGCGCTCTGCATCTCCAAGAAGCTGGCTTTATTTTCTCCACATCTTCTGGTTAGCTAATTGGAGACAGTAATAAGGTCTCCCATGAACCTTTCCTTCTGAAGTTTGACCAGACTCAGCTCTTTTAGACTCTTCTCACGTGTCATGTGCTCCAGCCCACGACCAACTTGGTGGGCCTTCACTGAAGTCTGTCAGTGTCTTTCTTGTACCAGGGACCCCAAAACCAGGTGCAGTCTCAAAAGTCTGGAGGGGAGTAATCATTTCCCTCAACCTGCTGACTGAACTGTGTCTCTGGCCTTATTCACCTGTAGGTCTTTTCTCAAAGAAAAAAGTCTTTCTTTTCCCCAAACCTGTCCTGTTGCCTGGGGTTATTCCATTCATAGTAACGGGATGCCACTTGGACCTTGTGCCACTGATCACAAACCTCTGAGCCTTGCAGGCCAGCCAATTTTCTATGCACTTATCCAATTAATATCTCACTCTTTTCTCTAGGGGTAAATGGAAGATCTTTCAGAAAGCCTTGTTAAAGACAAAGAAAAAACATACACTGTTCTCCCCTCAGGAGAGGGCCAGGCATCTCATCACACAAGGCAGTAAGGTTGGCCAGATGTTATTTATCATAGAATCATAGAATGGTTTGGGTTGGAAGGGACCTCAAAGGTCATGTAGTTCCAAGCCCCCTGCCATTGGGAGTGACACCCTCCAATACGACCCCTTGCCCAAAGTCTCATCATTCGCCTTTGATAAAGTCATACTGGCTCTTCTCAGTCATCATTTTATCTTGTATGCACCTGTAAATGGCTTTCAGGAAGATTTGCTCTATAACCTTCCCATCACTGGCCAGCTTATACTTCTCTGGATCTTCCCAGGATAATTCCTGCCTTTCATAATGATGGACACAACATTTGTGGCTCTTCCACTCACCAGGAATCTTCCCTGGCTGGCATTACCTTTCAGAGCTGAAAAAGGCCTTACTATGGCAAGTTAATCAAGACTCTCAACACCCTTGGATGCAGCCAGCCTACTCCCTTTGACTTCTGTATGTCTTGTCCCCCTGTATTGTGGGTTATGCTTTATTCCCACAGACTTCCACTATGCTCAGAGAGGCTTAACGGCAGAACTTTGCAGAAAATACTGACAAAAAATCCCATGATATATGATATACTGCTATCAAAGAAAATAAACACTGTCCAATCAGAAAATGCACCCAAAATCAAAGTAAGTTAATGCGTAAAGTAATGAAGACTGACAAAACTGCATTGCAAATATATCATGACCCTTTGCAAAAGAATAATGGAACATTTTTCTTTAATTTTTTTCTTCCCAAAAAATGTTGACATTGAAACCAATAATTTAGCCACTGCAGCCTTGAAAGGCATACAAGATATTTTCATAAAAATGTTTGCCTTTTAAACTTACAAAAATCCCAAGAAACTCTTCACATTCTTGTAAATGCAAATTTTCTTTCATGCTTTCGCTTCCTACGCTAAAATATCTTGAGGTATTGTAACAAGCTCTGCAACAAAACTTGACTGATCATGCAAGGATTGCTATGTATGCAGTACAAGAACTACAAAAACATCCTTATTACTGTAACAAAATTCAACGAAAAGTACAAAACAGACTGGAAGATGGAAAATAAAATATATCAATTCAGGGCTCACGTTTCCAGGGAGGCCTGCTTAAGTATAAGGAGAACCAGAAATGATACCTCAACTTCTTTAAAAACGCCTATTGGTTCTCTATATATTGCATGAATTTGGGGCTTTGCCTTTATCTTTTGTCAAAAAGATAGAGCACCATGGAGAGATCATGGCCATGACTGCATTCTTCTGAGAAAACATGACTGTCACTGACAATCATTTCAGTGTCTGACAGCTCCTTCAGCACCCCTTCACTCCTTGTAGAATGGAATCTTGTCATGTTCTTCCCATGCTAGACAGCCAGTCCTGTCTGGCCAAACCCAATAGGTACATCCAAGTTGTGTAGAAGGTAGTAAGAATATGCTGTTATTCTTACCCCATTATCTATATGAGAACTTGGCCATGTCAAACAACAGTCTTCATAGTCTGTCCCTGCATAGTTGCAGCGTATTTTGTGAGAATTGTCAATTTAGGGTATGGGGATAATGAAAGAGTTAATTTAGGTTAGAAATACTTACTAATTTGTATGTTTCTCAAAGAAATCTCATCGTGCCTCCTTGGGTAAGTGAGTTATGTCACAGCAAATGTAATTGATACTGCACTAACTGCATTATTATTATTATTTAGAAATTTACTTTGACAGAAGTGATAGATATTTACAAACATTTTTACATATTGAATTCTGCTACAATTTCTAGAAAGCTGAAAACACAGGACATGGGCCTGCTGCTGAATGAGGTGGGTGATCTGGTGACAGAGGATGCAGAGAAGGAAGAGTTAATGAGTGCCTTCTTTGCTTCAGTCCTTACAGCCAAGGCCAGCCCTCAGTAATCCTAGACGCTGGAAGTAGGAGAGAAAGTCTGGAGAAAGTAAGACCTTCCCTTGGTCGAGGAGGATGGAGTTAGAGATTACTTAGGCAAACCTGACATCCACAAATCCATGGGCCCTGATGGGATGCACCCACGAGTGCTCAGGGAGCTGGCAGATCTTATTGCTATACTTTATTGCCATTCTCCATCATCTTTTAAAGGTCATGGAGAACAGGAGAGGTGCCTGAGGAAAGTCAATGGCACTCCAGTCTTCAAAAAGGGCAAGAAGGTGGATCCATGAAACTACAAGCCGGTCAGCCTCACCTTCATCCCTGGAAAAGTGGTGGAACAGCTCATTCTGGGAGTCATTTCTAAGCATGTGGAGGAAAAGAAGGTTATCGGGAGTGGATTCACCTCGGATTCATCAAGGGGAAATCATGCCTGACCAGTCTGATAGCCTTCTGTGATGGCCTGACTGGCTGGGTGGATGAGAGGAGGGCAGTGGATGTTGTATATCTCNCCTTGACTTCAGTAAGACTTTTGATGCTGTCTCCCACAACATCCTCATAGGCAAGCTTAGGCAGTGTGGGTTAGCTGAGTGGACAGTGAGGTGGACTGAGAACTGACTCAATCGCAGAGCTCAGGGGCTTGTGGTAAGTGGCAGAGAGTCTCACTGGAGGCCTGTAGCTAGCAGTATGCCCCCAGGACTGGATCCAGCTTTATTCAACATAGTCATCAATGACCTGGATGAGGGAACAGAGTGTTTCCTCAGCAAGTTTGTTGATGATACAAAACTGGGAGGAGTGACTGATACACCAGAAGGCTGTGCTGCCTTCTTTATATTGAGGGTGACAAAAAGACTTCTTTACTGTGAGGGTGACAGAGCACTGGAAGAAGCTACCCAGAGAGGTTGTGGAGTCTCCTTCTCCAGACATATTCAAAACCTGCCTGGATGTGATGTTGGGCAACCTGTTTTAGTGATCCTGCTTTAGCAGGAGTGCTGGACTCCAGAGGTCCTTTCCAACCCCTACCATTCTGTGATTCCGTGATTATGTGAAGACAGTCTGTATGGAAATGCCTCTTCAGTTAATCACTCCTGACCTCCTTGATGCTTCAGACCTCAATGGCTTCTCTTACTGCTGCTAAGTAGCTGATAACTTTCTTTGCTTTATTTCATGCAATTAAAAGTTGTAGAAATAATGTAAAACATGACTATGACATGTTTTGGGATATTATATATGAATATACAATGAATAGTTTATAATACAGGAACTGAAGATGAGGTTTACTAGACATCATTAGACTTGAATATAAAATAGAAGCTTAGATTAACTTTATGGTTAGAATAGACATTGATATAGAGTAGGTCAGGAAGTACATATTCATTATATGCAATTCAGGAAGAATAAAAACTAGAAAAACGGTGATTTTATTTATACCATTCTATAGTTATAATTGACTTTGAATATCTGTCTGAACATATTTATTTTCCTGCAGACATTTTTCCTATTTTGCTCTAAACTTTGGGTTCAACATTTAAAATGCTCATTTGGAAAGAAGAAACTGTTTGAAGCAATTTCTTTGTCAAACATTTTTTGTCATTTTTTTTTTAAGAAAAGTGTCCAGCTAATCTTCACAGAGGAAAGCAACTACCAGGTGTTATTATCCTAGCTAAGATTCAAAAGACACTGATTCTCTTAAGATTAATTCATGGAAGAAAAGTATACCTAATATTCTTGCAAATAAATCCAACCTATTCATGTCAATACTATCACTATCTTTTTATTCACTAACAGGTAGCTAGGAAACCTTTTATTCAGTAGGCTGTTCATTAAAAAGAAGTGATTCAATTCTAGCATGTGCAAGTGTTTTTTAAAAGCTCTTTGGGAGCTGCAGGACTGGAAAGAAAGAAGAAAGAATTTGACAGCAAGAAAAAAAGTGGGAAGCAGTTGCTAGGAGACAGAAAAAGATGGGTGATGTTTTGCACCGACAGCAGTGCTAACATGACAGTGACTATGTTACATTTCAAAATAATGTGGTTGCATTTAAAAGCCAGAGCAATACCCAGTCATCTGGGCCCATGTTGGATATAGCCTCTAACATGGAGAGAGCAACCCTTCTCTGCTGTGCCTGTGGCACGGTAATGGGAATCTGTCCTTTAAAAATGCGTATTATGGCATGTTCTGAGATATCAGGTGACAACTGATTAGTCTGGCTTTGTGAAACATTATTTAGTAAAGCTCTTTCTAGTGCCTGAGAAGATAGAAATGCATTGAAGGACCATATGAAATTTAAGTAGTACGTTATTTCTGAAGTGATAAACACAGTCTCACTAAGATAATACTTACTTCTATGAACTGTATTTCTCACATACTGTCTTTGAATTCTAGAAAAGAGAAAACAATGCAATATTCTAATCATTAATTTGCATTCAACATGTGAAAAAGAACCCCAACAAATTATCAGATAAAAATAGTTTACATTTGTTCCTGCTCCTTTGTCTCTAATAAGATAATTAACAGGTATGACATCCTTTTCTGCATCTCTCAGAAATGAGGATGGTTCTATTCATTTTGTTTGCTGTAACAGAAATTTGAAGAGGGAATCAAATTCAAAATTCTTTGCAATACATTTGTATATGGCTTTTCAGAGGCTTTGGCTGTTGCCCCATATTTAGATTCAAAGGTTATTCAATTTGAACTTACAAAGTTCAGGAAAACATTTATACAATTACTAACTGGTAAATATTGCTCAGAGTAAATTCTTTTTCAAAATATGTGTATACCACGTACGTTACTATGACATTTGTAACTTGTGTTCTTTACTGGAACATGAATGGACCAAACCTAAAACTTTATTCAGCTTTTGTGTTCTTCCTCAAGTTTATTTTGAAATCAGTTGAAGACTGGGAAGGAAATTTAAAGTGAGAAATAAACTTACAGTTTCTGGGCTGTAAATGAGAGCAAATTTCTCCAGAGTGCTGATGTAGCACTTTTCCTACTTTTCACTGATAGAATCAAAGATTTCCCTCAATTTTAACAGCCATTATGTATGTGGTTGAACAAGAAGAAATAGTTGCAACATTTCCTATGTCACCATGGCAAATGTGAGTCTGAATTAGTTGTTGACTGGTCAGATGAAAGGAAAACAAAAGTCCTCTGTGCCAAGGCTGGGTTGCTTTCAGTTCCTTTAGCAACTCTTGCATTCTGAGAACAAATAAAGGCCATCAGACTGCAATTTTAGCTAGATCATTATAAGAAAGGCAGTGCATTAACTGTGTACATACAAGGGAGGGAAGGCAAGACAAGGCAAGTCAAGGCAAAGCAAAGGAAGCAATTTCCAACTGGCACCCTGGGTCACACTGATACTGTTCCATGTTGTTACTGACAAGAATGAAAAAAAAAAATATATTTTAATATAATAGCTTGATATTCAGAGTAAAGACATTACTTCTCTACCTATTTTTACTGAAGTGCCATGTAAAAAATATGTCTCCTCAATTTTCTTCAGAACAAATGCCTATTATTTCCAGGTAGTGTTGCTTTCAGGCTTTAAAATGTCCATAGGATTCAATTCTACAGTGCCACAGGGTATAAAGGTTACAAGTAATTTTTCAGAGTCCAGCTCCTTGTGTAGCTGTGACCTCCTCAGTAATGTGGCCTAGTTGATTTGCAAGTTCTCATGACATTCAAAGTTAATGACAGTGTTAGACATCTTGTATTTTTAAAATATGTATTCTCATTCATAAAAAATTTAGGCTTGAATACAAGGACGTTTCAGAAAACTTATGAAAATTTAAAGTAAAATTATCAACTTACGGCATTTCACTTCAACTATTGACTACTACCATCTTGTGAATTTTCTCTCAATCGTCTCGTCCATCAGCAATGCTTACAGCCAAGACACTGAAGCCAGGAAGATGACTGTCATTTTTCCAGGTTGAGCTTTCCATTGAGAAATTGTTGTCTGCCAGTTCCTACTGTATTTAAAGAGATTGAAATCAGGCCTCATGAGACAGGACTACACCCCTCAATGGTAGGACATGGACTTTAATAGTGGAGAACTAGTGAAAAACTAAAGGGGTAGTGGGAAGACAAGCAGGATACAGAAAGAGAGTTTTGGGATCCACAATGGAATCAGGAGCATCTGGGAAGGCAGAGAGGAGCTTGGTAGGAGTAGAGAGAGAAGAGAGACGCAAGTGCCAGATAGTGGACTCATGCTATCTTAGACTTCTTCTCAATGTGGATAGCGAAACAGCTCATCAAGCAGCCCTTGGAATTTGGTAGAACTGGTGAAATTATGCTGGTTTTTAAGCAGAATATGATTTTAAAATATGAAAAAGGAAAGGTGAATGAAGGAAATACTTTTTTTAGCTATTTAAACAATTACAGTTTTTCAACTGTAGCCAGAATAATTGATGTAGTATACATTTGATGTGAAGTGTTTTTATGAAAAATGTAATTAGATTGAAATTATGAACAAATTAGAATTAGAAAATATAATATTTCAAATTTTGCATATTTTAAATGTGTTAGAATTGAATAAAAAAAATTATATAAAATCACTGTGATGATAGCTTATGTACTACCATAAACCTGACGCTTTATAAGCATGTTTTTAGAAATTATGTAGCTCATTTTGGAAAGCAATCTTTATGATTGAAGGGGTTTACATATGTCTTTGATGAAAAATAGTACAAAAAATAAATAAATAGGAAAAATATTTTGGGTTCCATTGCATATCCTCACTGCATTCTGTTGTTCTGGTATAAGAGAACAAATTTGTTTCTTTTAATAGAGCTGAAGTATGTAAAAAGCACCAAAAGCTCAAAGTACTGCATAAGCAACTAGATTTGCATTTGTTAGAAAGGCTGAAGAGTTTTATTTTTCAGTGTTTATTTCCTGAATATGTATTCGATCTTTAGATTTAGTTAGTTTTAAAGTTTACTTGGGACAAAATTAGTGTACATGCTGTTACAGTTTTGCAAAGAAGCAATTTTCATCTAATGAAGTCTAAGCCAATCTTGGGATATACTGAGTCTGCAAAATGTCACTTTTATCAGTAGTAATGAAAAATAAAGTATGTAAGGAAAGGTAATATTTATTAGATGAAGAGGTATCACTGGAAAAAGCATGAAAGCATTAGGGTATACATACCCTTTTCAGAAGTATCCTGTATTTGTTAAGGATTCGAAAACAATTTTACGTACATGAAAATGTTCAATGCTTCATTGGTGTTTCATTGTACGTTAAAGACTGATTGCAGTTTTTGCTTTGTTTTCCAGCTGCATCTGTTGGTCTAAACAGAACAGACTAACTTTCCCTACAAACATTGCTAATAGCCTTAAACACTCATGGATTGTCAGGTGGAACAGCGTTACTGCAGTGTAGCTGAAATGGGGATAGAAATGAATGTTGGCTGATTAACCAAGTTACAAAGTCCTTTACTGTGAGGCGCCTAGGGGAGCTGTGTAGATTAGGAGAGGGGTTGCCATAGGCTCCCTTCACAGTCAGAAGAGAGAGAGTCACCTACACACAGCACTGAAGATCACTTTAAGTCTGATTTGCCTTCGATCATATTGGGAGACTGGCACCTGCATTGCTACCTTAGGTTGCCTATCACTACGTGAGCTGATGCTGAGCCAGGGCACTCAAGCAACAGTAAATGTGTCTTCAGAGATATTAAATTATTGTATTTAATACTGGTAATTAACATTGAATGATAAATAGAATATTAATAGTAATTTAGGAGATCATAAACATCCTTAGAACAAGTCATCTATGAAACTGGTACAAACACAGCAGTCTTTTCTGCTTATGATGGTATATCTTGTTTACAACTTTTTGCAAAACCCAAACAACCTGCATGATGATATCAAAAATCTTTAGGATGCATGCCTGAGGCAATCCTGCAAGTTATTTTTTCAATGAATTTGTTGCATTCAGCTAATATGAACCGATTAGTTATCTTCCATGGAGTAGACTTAAAACATTTCAGATGGTTTTTTCCTTACTCTTTATGAAGGGTGTTTGTGAAAAATATTTTCTTTTTGTGCCTAATATGGTTTTAGAATATTTACATTTGCTTTGTATTCCATAAAATTATAGGCAAACTGTGGAAAAGCATTATGGCGTTTGAAGTTTGACACCTATTTTCATGGGTTAACTCTTCCTATAGTTAGGTTTAAATGTTTACTACACAGTGTGTCTCAAGAAAGGATGCAGCACACATGCCTGGCAAGTGCATATGGCAGATTATATAATCTTTAAAGACTGATAGAAATTACGTTACTGCACATATTTTGATTTTTCTTCTAGGTAAGGGAACGACTGAGGGTTTCTTTAGAAAGAGTCTCTGCACTGGAAGAAGAACTAGCTGCTGCTAACCAGGAGGTAACATAAAACACTTTCTCCCCTTTTGAGGTTCCATTTCTTTAATATTCTGTCCCATGTGTTCCCTGTCACTTTTCTTAAAACTGTTAGGGAAAAAAAAAAATGAAAAGAAAAAGATAAATTACATTCTGCGTAAGCTCCTCAGTGAGGCTTCTTTAAGGTGGTTGTAAGATTAATACAACCTTCTGTTTACTGATTTGTTCCCTTCTTCTATTCCCTTGTGAGCAAACCAAAATCCAAGAGCTAGTAACAGATTCCCAAATTTCTTACTGGACATGAAAAATTAGTGTAAACAATTAAAAAACCGCTGAGTTTCCATTTTACTATAGAATTAAGTAAAACACACACACGCATATACACACATGATCTAAATGTTAAAATTGATGGAGGAGGGATTATGGGTGATCTTGAAATTTAGATTTATCTATTACCTTTTAATTGCAGTGTTTCATGGTAAACTGTGGTGCCATATACTATTGTGAAGTTGGATAACAGATTTTTTTCTTGCATGGTAGCTTTGCAGGGTGAATGGCTACCCACAATTGTATTGCACACACAACTGAACACACAGAAAGATGCACCCCAGGGAGATGATTCTGAGGCCAGAAAATATAAATAATGGAGACCGTTGATGACTGACATCCCCATCACGTTCTCAACCTCCACCTGACATGTGCTTCTCACACTTTTCAAAATAAGTCAGAGAAGCAATAGAATTGGATTAACGCTATTTTGGATTATGTCCATTTACTGGTATCATTTTACTCAGCCTTAAGGCAGAAACTGAAAACAGCTGCAGACAAGCTTAAAGTACTACCAAATAATTCTGGAAAAATGGAATACTTGTAATTCAGAATAATATGTGATCATGTAAAATAGAGACTTCTAAAGCAATCTTTTTCCTATATTAAGATAGAAAAAGTTACTTTCTTAAAGTAGCTTCTTAAAATAGGATCTGCAATTGAGATATTAGTACTTCCTTTTTATAAATGACGAACTAGGTATTTTGAAACATCCCTTTCTTCTCTGGAGTAACTGCAGTTTATGTGTGCAAAAATAAAATCTCTCTTTTTTTCTTCCATTTCATACGGTCCAGAATACGTGTGTTCAAATTATTCCGTTACACTATGTTGCATAGTCTGTTATTTGCAGTGGTGTTTGTTAAATGGAAAGCAGTCCTTTTGGTCAGTCAAGCCAACTGAGATGCATCCCAGTCCTCTAATCTCTCCCATTCATGATCCCACTGAATCCAGGCTCACTTCACTGGGCATGGGACCAGGCCTTTAGAGCATCGCCTTGTTATCTGGAGTTATAAAAAAAAGAATGAAACTGGTATTGACAGTAAGGAGTAAAACCATACACAATGAAATGAAATCGAAATAGGACTTTCATAGCTATTCTTGACCTTAATCCTTAGAAATATTGTTCAAACTTTGTGTCTATGTAATACTAAAAACATTTAGAAGGACGTTTAATCAACCAAGCATAACATGACCATTAACATAATGCGAATACTGTTACTCCAGTTTCCTATGAGAAACTGTTAAAGCTGAAAAAATGAAAATTCAATTAAATAATAATTAAAAAAGAGCTAGATGGGAAGAGATGTGGAAGAGAATGAGTGGATTATTTTCAGTTAATGCATTTGAACAGAAGTTCAGACAATGTTCACACAATTAGTTATTTAAACAAGACAAAATTAATTAGACAACTGCAATGTATAAGCCTGTTCTTATTCTAAATTCCACAGTGAATGCACAGGCAACAGAGGGCTTTAAAAATTTATTGTACTGTATACGAAAATAAATGGGCCAAGTTTCCAAGGGAATTGAATATATGTTTTTCAGTAATCTCTGTATTCCTGTCATTCAGTGTCTAGTCTCCCAAGAGAATTCATATTTTCTTTCATATCCATTTTCTCATACTGATTGTAAGAGTGTATTACATATTCAGGTCTATATCTAAACAACATGGTGACAGAAAATTGGTCCCTTGATTAAACTAGTATATGATTAGGTATATAACAAGTATCAGATTCATGGATAAAAAATAGTAGAAATGTGTCTGTTAAGGTAGAACTTTTCTCTGAAAGCTTATGGCTGTGGCTCTGACACAGAGCAATGAGAAACTGCAGACACCCATGAGTACTTCTTGGAAGTATCCTTATATAAAAGAGAAAAATTGAAAGACTATAAGTTTGCATCATTAGATGGTAAATAAGCTCTCATTGAACAGTCTTTGTAGCATATTACATACACACCAAAGGGAGTAAAAGCATCTGGAACTCTGGTAAAGCTGATTTCAGCTCCAGTTACCAACACCATCTCACAAAGCATTTCACATTTGATAGAAAATAGTAACACACATTGATATTAAACTGCAGGAGCAATTGAGATGGGCTGTTGGACCCACTGGGGGAAATTAGCTTGTGTGGCTAATAGCTGTATGTAAACATACAAGGGAAATAGAGAAGAGCTTTGCTCTGCAGTTCCAGTAGTGACTGTTGATATGGCATAAATCACTGTCAATTGTTCAGCTGAACTTTTCAGAAACAAGAATGTCCACCAAATGGTTCACTGCTGTTTTGATTCTGTAAAGGCAATAGCTTCTATTAAAAAATGGATATTTAGTTTATCTCCTTTTCATATAAATGCTGCACAGAAATTATTTTGATTTTATGTAATATTTTTAAATATGCTAGCAATTTGTAATATGTTTAAAAAGTATATTATCTCTATAAATTACAATATAAAATCAAATTATCAAGGGAATTGTTATGTTTACTACATGTTTAACAAGAATAGTACAGGGTTAGAAATAACCATATCAGTTACATTAACCAATCTTCTGAATATGAAGTCTTGGTTTTAAATTGTGTCAAGCTGGAGGATATTTACAGGGTACATCACTCCTTATTAAAACATGTTTGCAAACAGTAAATATTATACTGTATTTTACAGAGCACGGGATTCAGCTCAGAATTAGGATTCTTGAATTTGGGTGTCTACAAGTGAGCCAGATGTCTGAAATTCAACTGTAGTCTGTGGAGCTCCAGTAAGTCCATTCTGCCAGCTAACCTGGTGGTCAGTCTGCCAGGGCTGCCAGATACAACACAAAATTGACAGGAGAGCTGTTTCCGTCTGGAGCTGGAGGTGGGGAAGAAATATCCCTTGTCACTATGATGACACCAAATACCTGCATCAGGCAACTGACTCCTGTAACGAGCCCGTATATAGACACCTAATGCATAGACAGCTGAATTTCAGTGTCTTGCTCCTTACAAACAGCAGAAGCTCTCTGAATCAGGCAGTAGGCTTCTAGACATGGGGGAGATGGCCATAATGGGCCTATATCATACTTAAAGAGTAGATTGAAAATTCTTTGCATATACATTTGACTGGGAGGAAAAGTTATTTGACGATACATTTTATTTTGCTGCAATAGAGTAGCGGCAGTAGAAGGGACCTTTAAAATAGCAGCAATTTGGATTGCTGTTAGAGAGTTTTCATGCAAACTGGGGCAAGATAACTGGCTACAGTAATTACATTCCGCAGTCATCTTGGTAATATTTGGTTTTTAACACCAATTATCATACAATATACCCAAAATTATCACACTTTTTTTTTAATGCTTACACTGGAAGCCATTATTTGCTCACAACCGGTAGATGTTGTCCTAATCATTGTGTCAGTTGTAGCTGAGATGAATAGTAGATATTGTTAACAATTTTCTGAAAAATTTACCTCTAATTTTTAGTTAAAATTTCTGTAAAACATTGGTACATTTTCTTACCCCTCAGGTGCTTTTAAATTGATGCTGTTTTTCATCTAATTCCAGATGAAGGTTATAATTTGCAGCTAGCAATTAGACAAACTGCAAGTGGTATATCCAGTACCAAAGCTCAGTGGTACAATAGTGTCTGTCTATGAGCAATTTGAAGGTAAATGTGATGTTTTTCAGTGAGAATATGAACATTTTCAAATTCCAACAAGGTTCTGCTAACCAGCTTCCTTTTTACATACTAATTGGAGAAGAATGAGTCTCATTTGCAAGGGAAGTGGGAAGCGAATTTCCTTCCTGGCTTTGTCATTTAATCTTCATGGAAATTAACTTTAATATTGAAATTACAGACAAGATAACCACTTTTATTCCACAGCTTTTGAGATCCTCTTACCACTGTTATAAGTGTGAGTCTTTGTTAAAATTATGCTAAATTACAGCATGTGCAAACAACACACTAAGGTATTTCATTAGTGCCATATATCACCACGAACTCAAGTTCTAGTGGCTTCCACAGGGCAAGGGTGCATAGATTACAGATAGATGGCCCATAGCGATGTTTTTAAATTCATTTCTGCTGCAGTGTGCAGTGTTAAATGAAAACTGTTGTGATTTCCGTTAACAGATTTCTCTGTTTCCCAGATCTCTCAACAAATAGTCTCCCAAAAGGTGACCTTCAGAGCTTTTTCCCAAAGCTTGTATATAAAATTAAGCTTTATGCATAGTTAATACTATACCGGGAAAAAGTAATATTTAAATGGCTGCACTTACCATGCACCTGAATTTTCTCTTGCCCTTAAACATTTATCCAACCCTTGTAAAACCTACCCATCTTAATAAGAATTGTATGATATATGAATTTCTAAAACTCTTTTTTGTTTCTTATTAATATGTTGGCTTTTCCATTTTCCCTTATTAGTAGAAAATGTGGCATGAAAAATACAGCTTTAAGTACATTTATTATCTCGAACATATACTTTAAGAACACAGAAAATACTGGGACCGTGTCAAATATGAGATTAGAGAAATTACTGATTTGAGTTTATATATCACTATACCATACGCTTCTCTTTAGCACTTATTGAAAATGGCCAGTGCTGTTTGCAAATGTCATACATTACATTGCTTCTGTCAGTTGAAACATAGATTATAACTAAAATACTTAGGCATAGATTATAACTAAAATACTTAATACTTTTAAAACATCATTGTTACAATTTCCCCTTGTTTCTACAGACTTTTACTCAATCTTTGACAATAAATTTAACTCCCGGAGCTATCAGAGATATTGCAGGTGATTCGGGCTGTACGTCTCTGCTTCATGTAACTGCATGCATTCTCTCATTTGGGCAGTGGGTTTCTTCCTGCCCGTGGGTTAGTTTATTCATCAGGGTGCCCTAATGCTATTTTTATAGCATCCATGAAAGCATTCATAAATATAAATCACATAAATATACATCGCTGAAGAGAAAGGATGATTTGTGATCTATGATTCTTTATATTCTGTACCAGAAACACCAGAAAATGTAGCTACTGATTCACCAAAGAACTTTCGAATACCGTGTTAATTGCCTAACTTTTGCTATGCAGGGCATGTCAAGACACCAGTGAAAAATGCAGATAATTTTGACAATTGAGGATAGTTTTGACTCTGACCATGAGGGATGCTGTGGACATGATTATAGTATCATTACTACTAATTAAATGTTCTGTAATATTTAATATATAAGTATTTTAAAGTAAAACCTCAGCTAACTATGGGGTGTTCTTTATACCCATGGTTGCATGTGAAAACGGTTTTATCCCCAGCTGTTTCAGGTCCTATTAGCTTAAGGCACTTGTTGCTACGGAAGTTCCTTGATGGCCTTAGCCTTTGTAGGTAACAAAATACGAAGTGTTTCTTGGAATAGAGAGGTTGTTAGAGGAATAGCACATACATTTCTTGTATGTATAATATGCACAGAATTTCATTAAACCAAGATTCAGAAATTATGGATATCAAATCTCTGGATGAAACTGGGTGAAATTCAGTGACGGTTTCTCTGAAGAAGGCCAGGCTAGATGGATTATACCTATTTCTGTTGACTTTAAGTATCTTTTTTTTTGCAAAAAGTCTAAACAGCCTACACCTACAGTACCTCTTTTTACTGTATTTTCTCAGAATGGTGTAACTGAAAGTTATTGCTTTGTAAACTCTCTCCTGAATATTAATATTTTTTTTCAAGCCATAACTTTACACAGGTTTAACTCTGGAGAGACCTTCTCTGTGGTCTGAACTTTAATTTTAAATGTCTATGTAATTGTGCCAACTTAAATCTTTTTTGAAAAGATGTACATAATTAAAAATATCTTGATTTGAAATGTAATCTTTATCTGCTATATGTAATTGCTTTTCATTCTGCCTTTAACCTTAGCCATCTAGTTAAATGTTAACTCTGCAAAAAGTTATTGTTGCCCTTAAATTTTAAATGCAGTAATGAAGCAAAACGATGATTTTTTTTTTTGCAGATGTTTCTCATACTCCATGTTCCAAATCATTAATTTCTGTCTCAGCACATTTGAATTAGGATGTGTGGTACGGCAACTGAAGAGGTTGAAAATTAGTACAGCAGCACTACATCCTTTCTTGCCTTATTTTCTTACAAAGTCAACAAGAAATAAGCACAAGAAATAATCAGTAAAGTTGCTATAGCTATTTCATTTTATGGCCTGAACTAATTCTGATATAAGTTCTCAGAGGGAAAAAAAAAACCAAAACAAAACTAAAATTCTTTGAAGGCACCATAGCTTATTTTTATATTGCCGTAAAAAGCATTTTTCACTAAATTCAGGACAGAATAGGTCTAAAATTCAATGTGTTTTTCAGATAGACACTTAAGAACACTAATTTCTACCAACATATTTGAGCTGAGCATCACTATTCCACTTGCAAAAATATAATGTATAATGCATAAAGATCTATCACACAAAAAAATTTCCAACCAATTTTGAGTACAAAAATATCATATATTTTCTGCAGTCACAGCAGATAATGCTTTTGCACATATTTTAGAATCACAGAATCACAGAATCATAGAATGGTTTGGGTTGGAAAGGACCTCAAGGATCATCTAGTTCCAACCCCCCTGCCACGGGCAGGGACACCCTCCACTAGACCAGGCTGCCCAAAGCCCCATCCAACCTGGCCTT
>VWZZ01004276.1:180145-284558 GCA_013399095.1 Psophia crepitans | reverse complement strand
TGATGCAGCCCAGGGCACAGTTGGCTTTCTGGGCTGCTAGCACACGTTGCCAGGTCATGTTGAGCTTTTCACCAACCAGCACCCCCAAGTCCTTCTCAGGGCTGCTCTCAATCCATTCTCTGTTGCCCAGTCTGTAGCTGTGCTTGGGATTGCACTGACCCACCCAAGGACCTTGCACTTGGCCTTGTTGAACTTTATGCAGTTTGCACAGGCCCACCTCTCAAGTCTGTCAAGGTCCCTCTGGATGGCATCCCTTCCCTCCAGCATGTCGACCATACCACACAGCTTGGTGTCGTCGGCAAACTTGCTGAGGGTGCACTCAATCCCACTGTTCATGTCACCCACAAAGATGCTAAACAGTGCCAGTCTCAGTACCAACCCCTGAGGAACACCACTTATCCACTGCTGTCCGCTTGTGTCCATTGACCACAACTCTATGAGTGCAGCCATCCAGCCAATTCCTTATCCACCAAGTTGTCCATTTGTTGAATCCATCTCTCTCCAATTTAGAGACAAGGATGTCAGGTGGGACAGTGTCAAATGCTTTGCACAAGTTCAGGATGACATCACTCTTCCTTTGTCCATCAACACTGTAACCCCATCATAGAAGGCCACCAAATTTTTCAGGCATGATTTGCCTTTAGTGAAGCCATGTTGGCTGTCACCAATCACCTCCTTACTTTCCATGTGCCTGAGCATAGTTTCCAGGAGGGTCTGCTCCATGATCTTGCCAGGCAGAGAGGTGAGAGTGACCAGCCTGTAGTTCCCCAGGTCTTCCTTTTTTCCCTTTTTGAAAATTGGGATTATGTTTCCCCTTTTCCAGTTGGTGGACGTTTCACCAGACTGCCACAACTTCTCAAATATGATTGATAGTGGCTTAGCAACTTCATCCGCCTGTTCCCTCAGGACTCATGGATGCAGCTTATCGGGTCCATGGACCTGTGCACATTCAGGTTCCTTAGATATTCTCAAATCTGATCTCCTACAGTGGGAGGCTCTTCATTCTCCCAGTCCCTGCATTCACCTTCTGCAACTTGGCCAGTGTGGCTAGAGTATTTTAGTATTACTACACAAAAATCTTGATAAAGAATGCTTGTAGATTTAAGTTCCCCTTTTACAACTTTCCTTCTTCAGGTCTGTTTGTGTGTTGGACAAAGTGTACTGCTGGCAACCCAGTGATATATGTTAAATATGCTCAGCAACTTTGTTCTTCACTGAAAGGATTTTGCAGAGCACAATTGTGTAGCTGCCCAAACGTCCTAGAGTATTTTCAAAAGAGATCCAGAAATGCTGTACCCTCTTACTCCTCCATTTAGTATGTAGCGCATGTAACAAATGCGAAAATAGTCATAACATTTTCAAATTTTGCACTGACTTTTCATCTAGTTTGAATGTCTCCTCTGTATTCTTTAGAAGAAACCAATTTATAAGAAAGACTGTGATTAACAGAAATGATGCACAGTCTGTGCTCATGTGTTCATGGAGAGATTCTTTTGAGGAAAAATGTAGCTGAAGGGAGAACTTATTTATTCCTTCACTTATCCAGTGTGTTTAATAGCTCTTCTAATAAAAAGAGTCCCTGGTAAGTTGTATATAGTAGTCTGTTTTCAAATATCATGTTACAAAGACAATTGCTACATTCTATTTTTATTTTTCAATATTCTAAAATCCCAAATGTGAATGGATTAAGGTGCTTCTGGACATTACCACTGTTAAGGAAGGAGTCATATTCTACTGAAATGATAGATCCAGACTACTAAGCAATTTTGATGTTTTTCTTAGAACTTTGCATAGTGGCTAATACTCCTCCTTTGTTTTATTTCCATGTGAATTTTTTAGTGGGATTTGTTATATAAAGATTTGTGACTAGAGTGACAGATTTATCATTGGAGTAGAGTTTAGTTTTACTCCAATTATTCACAAAACAGCCTGAGATCTATAACACCTCTCAAATTCCTGCTATGGCACACACCTATGTATCAATAAGCATAAGTACATTACTCTTAAACTGCTATAAGCTGTTAATTGTATTTTTAGAAGAAAATTTAAAAAAAAATCTAAATTTTGTAATATAATACTTAAAGGAACATGGTGAAATGTGAAAAAGCTATATAAAACTGTAATTTGCCAATTGTTCTTTGTTTACTGTTCCCTCAAACCTGCTGTGCAGCTATGGAGAAATTCTTTAAATATATATTTTAAAAAGCAGACAGCTATATGTTTGAAATTATTTTGTGAATCTCTTCAAATCTACTTAATCTTTTTTGACTTAATGAAACCATGGTCCTGCATGATTAGAAACACAGGTTGTTTAATGCTCTGGTTTTACCTCTGAATAAATGGTGACTGGATATTAAAAATTCCCTTGCAGCACAAGCTCTCCATAAAATTAGCATCTTCATCAAAATGAGCATAAACGTAATGCAGTATATTCTTTTTTCCTTTTTGTTTGTGTTTAAAAAAAATAATTATAGGATGCTCATTCTGAAAAGAAGTACTGCTACTCTATCATACTGCTGTAGTTGTCCTTTTGTTCGGTAGTCTGGACACTGTACACTTTCTAGGAAAAATAGGCATGTACTGAATTTATTACTGTATAACAATTTAATGTGAACATTTCCTGCAAGAATTTGTGGAGATGCTCTTCCTACCTTGTTGTTCTGACTACATCTTCATCTGCAGAATCTGCTGAATTTCTCCTCATTCACTTTTTCTGAAAGCAGAGAGGCTTAGCTTTTCTTTCTCAATCTCACACTGACCTACAAATTTTCAGTGACATCACCCATTTCCATATGAATTCTCCCACACTCAAGACACTTTCCCGTCTAGGTGTTGCAGTGTTTTCTTACCTGTTGCTTCACATTAGAAGTTTTTAATAACACTTCTTTATGTCACTCCTTAATCACTCCTGTTACCTTCATTACTGATTATTCTTAAGCAAGTGACGACAAATTTTTAATCTTTCACATCTTTTTTTTTTTTCCAACTCTTTGATCCAAACAATGATAGAAAAGTAACTAGGAAATCCGTGACAAATATTTGTTCTATTCTTTTTTTTTCAATGTTATATTCTCTTTTTTATATTACCTGCAGCCTAAGTTTTCAGACTTTTACCTTTAGGGTGAAATTAATTCCATTTGCATTAAAAAATATGACCTAATCTTAATTAAAACTTAGATTGCTGCAGAAATATAAGGGGTTTTGGGTATAATTAGTAATAATGTATTCCATCTTCACATTTATATTGAAGTGCTTTCATTGCACATCTTTGCTATGGTTATTGTTGCATTACTATACTCCCAACAGAGCTCCAGTAAAGGACCAGGATTCCATTTTGTTGTTAAAAAAAATAAAATTAAAACCTCGTTCCTGCTCCAGAGTATTTGTAGTACAAATTTGCCTTCTAGTGTCCGTTGCTCATACAGCTGTGGAAGAGAGGGCATTACTGGAAAGCCAAGGTAGCACCGTGACCTGTGCAATACATGTGGCAGCCCTCACTACCATTTTTAGTATCACAGGAGCTCAGTGACTGTCACTGAGTGGTTGGGCATTGGAACGGGTTGCCCAGGGAGGTGGTGGAGTCACCATCCCTGAGGGTGTTTAAGGAAAGGTTAGATGTGGTACTTAGGGACGTGGTTTAGTGGGTAATAGGTGGTGGGGGGATGGTTGGACTAGATGATCCTTGAGGTCACTTCCAACCTTAATGATTCTATTCTATTCTATTCTATTCACTCACAAGACGCAGACTAATCTAGTCCTGTTTGAATATTCTTGCTCCTAAGAGCATCAAAGTTATTTTAACTGGGGTGACTAGTTTTCTGTTCCTACAGCAGAAAAACTAAGATGCAATCCGATAGAATTCATGGGTGTGACGATCGACTTTGTAAGTATTGAGAGACGAACTCGGCTAAATTGCATAATTTTATTTTTGACAGCTGATGGCTGTAATGGCATCTACTCAGGTGCACAGTCTGACACACAACTGTTGTCCTGGTACACCACATAAATCCTGGTACGCTGCACAAATCTGAGCATGCTCACCAAGTCATAAGTCCAGCCTTGGGAGTTAAATACTAAGTACATGTCCTCACCCTAGCTCCATGCCTGTTTTTTTTTTTAAATGGAAGATAGTCTGGGGCTACAGGCATGCTGTAGGACATAGCAGTCAGGGTTTCCTACATAACACAACCATTTTGGGGGTCTGTGCAATGTTCTATATTTATCAGTAAATAGGCATCATGGAGCATGCCTGGCATTTCTGCAAAACAACAAATATGTCAATGCGTGAGACATGAAGAACATGTTTCAGAAAGTGATAAATGGATCTTCTGCTATCTTCCTTACTTTGTTCCAGAGAATTACAGAATAGCAACGGTCTACGTTTCTAGCACAGGTTTTGAGGATTTCTTATTTACCACATATTCCTTACCCAAACTAGAAAAAAGAGAGAAAGAGGAGACAGGATGCCAGCCAAAAAAATACAAGCTGGGAGCAGAACACAGGAATGGCAGAAGCCAGATGTGTGGCTGAGCATATTTCACAACAGTTTGCCTACACACCTGAAAACTCCAGGAGATTAATGAAACTGGAAGGTAATTTGTATATGGTTAGCTTAGGGATTGTTTGTAAGCAGCATGAAATCAAACACTGGGATAATTTCAGATTGTATTTCACATCGTATATTTGGCAGGCTGTTTAGGGAGCTTACGAATCAATGGAGTACAACTCTCACCAGACCTAGTTTCCTAAGGTTATGATAGCAAATGCCTTACTTTAAACACACCAACTTGCTAGCGAACGTCACGTATATTTAAAGTCATGCTTAGCTCATTTACGCTGTAGAGTTCACTGTTATTTGTACAAAGAGTAACAGTGAAAATATTAATGTCTAATGTTTTGTTTGCTCACAGTATACACACAGTGCCTTTCATGAGACATCAGAAAGAATACATAACTTTTCTTTGAACTGTTCTTTTTGGGATTCATAAATTTTGAAACATATGCTATTTTATCCTGCATTGGAGGTATAAAGTCAGGTTTAAGAACGTAGTTGACTATCTTTCTGTCTGTATCAGCTTCAGGGTCATTTGACATTTGTCAAATGAGTTTTCATGTGGATCAAGATAATTGCACCAAAAGAATTAGTCTTGTTGATTGTTTATCTTTAACAATCTTCTTGTGCATCCTTCTTGATGAAAATGCAAAACACTTACCCTTTATCCTTTGTTTTTAGTGTGCTGGAACAACATATTGTTTTATCATTTGTTTAATGTGCTTCTTTGGAATGATTATGCAATTTTGTGTATATTACTTGAATATTACATGATTTGTTAGGAACATGTACATCCACCAACTCTCAAACCAGATTTTAAATAGTATAACAAGATCACAGTATTACGTTTTATGCCTATTACTCTCCATAATAATTTTTTAAATGTATGAATAGGCCTTACATGCTGCATTTGAATGCAAGATTTCAATTAATGAAAGGAGCCAATAAATCAAATCAAGTTTAAGCTTCAATAGGTTCATATTTATTAATCAATATTCCCATTAAGATATGAACCAAACCATATCATTTGTATTTTCATATTAGATCATCTCAAGCCAACAGCGCATGTACAGCTCTAAGACTATTTGGCAAATTCATAAGATAGTTAACTAGCAAGACAGTAAAAACTACTATCTGTGAGCATTGTAAGCAATAACGTGAATCATAAGTAATTTGCCACTCAGAGGTCAGTGTCAGATCTCCATTGAGGCTGAGCAGCGTCCACAAGCATAGGAAATCAATTCCACTTTTGTTACTGATAATCTAGAAAGAAAATTATTGCCATTTTGCTACTGCTGTGCTAATGATGATAAAACAGCTTAGTGACAAAATATTTGTGAGAAAAATAAGAGCAGAGACTGTGCTGGGTATAAGCAAAGGACATATGTATCTTGGTTAATGCTCTACCTAAGTAGTCATATCAGAACATTTTTAAAATCGGGGGTTTTTTATTCTAGCGCAAAAAAGTTCCCAACATGTCTGTAACAGAAATAAATATAAAAATGATTTTACTTGGGATCCAAAACTCTAAAAATATTGTGGGTTTGATGGGTCAAAGTTAGATACTCACACTTCTTTGGGATCTTGATTGGAAAATATCAGCACTAGGAAATATTAGATAATCTTCATTAATATTAGAAGGGACTATCAATCTATAGGTGGAATTATTCCAAGAGGAGTTGTAGAGGGCTTGTTTTATTTGGCGCAGTCCATAAGAAATGATCTAGCTTGCTTGACATTGCAACTGGAGAGTGTAGTTTGGACACCTTTAATCATGCAGAATCCATAATTACTAAAAAGAAGAAGAAGAAAAAAAAGAAAGAAACCATATGTATAATTCCTTTGCATTAGAAAAAGGCTATAATCTTAAATTATTTTCTGCAGTAATCCTAGAATAAAACATTATTATAGAAGTTCCACTTATGAAGAATATTCTTTATAATTAAAAAAACCATAGAAAAATTGTATCAATGGGCACCGTATCCATGATTTTCACTGGAGAAATCCGTTGGGAAAAAATTACTCCCAGTAAGAATTTCATTGAAAAGTATGAAAATCCCCATAAAATTAATATATTTGGTTTGCTATTTGAAATATAGACTTTAATTCACTCTACTGTGCTTTGATTTCAACAGACTGGGAGTTACACCTATGTTGGAATCTCTTCAATTTGTGCATGCAGATCAGGGCTTTGATATTCTTTAATTGTAGTTCTGGGGTAAGGTTAATTTCCTTTATGGATTTTTACTCATATCCTATCTATCTGTTGTATTTTCATGTTTTGTACAATGAGTAGCACAGATGGTGATTTTAATACAGATACATTGTATAGCAAAATCTAATAAAGCCTCACATGCAGAATAGCGGGTTTTCATAACAGATGTGTCCAGTCAAAATAAATCTAAACAATATCAAAGTCTCTAGGTGACAACATGCAGACAAAGAATACAGAATTTCATTTGGGGAAGACTGTTTTTTCTCATAGGTAAATATATTAACGTAATCAGAAGAGGAAAATGGGTTTCAGTGCAAAAAGCTAAATAATTCATTTTAACCTGAGTAGAATTTTTCAAACTGAACTGTGTATCTTAAGCATGGGTAGTTATCAGTTAAATGCTTAGGTACTGAGAGCAACTACTTAAAGCCCTAGGGGCACATTATTTTATTTATAATGTCCTGGGTATTAAAAATACGGTTGCATATCTATCATATATATACACATACTATGTACATATATTTCAATAACTCATATTTTGTTGAAAACAATGAAGATCATAATGTTTCTGCCAAACCTATCCTCAGCTCTGACCAGCTGGAAGTCAGTACCTCTATTACCAACAAGCTGTAGGGCTTTTGTATCCTGGTTTGAGTACATTACTAGTGTCTTTTTGAGAACAATAATGAAAGAATAATAATTTTGCTACTCCTTTGTTGGTGAGGGAAAAAAAAAGGCAAGATAAATTAGTCAGCAGGTGTCAAATACATGCTACAATGCAACCATGTAATTGATATTTGTTATTGTTTTTCCATTGTGCTAGTCTCTGTAAAAGACAGTTCTTTCACTGTATCGTATTTCGTACAATTTTTGTGACAAATTAAAAGTAGCGCATTTTTGTTTACTTAGATAAGGGTTTCTGGAGAAAATGTACTAAAATGTACCTGGTAATCTTCTGTGAAAAATCTTGACTGATATTCTTTTTCATAATAGCAACAGCACAATTGCTTTAAATGACTCCTCTTCTGTTTACAAAGTGTTGCCAGTACACCATGGAAATAAATGGTGCGTGCTCTACACTACGTGCAATAGCACAAGACAGTTATTTACCCAGTAACACTTAATTTGATTCAGAATTCATAATGAAGTGAAGGAGACTAATACACACTTTGCCTTATTACCAGCCTAAAATGTTAGTGTATTATTGCACGTAATATAAATGACTGCTGATCCAGGCACTTGGTGTTCAGAAGGAGTCAGGGCTCAGTGGCAGTGTACAGGGATGGCAGGAGGTCCCCTGCTGCAGCCAGCTGAGGCCACAGCTGTGGGCTACCCCTGCACCACAGTACTCTGAGACAAACAGAAGTGGCCTTCGTAGGCACATCAGTAAAACACTGATAGCCAGGACTTGTCGATAATTATAGAATCATAGAATGGTTTGGGTTGGAAGGGACCACAAGGATCATCTAGTTCCCACCCCCCTGCCATGGGCAGGGACACCTGCCACTAAACCAGGTTGCCCAAAGCCCCATCCAACCTGGCCTTGAACACTTCCAGAGATGGGGCCTCCACAGCTTCTCTGGGCAACCTGTTTCAGTGCCTCACTACCCTCACAGTAAAAAATTTCTTCCTAACGTCCAATCTAAATCCCCTCCTCTTTTAGTTTATACCCATTACCCCTTTTCCTGTCACTATACTCCTTGAGAAACAGCCCCTCTCCAGCTTTCCTGTAGGTCCCCTTTAGGTATTGGAAGGTCGCAATTAGGTCTCCCCGGAGCCTTCTCTTCTCTAGGNCTCATGCAACCCAGGACACAGTTGGCTTTCTGGGCTGCCAGCACATTGCCAGGCCATGTCGAGCTTTTCATCAACCAGCACCCCCAAGTCCTTCTCCTCAGGGCTGCTCTTGACCCATTCTCTGTTGCCCAGCCTGTAGTTGTGCTTGGGATTGTGTCAACCCACCCAAGGACCTTGCATTTGGCCTTGTTGAACTTTATGCAGTTTGCAGTGGCCCACCTCTCAAGTCTGTCAAGGTCCCTCTGGATGGCATCACTTCCCTCCAGCATGTCGACCGCGCCACACAGCTTGGTGTTGTCAGCAAACTTGCTGAGGGTGCACTCAATCCCACTGTTCATGTCACCAACAAAGATGGTAAACAGTGCCAGTCCCAGTGCTGACCCAGGAGGGACGCCACTTGTCACCGATGTCCACTGGACTTTGAGCCGTTGACCACAACTCTTTGAGTGCAGCCACAAGCACAAACCACCAACAGTAAAAGATCACAAGCATGGTTGGTATTTTCATGTTTTCCAGTTAAAATTATGACTCTAGCATAGATTCAGAGAATCTCCAGTCATCTCTTCATGCTGTCATTCATTATTTGCTCTTCATGGCACGAAAGCAGAGCCTCAAAGTGCTAGCCACCATACAAGCAGGATCGCAGAGAGCAGTGCATATGTCAAGATTATAAGAATAGAATAATCAAGACATACCATAAGCTGCAGGAGCAAGATGTTTTAGCTTTCTTGACAGAACTTGAAGCATAGAAAGTAAAGACTTAAACCATAAAAGAACTGTAACCAAGGGCTGCAGCTCAGTGTACTGCCTCCGCCTTTTGCCACAAGGTAAAGACTCCCTGATTTTTTGTCTTTTACAATGCTCCTCTGATCAGCATAAAAAGTGTTGCTGAAACTCTGAATGTATGTTCTCTTGAAGAGCTCACTAGCAAATGCTGGGTTTCTAGAAATGGCAAGGCAACGCTTCTTGGCCATTAGGGAGTAAGAGTACAGATATTCCATTTCAATTTCTGCTTATTTAAACTCCATATAGCACAAACATACAACATTTGCTATCATTAGACCTACTACTGCCTTATCTCCAAGGATTGTAAAGACTCCCTTACGAGGATGATTTTGCCTTGATGAGTATTTCTCCACAGCAATGAAAGTTAAACAGTAATATTAATAAAAAGTCAACAATCGCAAAAAGGAAGAGAAGAATTTATAATGTAAAAATGTTGAAAATATGCATTACTCATAACTCCTACAGGTTTTTTCTTTGAATAAAGTAGTATTTTTCTTGACACGCCAGGATGTGTTTTAAAGGGCTCAATTGTGTAAAGTTTCTGAAAAGCTCACCACTCAAATAGCAATAAAATATACTGGAATACAAGGAAATATAAAATAAACCTAGCTGAGGTTGTCAGTCAGACATGAACACTTAGTTTACAAGTGGATTTTCAGAGTGCTACAAAAGCTCTACTTGCAAATTTGTCTGATTCTTTCTGTTTTAAGTAGTTAAATGGGAGAGGAGAAGACAAAGTGCTAAGTTAAAAAAAACCTGAACTTTTATTTTTCTTCTCCCAAAGTGAGCCCAAAGTGCATTATTAGTGCTAAAGATTTCACTCTCTACCTTCCAAAGTTATTTTTACAATTTGAAAAGGTTTTTTTCATTTCTTTTGTACTCTCAAAGTGTGGCTAATATTGATTACAATGCTGTACAGTCCATAGTTATTTTAACTCCTACCCATTATGAAAATAAAGCTCCAAGTCCCTATTTGTGCTTTTAAATATAACTAGTTGCAAAGCTCAGAACCTACATTGCTGAGTGGAAAAAGTAAAGCATTTCACCTCTAAAGCTATCTTCAGGAACATTAATTTTTATCTGTTGTTTTAAGACTGTGTATGGATTTATGAGAAATTTGTTTTATGTAGGCAGAATGTGCATTTATGATAGCCTGAAGAGCATCTTACATTCATTCTTTCAAGTATTATATATATATAGCCAGTCATTAATCCTATTTAGTTCATTTGACCATGATCCTGAAATGTACTGAGATTTTAGCTACCACTTGGGGAAGATTCCCCTCACTGCAAGCCAGCACCTCAGTTTGCCATGTGTATTTGTTAATTTCATTTTATACATGCATAGCTCCAAAATTCTGTATTTGCTTGTCTGTTGAAAAAAAAAACCAACATCAAAACCACAAACCACACAAAAAATCTGTTTCCTGCCTTAATCCCTTCTTTATCCTATCTGCCAAAGTCAGATGCTTCAATGGTTGAGAAGGAATTTATGTTATTAGACAATTTTATGAATCTTAGACTTTCATATGCTGTTGTCTGGTAAAGAATGTTGAGAAGGCAGCTGAGCCACACACACCACCTCTCCCCCTAGGTTTTCAGAAACACTTTGGTGGTCATATTACTGAACCATCTCACTAGAACATGTTTCATCACTGTTATTCACAAATGAGGCAAGCTCCCTACTTGGGCTCTTCCTTTGACCAATGTAGAAAATGAAGCCAATCAGAATTTGTGACTCAATCCCATTGACTGCAGGAAATAATTAAAACATTTTTAATTTATGGCAGACTAAGAAATTTGTCATTAGTGGATAACTAAATAGGGTTGGTTCGGTTGGTTAGTATATAAGTTCTTATTGGGAAAAGGAAGTCTGGGGGGAGTTTAAACCGCAGGTGTCAGGACGGTATCTGCCAAAACCACCTAAGCCATTTGCACTGCTTTACCTATTGAAATTCAAATAGGTCTAGTTGCAGTGCAATCAAGCTGCTAATCCTGAGATCCTTCCTAGCGCTCCAAGTGTCCCTCTTCAGGGCAACTAGCACTCGGTTGGTACCTCAGCTTCTCACCATGACAGCCTGTGATCCAAGCACTGTCTTGCGGGGCCTGTGGTTACATCCACTTCTGTGCTACTCTGTGCTACTGGAAGACCCTGTGCCTTGGCACATGGATGGCTTCCTCTGAGATCCTGCAAACAGTGACAGCGTGATGTAACTTAGAAGTGGTTTCTTTCATGCAAAATGTGATTTAATATGCCAAAAAGTGCCATGTCATGACTTCACCTTTCCTGCCTGGTCTCTTATCTCATTCCAGCACACATAATACAACATAAACAAATACGCAGGGACATGTGCAATACTCATATGTATGAATGTAGGGGTTTCCCCCAGTTCTTCAGGATGTATATTTTAGGCATGTTTGAAAATAGGACTGTTCAACTGAAATATGTTTAAAGCTAAGAAATGGCTAATCTTCTTGCCAGAACAAATTACAAATCTTCATAATGAATGTATCTACTTTCAGACAAAATTTAATTGCTCATTCAAAAAACTTCCCACTAGACTGTAAAAACAGATTTTCATTCAACTCTTCACACTCGTTTGACTACTCCTAACCCATCACATTTTAACTCCTATACAGAGTTCTTGTTCATTATTTCCTGAGCTATCTTTTGTGCAAACTTATCAGTGATTTATTCAGTGATGCAAATATGTGTGAAAACATATGCAGGTAAGCGTATAGTATGCTATGCTGGAATTGCTATCATTTGGCGATCATGAGGGTGCAAGTGATTACAAAGCAGTGGGACAAGGAGTATAAGCTGAAAAGTGGAGGATGGGAAGACTTTTAGACATCACTGTGACAATTTCTGTTGCCTTTGGTTTGTAAATTGCATTAACTTTGTAGACTGGAGAAATCTGCTAAGAAATTCCAAATCCCCAGTAGATTTTCTCTGTACTTGTATAACATCCCCTGCCCCTGTAACAAAGAATGTACTTCTGTGCCTCGGGTACCACAGGTCCTGGTTTTGCATCCTATATGAAACTGTGTTGAAATGGAAACTTGTGACCAGCAACTCCTGGCCACTTACTCATGTTGCTTCTGCTGATAAACTCAGACTGAGAGGATTGAAGCAAGAATGCCTTAAAGCACTGCAGCTAAATCTGTCACACCTCAACTGACAGAGTAATTAAAATTGCAGTAAAAGCTGAAACAATCCAGTGGGATTCTAATTAAATACTGAAAGTCTCTTTTGAATAGGATTATCCAAAGATTCCTTTTTACTCACAGAGAAATAGAATTAAAATTAATATTTTCACATATCCATGAGTTTTATGCAAATCCTGTTCTTACACTTTACAGCAGGTATCCAGGTGACCCCCACTGAATGAGATGCAGCCTTCCTAAACCTGCCCTCAGGAGCACATAAAATCTCACATAATTGTCTTAGTTTGGTTTTAATGTCCTCCCCCTCATGAAAAATCTCCTTTTATAATACCTGGCTTTTACTCAGATTCAAAAAGGATCAGTTTGTTTATCCTGAAAAGGTTTTGCAATTGTGAATCCCATGTTGTGTTCTTCCTCCACCAAGGAGTGAAAGAAATGCAGTGTATTGTTTATACAAGATCCTGATAATACAAGATGCTGATTACCATTATAATTCCTTTCAAAAGTTACATGTAAAATGCCAAGAAAATGTATGTGCATTTCTGGCCCTATAACTAAAATAAAATATTAAGAATGACAAATTCATTACACAATTTAAACAATTTTAATCATCCTACCTAAATGTCTTTGAACTGTCTAACCAGTGGGTTCTGCAAGGCTGTGCTGAGGTTAACACAAGTCAGAAATATAACTGGAAAAGGCTATATTTATGTTTATGAATTAGAATTTAAATTTCCATTGAAGCAGCAGGAGATCCCCTCAGTCTAAGCATCCTTTATTCCCCATGCTACACTTCATATTTACCATATAAAATTTTAGACATTGATTAAAGCTTAACACAAGCTATCCCTGTCAAAATGAAAGCAAAGTCAGAAGGTGGACCCAGGGTCTGAATTATGTTCTCAGTAGACTGAAATCTGATATTTAACATTGTTTAAATGTAGACTGTTATGATAGAATAATGTAGGAGGACATCTAAGTAGGCAATTTCACTGGTCTCTGATAGACTTAGATAAAAAAGAGCTGGATGGAAAACTGCCATAATATAGTCACAAGAAGTTTGGTTTAGCATGCTATCCATGTAAAAAGAAACACTTTCTTGATAAGAAGAGATTAAACAAAAAGCTGCCTAGATCTGTCAGCAGTAGCAAAATAAAATATGGTTATCAATGAGTTTAATGGCATAGGACAGATTTGTTTCAATGTTGGAAAATAAAAGAAACAATTTCTGTGGTTTAAGGCAGGGCACGTTATATAAAATAGCTCTTCAAAAGCTTAAAATAATTGTCTTCCTTTAATGCCTTAAAATTTTGAAGTGATCCAGGTTCTTACTGCTTTTACAGCACTGTCTAACATTATATATGCGTGTTTACAGCCTCTGCTAACAACAAAACATTTGTCCTGGTTTTGCTGGGATAGAATCATATTTAATATATTTAATTTGTTCTAAAATTATTTAAATTAATGATAAATATAATAAATTCAAAGTAGAAAATTTTTAATAATTAGGTAAAAAAAAATAATTCCTACCCTTCTAAATATTAGAAAGAATCCTACAAAAAAAACCCTCTGTAAACATTTGGCCTTATATATGTATTAATTAAATATCTTTATATTTCTACATACTATAATCATTAATTCAATGGAAAGCAAAGTGAATTTGAGATTATTACAGTAATTACATTTAAATCTGTTAATGATGGATGGTTTTAAATACAATTTAAATAGCAAAAATGTTAAAGAAAGCCAACAGAGAAATTGATTATGCAATTATTTAAAAATTAGAATAGGAATTTATTTAGCCTACACAGAGACTTCTGAAAACATATAACTAAAGGTTGGGTTTTTTTCTCTGAACCATACTGTGTACAGTACTCCATAGTGTATACACAGTGTGAGAATGGAAGTATGTGTCCCTAAGGTAACTGGAATAGCTCTCCCCACCCTGCCTGAGAAGCGGGCAGGACCAGGTCAGTGTAGAATACCATATTACAGGCATGGTTTTTACTTTATAACTTGAGCTATTCCTGGAATTTCTTCAGCCCTTTGATGGTATTTGTTTTGCTTAAATTTAGCCATCATAATGAGAGCCTCTAGTTTAAGATAATCATCTGTTTTCCCTTTGGTCAGGAGAAAAGATATGCACATCATTCATCCCACCTATTTCAGACACAGGAGACCCACTGGCGATGTTTCTCTCTCCAACGTTTACAGAAGGAATCAGATAACTACTTTAATCCAACTGTTCAACATTTTGGCTTTTCAGTTGTCCTGCTCTGTGCCAGCCAGATAAGTTCAAGATTTTCAGCTCGATTATTATAATTCTGCCTTGAGTCACTGGGTGATACGGCATGCCAAAGGCTGAAACTTAGAGTTTTTGCCCTAAGTAGACTATGCTCTCTGCTGGGGTCAGATATGGAGAACTCACTTTTTGCAGAACAGCAGCACTGGGAACAAGGCCTCAGGAGCCAAGATTTCAAGCTAAATAAATTCTTAAGTCTAGGAAAAGTACCCAGAATACTATCCTTGTAATTTATAGTATATGACACACATCGATAGTAACAACAGCTTCTCCCTGAGGATGTCAGAATACTTAGAGGGAAAGCCTAGTGGTGAGGGTGTTACGTTGTCTGGTCCCTACCTAGCCAATAGTCTGATTCACCCTAAATCTTATCAGGTAACACCACCAGCAATCATCTCAGACTCCCAAACCCTGAGCCACCCTGAGCCACCCCGAGCTTTCAATTACAAAATTATTCTTCTTGTCTAGAGTTATCATTCGTCCTTCCTGGAGTGTCAGCCCTACTTATGGACCAAATATCAGTGTGGTTCACAACAGAAAAAGGAATGCTTTTAGTTCCTTGCAACCAACCTGAAGGGATTTCAACTTAATATTTGAACAGGGAAATATTTTCTTACATGATTATATCTTATATCTAAACTGTATCTGACAAGCTTCTTGTGTTTTGCAGGTTAAGTGCTGCTTTCTTAATGGATTTAAAGTAATTTGATCAGGAAAATAAATTAATTCAGCCTTGTACTTACAAGTCCGGTTGCAAAGTAGCAGTCATCTTTAGTTCAGCACACGCACACAGAAAAACCCAAACCACTGGGCAAAAAGCAGCCAAAACTTCACATAACTCTCTGAACAAAGCTGAAATCTTGAATCCTGACTTCATAAAAAACACATGATTCAGTGATGTCTGTAAATAATGTACACAAAGCCTACTAAGATTTTGGAGAGATTTTACATTGGTAATATAGTAGGGATGTTTACCACAACACTTTAGGAAAGTTGAGGAGGTTTTAAGAGTTGAGACAACAATCTATAAGCCGTGTGAGGTTATATTCAGAGTGATTATGACAGAGTGGGGCTTGAGAAATTGTACCGCTTGCTTCTATGTAACTTTGAAATCCAGAAAACAGAATCTAGATAGACTGACGTTCTTATAAAATTGTCAGTTGGCAGAAAGCGACTACAAAAGTGAGAAGAATGTTGAAGACCAACATGCCTGTGAGAAGAGAACAAGCTACAGGAACGTTTTCTTAGTTTATAGGATATTTTTATGGACTTAAGCTATAAAAGTTAGAAAGACCCAACTAGATAAGTAATACTTTTCATTTTAATCTTCTTAAATTCACAACTGTTTCATTTTTCTCAATCAAAAAACAACTTTTCAGCTGACTGAGCCAGGCAAAGTTAGCAGGGAGCCAAATTTAGACTTGCAACAGGAAGCTATCTTTAGAGTTAACTGTGGAGGGACTAGCATCTCTGCAATTTTATGCTCACTTTAGGTTAGAATCACATTGAAATATGTTACTGTGGTCCAGGTCAAATCTTGACAAATGTGCTAAATAGGAAAAGAATGTCTGTGATAGCAATTTAGAAAAGGAATCTAATCATTTGAGGTCCACAATCTGAAGTTGATAAGGAAAAAATCTGTGATATATTTGATGATATTTTAGCAGGTGTTATTTGGACTTGAATGTCTAGGTTGATTGCCCAGTTTTGGGTACAACAACGGTAAATACAGCAATTGTATTTATGCACATTTATTTTCTATTAATTTGCCGTGTAGTTTTTTGGATTTTGTGGTTTTTTTAGCAGATATGACTTCATCCTCAAGAATGTTATCCTTCACTTTTAAAAAAGAGAACTTAACATGAAACTGTTAAGAATTATATCAAGAATTATTACCTTAGGGGGTTAAAGAGTATATAGGTACTTGGAAAGCTGTCTGTAGACATGTTTTGTGGTAAATATATTAAGCTGGATGTCATAAACATTAAAGTATCAATATAAGAAATAGGTATTTCTCAAAAGTAATATTACTAAGTTTTATATTTATTGAACAATCCTTTTCTTAGCTAGATCTGTGCTATTATCACTGTCTGCTGTTGTAATGATGATGAGAATTTTAAGATTCAGAGACTACCTATAAAAAAAAATTAGAGTCGTTCTGTGTCTTCACCTTCACCTATTTCATCACTATCATCCATTCAGGCGTGTTTTTGCTACCTGTGTTGAAAGTTACAGAACTTGTTTAGTGATTATTTAGCATGTTTGCAAATAATTTGGGTATTATTGAAAGTTTAAGTTAAATAAGAAATAACTAAGTAATAAACATGAGTGTGATAACAATTAAAAACCTTTTGCTTCAACAAACCAAAAAGTAAAAATTCATGTTTATTTGTAAGACACAGGAGAGTTTCCATGCATCCTTAGAAGCATTAATTCTGCCTTAATTTATTCATTAAATCAAGAAGAGATAACACGTAGGAAAGCGAGTTAGTTGTGTGGTTTTCACAACTTAGATCTGTTATCTGACAGCTACCCTAGAGCTGATGTGCCAGACTGCAGACTCCATGTTGTTCCTGCATATAGTTACTCTGCATTCATTATAGTAATAAAACGATTGAAACAATAGGCTTTAACAATGACGATTTTTTGGCAAAGAAATTGTTCCCAAGCATTCAAAACTCAGCTGAATCCCCTAAAATAATGGTACACAATATTGTATTGTTTTATTTGCTTTTCACTTTGAAAGGATCATTTAAGTTTATGTTATTATTATTTATTTATTTTATTTAGAAAGTGATGATCCTAGGATATCTAAAGACCAGCAGAGGCTAAGACTATTGTGGAATATGTGATGAAATGATAAAATTTTGCAGTAGTGTCTATACAATATTCTTATTGAGCTAAAGGACAATTAAGGATTTGTATTAGACACGGGTCAAAATGAAGGCGTAGTGAAATCTATATTTTAATGGATGATTGAAAGATTATCGTGTGAAAATCCAGATCTATTGTTGGCTGCTAGTTAACATATCCTGTGATTTTATGTTTGTTTCACATGATGTATAATTGCTCTCCATTAATCATAATTTTATAATATATATTGAGGTATGTCCCTTGAACTACCTGAAAGTCACTTTTAGCACTAATTTGTCAGTAACTTTGCTTGGTGAGAACTATAATTTCTTTAGTTTAGATTTGAGAACAATTTGAACACAAAGAAAAAGAACAGAGTGAAGCTATTCAGAAAAAAAAAAGTTATTAAATTGCCAATTACTGTGTACAAAGGAAATCTATGCTAATGAAATTATAATGTTATTTAAGACAGACTTAATTCTCTCATTTAAGCAAAATGTTTTAAAGCTCAGTCTATTTGTACAACCCTAAAGACACTGATTGTCTCAGACAGTTTTAATTCTCACTCATATTTTCCCATAATTGCTTTGGGTGAAATGTTGCCCTCAGGTCTTGGTCTTGGAACTGAAATCAGTGGGAGTCACACGAGTTCTACAAGGGCTGTAACTTGAAATTTAGTGAGCAGTGAATCACTCTGACTCATATCACAACAGTTTTCAACATTCATATTAAGGAAGAGTTGTTCAAACTGATGTGTCCCTGAGATCTCAGATGCTGGTCAGAGCTGATTCAAATGGTTTTTACAATCAGAACTTAAGCATAAGTTAAAATACATATTTGAAAAAAATAAATAATTTTCAAACTAAATTAATCAGATCAATGTAAATGTATTTTAATGTAAATTAAATTACATTAAATTAAATTATTACATTAAATTAAATATGCCACAAAATCTTGGCTGCTGTACATGCCTACCAGGTAGTACTGCCTTAATTCTTCTCTCCTACTGATCTGACTCAGGATTTTTGCAGACACAGTACAGTGATAGAAGCCTTAAAATTTAACACCAGCTTTCCACAAATGGCATCTATACATCCAGCAGTGTTCTGCTGTGTTTAATACACAATGTTATCCATTCAGTAAATCATTTATTATAATTTTATCATGAAAGCAGAGGGTTACAGTGATCTTACTGTGCAATTTATCAAAATGAATAAGTTTTATATTAGCCAGATCTTCCAACTTATCATGGTATATCATGTAAAAAAATTTTAGGACCTGAATCTTTCCATCCTGAGTATTGTCTGAGAGTAAGCTACAAAGGCAGAGAGAGATCAGCTTATTTTCCAGTAGCTGCATAGGATTTTTAATAGCACTATCAATAAATAAAACAATATTTTTCATGCAATAAAACTTATATGCACTAAAATAATGAATATCACAACAGAGGATTTTTATGTATGTATTTTTCTTAAAAAAACCACACTTGTAATGTATGTTGCGATTACTAACAGATGACAAGTTGACAGAAAGCTAGCACTTTGCTTTACACCACTTGTTTTTAATTCACAGCCTTTTGGTACTGTTTTCCTATAAAGCCATTTTGGTATCCATTGTGTTCTATATGAAGGAACAAGTCTTGGTCTGCAGTGTTACAAAATCAATGCCTAACAGCTCTTCCATCTCTCAAGCTAAGAAAAAGAAAAGTACCCTAACACAAAGGAAAGAAGATAAAACAAGACAATGTTGGCTATACTACTATTAATAGGTTCCTTTGTCTCCTTAGCAGCCTTTAGTCATTATTAGTATATTTGTGTTTTAAACTTCTCTCCATCTATAGACGTAATTTTGCGAATGTTACAGATGGCCAATATAGGATTGAAATGTTAACAGATTTAATAAATTGCCTGCTCAGTAGATTTTGGGTTTCTTATGTACATTGACCACTTATTTTCTTTCTTTTGCAGATTGTAGCTTTGCGTGAACAAAACGCACACATTCAAAGGAAAATGGCAGCTGGTGAAGGGCCTGCCGAATCAGAGCATATTGAAGGAATGGAGCCAGGGCAAAAGGTTCATGAAAAGGTATAAATTGTTAGTTTTCATTGGATCACACAATCAATATGAGAAATAATCAAATGTAAGATTTTTGTAATGCGAATATTTTATGGGAGTTCCCCTTAGAACATCATCTGCCTACTGAAAGTAGTATCAAAAAATGAGCCTGTTTAAATGGAAAGGAAATGCAAATGGGCAGGTCCTTGCGCTTTGATAGGGTATTGAGTTAGATCCACAGCTTATAACAAACTCTTGTTGGAATTTTTTGTGTAATGCTACAATTAAGGATGCTATATCCTTCTGAGTGATCCTCTGTGTGTCACATACAGAAGAGCAAGATGTAGGGGCACATACATGTGAAAAGGTATATATTCAAAAACTGCTGCCAAAATAGTCCATGAGGAGAGGACAGAGACCCAAAACTTGAAAAAGTAATTTTCCTCTGTGCTACCTATAGATACACTTCAAATTCATGTCTGTGTTCATATAGAGAAAAGTGAAAAGCATTTTACTTAGCACTCTTTCAATATGAAGTAGGTATATAGAATTTAGGCTAAGTATTTGCTGCTTAAGGTTGAAAGAAAAAAAAAAAGGTAAAGAATATCTTTAAAAGCAAGGTTTTCTTCAAAGCCTTGGCTTTCCAGACTGATAAAAAACAAGTTACGTGTCTTTCTCTCTTGCTTTACAGTTATTAAGCTGAAGTGCAAGCATAACATAAAATTTGGCAGACAGCTGAAATGAGTAGAGCTGCTGTTTGGAACTCTAATTGTGCAGTTTTGTCTAATGGCATGTGATGAACAGTGGCATAAATCATACTTATAAAAAATAACACTTATCATTACTTATTTATTTTATAGGCAACCCAATTTACAAGGGCACAGTTGCACTGCAAGCATTAATTTTACATGTTTTGTGGTTTTATTTTATGTGTGTATTTTTCTTTGAGTGATCTATGTGGTTGAGAAACATAACAGTAAATAAATACTGTTCAGCTACTTGCCTCTTCCTTGCAAAATCTTACTCTCTGACACATCTGTGATATTTTGTTAAAACAGTGAACATCCCACTTTAAATACAAATGCTTTAAATACAACCACACTCCTTAGCTAAAAATCACTATTTTTCCACTTTATTTGGAAGCTATGTCTTCTGCTTTGAGCCACTGGGCTCATTACTTATAAGCAGAAGTAAGTGGAAATAAGAATATCTGTCCTCTAAGAAATCTTCATATTTAAACATTAGTGAAAGGGGAATCAAAACCAAAGTAACACATTATTATAATTTTATATAAAGTGTTTCTAGAATATTATGTCCAGTAAACTTCTATACTTCTTAAAATTATTTAAGTTGGTCTTGTTAAGCTGAATTAAACTCTTGTGTTTACTAATTTTTGCTCCTTAGAGTAATGAAAGCATACTAGATGAAAGGAAGTTAACAGGAGACAATACTGACACCAGATCAACCAGTGTGCTCTAATTCACATCCTCTGCACTAGCTGCTCTCTACCTTTCTGCTGTTACTTTATTCAGTATTACTTCTGCAATCTGAGTAGATCCAACATTTTAGGTTTCCACTTTGTGGCTGATAGTCATGATTATCTATGTAAAACTTAGAGTCTTAAATCATAGAATCTTTAAGGTTGCAAAAGATCATCAAGTCCAAACGTTAACCTGACACCACCATGTCTACTAAACCATGTCCTAAAGGGCCATGTCTACACACTTAACTTAATCAATAGCTTCAGGAAATCACCATCTTAGTCATTCCTATCTTCTTGGACTTCCCAGGAGATACACGTGTGGTAAAGTCTACACAGACATTGAAGTAGAGCTTGCCTAGGTTCCAAGAACAGGTAGTCCCAAATCAGTGTAATCAATCAGAGGATCCCTCAGGTAAAATTTACCTACAGCAAGAATTAGCCAGCATGGCTAATATGAGATTTAGGTGGATCAAATTTTAACATCTGTTCTGAAGCTGGAGTGACTTCTTGTGTATTTACAAAAAAGATGTTTGCTAGATTTCAGCTCATTTGTAGTATCAGTACTGAATGATTACTATACTCTTGGGGGAAAAAAAGATAATCTGATTGCACTGCACAGCAATACAGAAATATTTTCCACTACTTCAATGCTTAGAATAGCTGCTGAAAAACATTATTAAACACCTTTAACCTACTTCTGCTCAAAAGGATTGAAAGAACAGTCCAAGAACTTTCCTGGGATATTTTCTTTTTCAAAAAATTTTGGAAAAATAAGACATTGCCAGAGAACTGAAAAGTTAATTAAAACAATATGACTAAAGTTGTATCAATTTGCTTATCTACACTGATGGCAACATTATAAAAAGAGGTAATAGTGAAAATCAAGAGTTAAAAAAAACCCAACACTCTGGAACCTGAAAATCAAAAAATGCTAAAATGAGATTTTTTGCATTTTGTAGGAAGTAGTTTGTGTATATATATATACATATATATATTTTTATAAGAAAAAAACTTTGGTTCAAAAGGAAATTGTTCTACTATACCATAAATTTGTTTCTATAAAGCAATAGCTCAGTACATAGTATTTTTAATTTTTTTTAATGAGCACTAAGAGAAATCAAGCTAGTTAATCTTTAAGAAATAGAAATCTTATTGATGATGACAGGGTGCAATCATAAATGGAGACTGATTATCAAGTATAAAAGAAACATCTCAAAAGAAAATAATGGTAAAATAGAAGCAGTTAGAAATATTATATATGAATATTTACCACTTCACTAGTATTTTTAATAAAGGAAAAATTCTAAGACGAGAAAGAGGGAATGCTTTTTTATTATGATTTAACAAAATTCTAAACTTTCTAAGACATATGCTATAGGAAATTATTAGGGATTTCAATATGGGATTATCCTGATTTAAAACAAAGCAAATAAAACAAAACAATCAACAGGGAGCTTCTTGGGTTTAGTATTTTAGTATTTAGTATTTTTAGTGCCTGGAACGGACTGCAGATTGCACTGTGAGTTGCTTTCATTGGCAGGTGGATTCCAGGTCATTGAACTAGTAAGGTCACACGTGTTTTCTAGTGGGGACCTCAACTTAGTACATTAAAATTTCTGCTCTACGACAATACAGCCTCTAAGCTATATTATTAAGGCAAGAGAAGTTTAAAAGCTAGCAAATACAGAAACTTGCAAAGAAGCCAACCTGCACGAATAGAAAAGCTTTGAAGGACTTTACAAAATGATTTAAAAAAAAACCCTGACAAAGATCACCAGCTGTGGGAATTAAGATGCAGCTATTTCTCTCATCGGATATTTTCCTACTATATCTGTGACTACTGAACACCACTTGCTGTCATCCCTATCCTTCACTTGATCTGTAGGGATGGTAGCCTGATTTATCCACAAGTGAAGGCCAGAAAAGGCAGAATTCCCAATGAATAAAGCGCCCATTGGGAAATTATTAGGAAGCAGGTGGGGTAGCTGCAATGAACAGCATTGATCAAGAGATCAAGATGATATCAGTGGAGGATGAGTGCAAGGATGTTAAAGGAAAGAAGCTGGGCAGGCGCAAAGCTCTGCAGTGGCACAAACGGTGAAGAAGGAGCTTGCTACTTGGTGGAAGTATCTTATGGGCACCTCTTCTCAATACTGATAGTTTCCCATCTGAAACAGTCAGCAGTGAGTAACGACAGATGAGCCTCCTGCTCATCATTAATCTGCGGATTAATGAGGATGACAAAAATATCATGGATCAGCAGTATAAAGGGAAATGTCAGGATGGGATAGCTAAACAGAACTAGAACATGCAGGACGTGAAATATTCCTTTACCTTGGCACTGGTAAGGCTTCAGATGAGGTCTTGTACCCAGCTTTGGGTCCCACACTTGGTGAGAGTTGTGGACTGCCTTGAGAAGAATTCAGAAGATAGCAATAAAACCAATCAGAAACCTAGCTAATGTAACCTGTGAGAATTTTCAAAATGTAGGCTGAAAGCCTAGAGAAGAAAAGACTAATGGAGACAGAATTATTCTCTTCAAATATATAAAATGTAGCTTCAGAAATAAAGGGAATCAGTCAAGGAGTCTTGAGAACTAAAAACATTAAAGGATTTTTAGGAGAAATAACCTACATTTTAGACACGATACAGTGCCAAGAGAGTGGTGGGCTAGGTGGGTATCTCTATGATTCTTTATTACAGGACAGCCAGAGCACCATTTTAAATTTTATATTCACAAGCACTGTCCTCTGATTGAAGCACCAAGGCTTCCAACAGTAATATATTAATTCCCAATAGAAGTAGTGATATATTCAGTAATTGCTACAGAACTCTGACTGACTACAAAAACAGTTTTATGAGATGATAAAGCAAGGCATATGTCCTTCCCATTGCCAACTACATGGCCAATTCTCATGTGTGAAGGCTAAGGCGAATTTTAAAATAGACAGCAGACAAAATATTCCAGTGATAAAAGAAATGAACCAAAGACAAATACTAAATATGAGAAACAATTACTAAGTATGTAGAGTAATCCAAGAACATGCAAAATCCCAGATGTGGCTGTTTTGCTATGTATCAGTGTAGGTTTTTTAATGACAAATAATTAAATCATATTAATTAATTAAATTTGCAAGAAAAGTTTCAAATAAGAAAGAAAATAAAGATATTATGGCATACCAATGATACAGTTAATGTAGCACTTCTTCTCGGTTCCAAACTGAGATATTTTTGAGCAAATTCGTCAAAATTTATATTTGGGATTATTCCTATGCAAGAGTTTTTGTTTTTTTTTCAAAGTTCTATTTTGCTATGTGTAATACTGTATCAGAAACATCCAGTCCTATCTGAAGTCACTTTGAATAGCCTTATTATTCATATTGTGAACAAAATATACATATCTAGAGAGACAGAGAGATATCCTACATTACCAGCATAAAACCCACATGTATTTTTATGGAACTTGACTTCATCATCCCCCCCCATTTTCAGGCAAATGTCTATACAAAGGCTAATATTTTGATTTGAAAAAAGAATAAATTGTACACATCAGATACCAACATCAGATTATTTGCCCATCTAACTCATAACCCATTGGTCTATTTCCTGTGTAATTTTAAGTCAGTATGATTCATTCTGGTTTTATCAAAAGGCAACATAAATTCCTTGTAAGTGTATGAAGTAATGAGTTACTTGAGGAATACAATGTCTCTACTTCTATTTGCCATTTTGAACTATCAATAATTTTCATCTATATCCGATCAATAGTCATGGTCAGACTGGAGGGAGGAAATACTTTTCCACAATGTTTGAAGGACAATTTATCAAGATACTCCAAATATAAGATTTTTCCTTACTAAAATAGTAGTTAGCACATTAAAAGACAAATTGTGATGCCTGAACCATGGCTGAATTTCACGCACCATCTATCATGTGTAACTGGAACAAGAAATAGGAATGAATCTCAGATGCTGATAGGAGGCACAGTGTGTCTCGTTTCTTGCTATAAGCTGTATCCCTTTAAACAGGTTCTTATTGGACCCACAAAAGTAAGACACTGAGAAAAAGTATTTTGTTTTCAAATAAAGTCATTATTTCATCCTGGTATTTATTTCAGCTTCATAAGAGCCATGGACATTGAATTATTCAATAAAATGCAATGTTTTTAGAAATGCTCATATGCATATTGGGAAGAATTGAAGTTGCTTTGGAAAACATTTAATCTGATATTTGTATACCTTGAATGTCCACCATTAAAGGATCTCCTTCACTTATAATGATCTCTTTCCTTGATGGTTCAAAATTCATTGCCTATTTCTGGCCCATATTGAAGAATATTCCATAGTACTTTTTAGTATTTCGTATGTCACTGTGATACCTATAACCTGCTAATAAGGGTATTCTTCCTTATTCCAAGATACACAACTGTACCATTAAAATTCATCATAATTTTGTGTTTTTACCAACTTTTTACAACAAGTGTACCACACTGCTCCTACCCATAGTAAGGGCAGTTTTAGCAGCATAGTTGTTTCTTTCCCCACAGAATAATAAACTAGGATATTTTAGGCATGTGGAAACAGATACGTATGCCAGGACAGGTAAAACTATCTGATAGTCCTGGTGCAACAAAGACCTTTTTCTCCTAAATAAATAATGGTACATTTTATGATTACTTTTTACAGGTATTAAACATAGTGTACCTCAGGCAGTGCACATTCAGCTTATTTAAGAATCACATTTTTTCTTCTTACTCATAACACTAACATATTCCAATAATTTAGTCAAATGCCAGTAGTTTATAAACACTAAAATCTGTTAAAACATTAACAGGAATTATAGATATTGTATCCTGTAGGAGTAAAAGCTGTTTTGCCAAAGCAAACACAGTGGGCTAAAATCCTCAGAGTGCAGATCAAATAAAATTAAAAAGAAATAATCTAATAAAAGTAACAAGTCCCTTTCAGAGCAGTGATTGATCAAAGTCTCTTGACTTGACTATTTTTGGATTTTCTGATCGCTTGGTATGGTCAGTAGAAAACTGCAGACAAAAACTTTCAGTTTTTGCTTATTAAGTTATATTGCATGTACTCTTTTGTTTTGAATAAATAGATTAAAAAATCTTTTAACTGGCAGCATAGTGAAATAGCAGAGAATGTAGTGAAGGCAGAACACATGGAGCTCTTATCAGACGCAACAGTTTAAAAGGACTGAGTAAGGATTGAACACCATCCATCAAAGAGGTGTTTGTAACTTAGTGAAAGTTTGCTGTAAGGACTTTTTGTTTTGCTGTTTACTGAGTGCAGTCAGAATGCATGATGTATAAAAAATAGTGGGAGGCATGATCCTTGCCTCAAAATATTCACATTCTGAATTAGAGAAATAACACACTCCAGACACAAAAAAACATTTGATAACCGGATGATGGCTCTGCTTCCAAGCAGTAGAAATTTCTTTCTGGCTTTCTAATAATCTCTTTCTGGATTAATATTGATAAAGCTAATTAAAGAAGCATGTGCTGAGGGGGACTTAATGAAGAATGATGGCTTGACACATCTGTGGAGGTGAGGAGTTTTCAAAGTGAAAGAAAAAATGGATTGTCTCATGAATCTAAGGAGTAAATCTGGGAGAGTGTGCAATATTCTCTCTGAGTCTAGGCAAATACTTTGTAAGTACTGTTCTGCTTAATAGTTGAGTATATCTGCATGATTGTGAATTCTTAGTGCTCAACACTATAGCACAAGGATTTTATTATACTGAAAAGCTGTATTACTTATGCATTATTTACATGACAAATCAATAAACTCAGTCAGATCTGTATTTTTTCAGGAAATTGTCTCTTGGTCTGTTTCATATAGATTAATTTGTCTTTCAGTGATAAAAACTTCTTTTTCTTTTCATAGAAGTCTCTATATACATCTACAACTCAAGCCCGTTAAAGCACTGCTTTAAAAGTCTCGTTACCTTTTACACATCAATGTTAGCTGACAGCATTGGCTGACTGACCTTTGCTGGATGATTACTGCAAGGACATGCCAGGCCAGTCATTTCTAGTAGTAGGTTGGTGAGACTACTGCAAAAAAGGAAATGGGGTTTGCATGTATAATTTGGTTTGGGCAGCTAACTAGCCCTTATAATAAATAAGGAGGAGCTGATTTCTCTCTCCTGTGTAAGATCTCAGAATCTCTTGTAATAGTGTAAAAGAAAAATAGGCAGGCGTTCTGGAAGGGAAGAGCAACAAGAATAAAAATGCCCACCCATCAAGTGAACCTTTTTTTTCTTTTTTTTTTTTCCCCACTCTACCCCATTTTGCAAAATGACTGAAGTGTGACAGATGATTACAGACCCCAGAAAGATGAATAAGAGCTGAAAGCTGATCAGGAAGCAGAGGTATTCTAGATCTTGAAAGTAGTAATAAAAGCTGGAGTCTTTTGATGACTTGGTAGAAACAGCAAGAAAGTGAGGATGTTTGGAGAGAAAAGTGCTAGAGAAGACAATTTTTACATCATGTTGGGTTGGGGAAGAAATACATCAGTTGAGGGAACGTCGGCTTTGATTGTTGATTAGAGGTTAGAGAAAACTCAGAGTAACTGAAGAGATTACTGCCTGACATAGACCAAAAGATGTGGAACAGCCTAGAGAAGTAGCATAACCTTCTAAGTGGCAACCCACCACTTAGAAATGACTGTGACAGCTTAGATGTAAGGTTATTAATTTTGATATAGCTTTTCACATTCTTTTTTTGTATGCTGATTATATGAGTGATGATCATACTGCTTATCCTTGTTTAGTGGTCACTTGTGATTGGGCTATCGCACAGCTATGTATCGGTGACAATATTATTTACTCTCTGTTTAACCTTTTGCATGAGGCATTTGAATGGAGTAGAGGTGGAAGAACCTACACTATAGCAAAGAACATCTTCTGGCAACACGTTATTATTTATTCTTACATCTCAAACAGGATCAGTAAATATTACTCTATGCAGCATTTAATTTTACTCTTAATTTCATAAAGTCATGCGACATGTACAATTTAGCTTCCTCTGGTGATTATTTTATTTCTTTTTTAGTATCTCTATACTATAGAATTCAGACAAGTATATTTGACCTGGGAAAATATACAGTATTTCTGTCTCTCCCCTTATGATCTGGCCTTCATGGCCACCTTTCCTAAGTCAGAACATCTCCATCACTACAAAGCTAAAAATAATCTTCTTTTTTTTCTCCCCTGAGATTTGGGACAACCTTTCCAATTTGTCTGCCTAACTGTTTAAAAAGCTTTAAAAAACCAAGGAAACAAAACAAACAAAAAACCCACCCAAACAGCCCTGGTTTAAGGCTTTTAAACTTTATATGGCACTTATTTCCTACTTTCTTCATGTCGAAATTTCTATGTATGTATTTTTTGTAGGAATTATCTTGGTTCAGAGAGAGTCTAAACATAACACAGGTTTTAAAAATGGTACTACTGCAGATCATGTTGTGTTTCCAAACTATTTCTAAAGTGATTTATACCATCAAAGTTCTGTTTATTGCGTATGAAGTACAGGAAAGGTTTCACATCTCAGCTGCCATATCAGCAGCTGACTGACCAAAAGTCAGAGCAACTGACCAAATACACCCATATTTTATAGGACAATAGCTGGCACCTGCCTTAGTAGAAGATGAAGGGAGAAGTCTTGCAAAATGAAATGAGTCAGTGATATTTCTTTAAATTGAGATGCCATCCTAGAACAACAGGGAGTGAAAGAGGGATATCTTGGAGTTCAGTCACCATGTGAGTGCCATGATTTGGCATGTTATAAGGTTCAGAGAGAACTTGTGTAAACTTGTGTTCTTTTCTTACATATGTTTACAATATTTATATGGGCAAATGAACCTCGGCACTTAAACCTTCACATAGTTAGCAAATAGAAGTTATTCTATGCAGATCTTTGAAAAGCCATTTTAATTTAGACTTTATGTTGCACGTCAAGCAGCATATATGTGATTAAAAGGGTGTTTTTAACAAAAGTTTTCATGTTTTTAAAGATAAATCAATTCTGAAATAACTCTAGTGTAACATAGTGACACAAGGCTTCTGGGTTATGCTATTTGCCAAAGGTAGCTGACCTAGCTAGCATCAACTGTTGCCTTGAACATTAGGAGAGCCTGAGAGAAATTTCTTCAGTATCAGCTCTCAAAAACCCCAATGACATATACTAACTGGAGAACATGGCGAGGATTTCAATTTTGACACTAGGAATTTATGGTGCAATAAACTTGCCAGTGCTCCTTTAAAAAGAGATCAGGAAGTGTCTTAGTAAAGAGTAAACATAAGGCACTTTTAGGGTTAAAAAAAAAACACCAAACCCCCCAAAACCTAGAGTCCTCAGGCATGGAGATGCTTATGCACATGTGCATCATGTGAATCACCTGCTACTACCACCGAGAGGCCCTGATGAGAAGTTCCATCAGGTAAATGAATCCTGTCTCCACTGCTGATAGTTCAGAGGTAATCCTGTGAGATATTTTTTTTTTTTCCTTCTCACTACTCTCTGAGGTTAAATTCTAGCACAAATATGTAATTAATTCCTGATTGATAGTATTTAGACCAAACATATCTGTGACAGATGTTTTCAAAGTGATATTTTCTCTTGAGTTGTGATTTTTACTGTTCTCGGGGTTTGTCTATGTAAAATGAGGTCTGTGTGTATTTTGCCACATAGGTCGTTGACTGTAGGGTTCTTTCTACAAAATAAGGTGAAGAAGTACTTTTCAATCAGTACTCTGGGACAATTTTACAATTTCTTTGCTAACTGTTGTAGTCTGGTGTCCTTACTCTTTTTGTTTGTTTCTTTGTTTGTTTTTAATTTTTTTAACTCGTGTACCTCCACTCAGTTTGCCTTCAGTATTACTAAGGCTTAATGGAAGGGACAATATTGAATGGATTAACAGAAGCTACAATATTCTGGGTTAGTCTGGTTCTACACTTTCTCCAGGTGTTCCTTTTAGAATTGCTCTTGTTTTTTAGTAGTAAACCAGTCTGTGGCTGGATTTCCTATTATTATTTCACGGCAGAGAGAATAGGGGAGAGAAGCAATGATCTAGGAGAGATTTACTGTTATATGTAATGCTCCAATTTGCTGTCCTTCTCCCTGCTGACACTCCTATACAAGCAGCAGATTGCCTTACTGCTGTGCTTTTTGGATCTTGAAAGAAAGAAAATCCAATACCAGGGATGTTGGTTTCCTTTTCATACTGTTCAACGGTAGGGAACATGAACATTTATTTCCCTCCTCCATTTCCACAGACCGTAAGCAATTCAAAGACTTTTTCCCCCCAGACATTTGTTGTTTAATTTGTATTGCCCTTTATGGCACTCAGTCCTACAGGATATTTTTTGAACTTTGATTTCCTCTGTGGTATGCCACCTCTGTTGTAGTTAACACCACCACTGTCATCAGATTTACTTCATGATTATTTAACCTCCTTTCTGTTTCTCCTCCTAGTTCGTTTTGCTATATTTGGGCAAGTGTACAAGCTTTCTTTATGAAGTAAGAGTATCTCTGAAACTCTTAGTATGGACTGTGATTTCTCAGTTATTTATCTGGTATGTGGTAATATACCACCAAAAAAAGCCCTTCCAAAACCCCACAGCAGGCCGCCTTCTTGCTGCTGCTCTTTCCCTTATTCCCAGTGATGAGGAAAGCAAGTGCTACATCGCTGAGTGTAGATGGAGTTGCTCATTTAACTTTCTTTGCTTTGAACTAGCTCAAGCAGATTTCTTACATATATTGGGGATTTTTGATATGACCGTTAAGAATGTCTACTTTGAAACTCCTTTTGTGCATGATCTTTTGAGATTTCCCTTAGTGCTTCAGGAAATAGTTGACAGAGATCTATTCAAAACTTAGATTTCATTATCATAAACATTCAACTAATTGTTTATTTACAAATGGATTGTGATTAATACACAGCATCATCAACAGGAAAAGGAGTACCAACAAATATTTCAGCACAAAAAATTCAACCAGATTAAAAAAAATAAATTAAAATCAGTCAGATAAATACATAGAAGATGAGGGACATAGATATTCTGAGTAAAACCAGTAATAGAAAAGAACCTGCAATTCCATGCCCAGTTTATTCTGCAGGGAATTCCCCTGGGGCATGGGAGGTTCCTGCTTCTTTCACTAATTAAGAAAATGCATTCAAATCAGCATCATCTACAAGATACCAGCATAGCATGTTTTCACATTCTTGTTCAAGATTTTTTTGGGGGAAAGAGGAGACAGCATGACCATAAAACTCTTGGTAAAAACCCTCCTGAGAACCTGAGGAAAGTTATGTCAGTTACTCCTTGAAGTAGTGCTTAACAACTTGCTACCTGTGGTCTTTTGGGGTGATTATTCTCTGTGATGCACCCATAGCATTGGTATAGCATAAAATAATAGCAAGGCATAAAAGTGACAAAATGCCTGTTAAAATCCCTAGGTAAGCTTTTAAAGTATGCTTCAAAATTCTAAAAATACCAAATTTTAATATGAGTCTTTTATTTTTACTTGTATTTTTAAAGAAACCTTTTTTTTTCAATCCCAATTGTACTAAGAAAAAATAAAATGCTGACATTTTTGGTAAGTTGGAAATTTGAATAACAGCCAGCTCTATGTATGAATACAAGAACAATGTAAGTCAAAAGTGAACTATGAGTGAAATTTAAAGCAGCTTTTAGAAAGAGTTCATCAAAGAATTATGAGCAAAGTTTGTGTGTCAATCAAAATATATACATGCATAATTGGCAATCATAGAATTTGTCTAGTGGTGAGAGATTAATTCTAAATACATTTTTATTTGTCTTTCCAGAAATCTCAGATATTAAGTAAATAAGTAGAAAAAAAAAATCTTTTGCATTTAATTTATATGTTTTCATTATTAATAAACTTAAGAAAAAAAGTTTTACTATTGAAAATAAAATATTTCTCTGCCAGTGAACATAGTCCTAGATATTGCAGTTGCTGCTGGTCAAAATGACCATGGTTTATATCACTTCAGGTACATGATGACATGCCCTTTAGTGCTGTTCAGATTTGGCATTTGGCTTGTGTCTACTTTGAAACTCTTATTGTGTATGATCTTTTGAAAATATTTCCCTTAGTGCTTCAGGTACCTTGCATCAATTCCTGGCCCTCTATTTAGAGTTGTAGGGCAAGTTCAGCACAAGGTAAAATTTGTTCATCTGTGACAACTGCTAAAATTGCTGTGTGAGATTAAAACTGTAAAATAGATTATAACTATCATACATACAAAAGTTATTTCAAATTTACACGGTGGTATAAAGTATGATAGTTAGAAAGTTTTGTCCTGTTTGAGTACTATTTTGTTTACGTATGTTCTTGCTGCATATAAATGGGATTTTGATTCAAGCAGACTAACTGAACGCTTTCCAAACAACAAACCGAGCGTAAGTAAGTATTTAAGTGGCTATTGTCATTTTACCATGATGTTCTGAATGTAGAACACTGGTGGCTCAGCAGCTAACACAAAATGTCAAAATAATATAATTAACTAGTATAAAGAAAGCAATTTTTGGAACTGAGTTATTTGATGTAATGAATTTTTAGAGTAAAATAATTTTATTCAATGATCCACAGAGGGGCAGGTGGTCTTGATCTGGGTTCATTTTATGGCTGAATAGGGAAAGAATCTTGTTAAAGCCATTAAGCAAAGTAATGTTCTTTGAATTTACTAGAAGATTTCAGTATAAATATATTTTGACAATAATAATACAGAAGTATATTTTCAGCCTGGAGAAGAGAAGGCTCCAGGGAGAGCTCAGAGCAGCCTTCCAGCATCTGAAAGGGCCTACAAGAAATCTGGAGAGGAACTGTTTGCAAGGACATATACTTACAGGAGAAGGGAGGATGGGTTTAAACTGAAGCAAGGTAGATTTAGACTAGATATTAGGAAGAAATTCTTTACTGTGAGGCTGGTGAGGCACTGGAACAGGTTACACAGGGAGGTCATGGATGCCCCATCCCTGGCAGTGTTCAAGGCCAGGCTGGATGAGGCTTTGGGCACCCTGGTCTAGTGGAGGGTGTCCCTGCCCATGGCAGGGAGTGTGGGGTGTGTGTGGAAATAGATGGTCTTTAATGTCCCTTCCAAACCAAACTATTCTGTGATTATATAAGTGCTAATGAAAGCAAGCTTGGTTTTCTTTCATATCTTGCTAGCATTATTTCATATATACATTGCTATACACCCTACCATCTGAAGGAGACAATCACCACCTTTTAGGACTGTTGTTCCTGTGTGACACTCTTTGAGATCCACAACTTATTTAAAATGACTGTTACAGTGAAAAACTTTGCTCCCATACTGCATAATGTAAATTTAACCAATAAAATTGCACCTAATCAAGAAAATTAGTGACAGGTTTGACTACTTTGGTTTTATTTTTCATGTTATGGGTCAAAATCAAATCATTTTGATTTAGCTTGGTTTTGCCTTGTTTTGGTTTTTTTTTTGACAAGAGATAATTAAATTTGTATGAAACCATTGTTTAGCCTATGCTGGAAAAGGTTGGTGTGACTATCTATTATAAGGAGGCAACACCAGCAAGCCCTGCTAGGGAATACACTTCTTTCCTAAAATCATTTATTTGAAAAATAAATCATATTCCTGAGATCATATTCCAAATGCAGTGTGAGTTCTGGACTCTTGTTTTATTATTTTTTCTTTATAATTATATTCATATCAGGCATTTCAGCAGCACATGAATTACTTCAGCAGAACTTGTTTCTAATGTAGACCTAACTAGTATGTTGTCCAGACTTTCTGGTATAGTGAATTTGAGATTTATTAGTGTTGCTTCCTGTCAGCAGCATGGCCTATTTTGCAAATTAAATAGATTTTGATCAAGTTTAAATGCTGTATCAGTTTAGCTCAGACGTACGCATGCAATTTGGTGCTTTTTAGGAGTAATATTGTTGCAATTTGTACTTGAATAGTCATAATGTCAAACTAAAGCTATTTTTTTATATTATTCTGTTCTTAATGCAAACGTTTACTTCTCTGTGCAACGTTACATTCTAGAATCCCTTGATCTGAATGAATATTAATATTTTGCAGGTTTTTTTCATAACTATGCCTGTCTTATCTACCACTAAAATTACTGGGGTTTTCTCTTCCTAGTTGCTTTTTTGATTTTTAAAATAATCTTTGTTTTAGAAATTCTTTAGAGTTCACATGACAAGATAATTAATAAATAATGTAACTTCTCTATTAACAGCGCCTATCAAATGGCTCCATAGACTCAAATGATGAGGCCAGTCAAGTTGTTGAACTTCAGGAACTACTGGAAAAGCAAAACTATGAAATGGCACAGATGAAGGAGCGTTTGGCTGCACTGTCTTCCAGGGTGGGAGAGGTGGAACAGGAAGCAGAGACCGCCAGAAAGGAGCTCATTAAAACAGAAGAAATGAACAGTAAATACCAGAGAGATATTAGAGAGGTAAGGAGTTCACCACACTCACCTCCTATTGCCTGACTGCTGTTCCTGTGATACGCAGTACGAACCGAGAGAGGCCAATGAGTACAGGAAGCAGAAGCTGAGCACTGATAAAGGCCATTGTAGACAGGAAACACAAAATTTACAGAAAGAAATAGTACTAGAAATCTCTTTATAAAGCTGTGTTCATAAAAGGGGGTCTGTATATGTGCAACTCTAATAGGAGGAAGGTCAACTCCTTTGTGTTCTAGTGTTACTATGGTGCATTCTGTCAAGTTTTCAGCCATTTCAAGCTTTTGAGATGAACTCTGTTAAATAGAGAAGCTGGTCATGTAGATAGTCTAAAGCACATTTTTGAAACTCATGGGCCGTTTTATAAATTGATGTTATTTATATCATCAATTATAACATCTACTCATGTGTGGTAACTTCATTACTCCTGTTGTAATATGCTATTCCCTTCTCCCAGTAAATGGAAATACAATTCAATTTTCCTTTTCCTTTCTTTTCTTAAATTTGTGGTGCTCCTTAGTACTCTCCAGAGTGTCTTCCCTTAAGTGGATGTCCTCAGTGTGTGTGAATGGTTGGCTTCTAGAATCTCTTTTAGTATTTTGAAATTAGAGTAGTTATCTTTCTGTTGCACTGCTTCCTACAATATCGGTATTTCATATGGATTTGTGTGTGTATATATATATGCATATGTATGTATGTATTTAACCTGTTATTCCTAATATTCTGGAAAAAAATGTTCCTTCAGAACTTCTGATGCCTGACACAGCCTCAAAGTGTCTTCAGATCTTTGTACTCTGCTTCTTCTTTAAGCGTTGTATCAATCTTATCCAGATACAAAAAACTAGTTTGCACTGATGCGTTTCTCCTTTTCCACCACCACTACATTATATCACCAGGGGTCTCTAACACCGCCACTCTCATTTATCTGTTGACAAATACTGCTGTTCCACAGACACTTGCTGCTTCTCCCTTAAATACTACATTACACCAGCTACAGGCTTACTTGCTTTCAGCCCTTCAATTCCTAAGCAGAGTGGCCACCAAATACCAGTTGAATATCTGTTGCGAAAGGTTTTTGTAAAGCTGGAAGTACCTGTCTTCTGTACAGTACAAAAGATAGTTTGCCCAAAACAGAAAATTAAATACGGGACAAGAAGAAGGGTAGTAATTTTATTTACCTCAACACTGCTTTCATTATGTAATGAAATGCAAACAGCAAGACATGCTCATCAGTAAAGATTTTCATTGTGAAAGATTATGTGGCAACACGTAAGTCTTCTCAAGAGCCAGACAAGTTTAAAACAAATACGATTTTCTGCTTTCACTAAAATTAATTGATGTTATATTACTGTAATAGACATACTGATTAATAATCTATCTAAATTACAGCTGTTGACCTCAGTGAGGCCAGCTTCTTATACACGAATAAATACAGCTCAAGATTTTAAAGAAATCCTTATCTGTAACAGATATGGATCACATACCCATATGTTATGGCTATGTTGCGTACTCAACATTGTGGTCACTTACTTTCCTGAAATTTCAGGACATATTACCTGCTTTTTGCTACAGCAGAAAATTTTAGCAGTACCCGGGAATAAGAGTAGCGATGTGGATGTACATTTTTCCCCACATCACTGCACTGTGTTTTCTACTGTTACATAACTACAGCAGTTTTTTTATTTTCTAATCAAGCCTGATGTTGTTTAAGAGGCAAACATGTAAATGTGAGCTGCCTTTGCTGGTTTTTTGCACTGAAAATATAGAAACTAGAACAGTATACAAAAGGTGAGGATTGTTTGTTTGCTCTACTCAACAGCTACCACTTCAAATATCATGTTAGAAGAAATCCCAAAGGAAATAAATTCTCTTTAAAACAGAAAAATTACTGCTGAGCACAGCTTATATCCCTGTCTACTGTTAGCATGAAAATTAAACTGATGTGAAATTATGTAGCGTTTTAATTGCATGGTTCTTGATGGGTTTTTTGTCACATTAGGCAATGGCACAAAAGGAAGATATGGAAGAAAGAATAACTACGTTGGAGAAGCGCTACCTCAGTGCACAGAGAGAATCCACCTCCATACATGACATGAATGATAAGCTGGAAAATGAACTGGCAAACAAGGAAGCCATTCTACGTCAGGTGCAGTATCTGCATTAGTCAGTTGATTTCTTCATGCACAATGAAAATTAATGCAAGAAAGGGGGCAGATCTACAGTAAGATGTTTTCATTAGGTTAATCTGTTCATTTTTAATCAACAGATCAGTTAACCTAAAAAAACCCCAAGTTGCTCAGTATCTCTAAGCCTCATATTACCTACTACAACTGTGAATACCAAATCAATGTGTACATTCAAGACTGTAAAATAACTGTTTTGTAATAGTATCTTGCATAAATTAACATCATCATATCCCCAAAGTAAAGGATTATCTTTGCTTCTTCTGTAACAATTTTCTGAATTTTATTTTTCAAGCTCAGTGATCCTTGAATATCTTTTCTAAAAGAGTATAACATGATGGTGCAGTTTTCTCTCATGGTACTTTGTTTCCATGGTGATTCCAAAAGCAGAAGTATAAAATTAACAGGAAAAAAATGGTTTGTAACTTGAAGAATACAATGAGAACTGAAAGCTAACGTGAAATGAATATAATTCAAACTGTAAAAGATGAAATTACTCCTCAGCCTCAGTATCAGATTTCCGTATTTGTTTTCACCTATCATGTCTTCAAACAATCTAAAATGCTATATGAGAAATACGCCTGTATGATCTGATAATCTCTGCTTCTATGATTGTATGCAGATACATTTACATACACACGCACACATTCCTCTGTTTGTGTGCATATATATACATGTGACTGCCTCTTCAAGGAAATTAAAGCATCAGAACTCAGACTCTCCAGCTTCTGCCAGCTTCCTTTGGCTATTTTAAGAGGCATTTTCAGTTGTTAGGGGGAAAAAAAATACCCGACAATGGAAAAGTAAGGTACCTGCATTTGTCCTTTGAGTTCTTATTGCTGCCAGTGTAAGTCATGCTGTGCTGTAGAAGAGAGGCCTACCTACTCAACGCAGTGGTCAGTAGGGCTGGGCTTAGGATATATACAGGCAGACTTAAACTTCTTTTGCAGCATTGCGATGTGAAAAGCCTACCTTTTCACGCTTTCGAAAGGTTAAAAGAGGATCTAAAAGCACACCCTTTTTCGTTATGTCTTCTATTACCTGGAATGAATGGGAAAGCAGGAAACACTTGTCAAGCCATTAAAAAGTTCTTAATCACGTGGTGCATCTCAGTAAGCAGGAAAATACTGCAGTTAGCAAAAGTTTTCCTGTTTCTCTTTAATGGTTATCACAGATTAATCAATTTCAGTTCTGTAAAATGAGACTTAATTCTAGGTTGACAATGAAAAATATAACTGTAACCTTAAGCAAATAGGAACCAGGATATGATCATGAATGAATTAGCTGAGCAACAATTGTCAGTTTAAACATTTCCTAATACAATTGGCATTTGTTCAGAAAATTGCATTTGGCAATTTATTCATAAAATTGTCCTTCAGTTTCATTTTTGCTCATACATAAACTTTTCAGTGAGATGGACTCAATATTTCCATTTAGAAAATTCTCATTGTACTGGCACTAATACTTTTATTTTGTTCAGATAAACAGCACATCGATCAGAGGAGCTTTTTTTTCATCTTCATTAGTACCATTTTACAACTCCTTTTCTTCACCTTCACATGATCCTTGAGCCTCATATCACTCATCATATCACTCAACCGTGTAAGACTGGCAGCCTACACGGTTCCATGCTTGAGTTGATACCTTTCCAATAACCTCTCCCAGGTTGTGGAGTATCTATGTTTATGTAGTGAGTTTTGACTGCTTCCCTGATACCCAAGAAATTGAAGGAAATTCTTATTTCTGATTTTATTTTTTATACCTGTTTGTCTATCTTTGGCCTTCAGTTGGAAGACAAAAACAGACAGCTGCAAGAGCGTCTAGAGCTGGCTGAGCAGAAGCTGCAGCAGACGATGAGGAAGGCTGAAACCTTACCTGAAGTGGAGGCTGAGCTGGCTCAGAGAATTGCAGCTCTGACTAAGGTATTGCCCTGAGAAATAGGTTCATATCAGAAGCCCCACTGTTTAATGCTGATTTACGTCCTGATTCCTCACCTCATGGACTAAACAAAAGTAGTATCAAGCTGATTTGAAAGGAGGAAAGGTTTCCTGATAAGTCTGTGCCACAAGTTTAACCAGGAATGGTCTCAATGATGTTTGTAATTCTTAGCAGTTTGGTAATAGGAAAAGTAGTTATATGAAAGTTAGCCTAGACTATATTTATAAAGGAGTCATATATTTCTAATACATCAGCATTACTTATCCAAGGAGGATTCATTTTACTCTGTAAGAGTTTCTAATTTAAGGGCAGAAGGGCTGGGGGAAGTCCCATTCCTACACATACTTAGTTCTTCTGGACATTTTCATACACTGTGTATATGAAACAACAATTATTTTCATTCCAATAAGTGCTATAAAATCAAATTTTAATGGCAGCTGGTATCATTTGTACAACACAAATGAAGACAACTTGCAGTACATACTTACAAGGTTTGTTTTGAGTGATTCTTTATATCATATATTTGCAAAGATAAATGTAAAACTCTGAGAGGATTTTAAACTATTTTGGGTTGTGGTTTGGGTTTTTTTCTGATAAATTTATTCAATAGCAGCTGTCTTGAAAGAAAAAAAAAAGATAAAAATAAATTTTCAGTAGTGTGGTTTTCATATTTTGCCTCTATTACTTCCAGGTGTGCATGTAGTTAGTACTACAGCTCAGGTATTATCAGCTTCATAAAGACATAATTATAACATGTTTATTCTTAATCTCTTAAAATCAGACAAATGAAGAAAAATGCATTTAAGAGACTGTATTACATATCATTCTGATTTATCTCTTTTCCTTTCTCTGTTGCCAAGGGATGTTTCTAGCTATTTATGTGCCTAGCTATTTTTATATTTGATGGATTTTTTTCAATTCTCACGTTTTTCCATTTATAGTGAATCCTTAAGTGCTGAGCAGGTCACTAATGAAGTCCAATTTTTAAGTAATTTAGTTAAGAAGTAGAAAGAAAGAGAAACTTTTGGGAGATTTGATGGTTGTAGTTTGTTTTTGGTTTTTTTGTGGGGTTTGTTTGGTTGGTTTTTTCCTTGTTTTTTAATTTTATTAAGGCAAGATCATTTTTCAGTAATCAAGATTTTGTGCTGTCCACTTCAGGTTTATATGAAAGGGTGGGAAATTGAAAGGGAGACTCAAAATGGTGGAAAAAAAAGAAGAATCAGCAAAAAGCGAGCTACATGAAATACCAAACAAATATCATTGCATTTTAATAAAAACTTAGGTGCACATAAGAGCAAACCCTTGGCATTTTAACTTCTTTTTTTTTCAGTTGTTTCTGATTTGACAAATAATCACATATTGTAATGCCCTCAGTAGCTTAAAAATATTGTTTTCTATTTTAAGAGTTTTTTTCCTGAATAATTTCTCCAGCAATTAGGCACCAGTAAGTATTTTGGAGTCTCAAGCATGTCTTCTTGCAACTGCATTTTTCCTTGAAACATGACAAATATTGTAAGAAGAAATCCCATTTCAACCATGCAGAGCACTCAGGGACTTCCATGAGTTACCGTTGTTATTGTGACCATAAAGCTGCAATATACATCTCCGTTTGTCGTCTTACGTTATTTCATGGCATGTGGTTAGAGAGGTGTGAACAGAGCTGATACTCTACCCTGTTTCACTATGGTGTAGTTTATCAAAGCTTTTACCAAGCGGGAAGCTCTAAGGAGTATTCAAATGCAATGTCAGTTCTGTTCATTCCTCTATGATTACATGAAAAATTGAAAAAATTAGTTTTATTTGAAATAATGTCTTTTTGGGATACATGACATGAAGAAGAATGTCAGAATTTGGCCAATAGGCCAAATAAGCCTGTATATGTTTTATATATCTTGTATACAACGTCGTAGCAAACTGTAGAGCTTATTAATATGCTGGTTTGACAGCTCTGAAGTTTAATATCCAATACTTTTCATGGATGACATAAATGTAGCTTGGAACCAAGGATGACATTGTAGTCATTGCAGTTTAAGCAGTTTTAAATTAGCTAGCTGGTATACTGTTACCACACTAACTACTCAGTGAAAGCTGCAAGACCTACCTAAGGGGCTGAATAATGCTTAATTATCTTTGCTTTTGTTGAGCTTTGTGCCAGCATACACATTGTCAGTAGGGCTCAAATTAGCCGGCTTCGACTACCTTAAATCTGCCTACCCGAGCTACGGTCACTGCGATGGCCATATATACTATGTAAAAGATGAGCCCCCTTAATCATCTAGTCTTTCTGTACTGCAAAAAAAAAGTCAAAACTGATTCTCTTTTCTTTTGTACTACCTCAATTAAAGTGGCTTCTCTGAGATTAATGAGGTTACAATCATATGAAAGAGGTGAGTTAAGCCTAATATTATGGTTTCTAAAAGAAGGTAGTATGGGATAACTGGAAACGACGACTGCTTCACTGTGGGTAAAATAGGACCAATTATTTACATGTGGATATAGAACAAACATGTTCTGCATTTGGATGTGATTTTTCTTCCCCCTCTCCCTCCTAAATTTAAAATATGCATGTAACAATTCTGCACTCAATTTATTATACTCTTCCTTATAATAAATCTGGGTTGGGATTCTGCAAAAGGATGTAGAATGAGATCCTTCCATGGTGTCAGTTTTTAAAACAAGTTGTTTTTTCTTTTTTTTTTATATATATATGGGCTAGTGAATGTCTTTTGCTACTTTTCCATGCCCAAACTAGTTCATAAGGAGTGAACTTCCAAAAGTTTGGACTATACAGTGAACTCAGATAAGTACTCATAAATTTACCTGAATCATTTGAACTTTTCTTTGGCTTTGTTTTCACTGTGTTCTGCCCATTGGGTGAGCAACTAGAGGGTTAGTCAGCCTGTGGCAGACTAACCTGGAACAGCATGATCCCATGTACTGTGCTGTCCTGCCTGGCCGTCGCACTGGTATCTGTCTTGGTCATGACAAGTAGCACAGCGCTCGGCATGTATCCCAAGATTTAAATTGCCATGACTCATTGAGCCACCTTGTACTCACTCTCACAATATCGGTCTGTTTGCCTGCCCTGGACAAGAGGCAGTTGGTAGTAGAAAGAACCTCCCTCAGATATTAACTAAACCTTTCTTTATCCTATAAGATGTTTGTTTTCCTCAGAAGAGACAGACATTGGAGTATCTAGAATCTTCAGATGGTTAGTCTGTCAAACGTGGTTTCTCCTTGCATGTATTCAAGGAGTCTAGTGGAGACAACCAGCATCCACCTACTTCCATTCACTCACTCTCACTAGTAGTCACTCTCCCCCTCGGGTGCTTGTGCAACGGAGGTACCATATCACTTCTCTGATCACAACACAGTAATCAGCATTTTACTCCATCATTCCTGTATGCAGGTCACCAGAAATACCAACAGTGCTTTTTAGCTGCATTAGAGAAGCACTGACATGGAGAAGAGGAAACCATAATCATAATAAACCACATTTAGCATAGTAACACATTCAACTTAATTTAAAGGTGATAAAAAATAACTTGAAAATTGGAGGCAAGTGGGACACAATGCTTATTTTGTGACAATGTGAGGATTTAGTTTGCATTAAGTAGGGAAGAATTTGCAAGAAAGTGAAAGGGGAAGATCTGCAGTGGAAAGGATACAAAAAGGGGAAAGTAGTTCTGCAAGAAGTTGATGTGGTTAAGGCAGAAATCTCTCTGAGAACAGGGGAGAGAGAGATGATGAGGTGTTAGCTGAAAAAAGAAGTTGATAAATCTTCTGGGCAAAAAAAACCCCAAAAGATAAAAATTTCCTTTGGGGACGGAAGCCTAAGAAAACTCGACATTTACAACACATTACCATCTTCTCAAACGACCCCTCTTCTTGTGCTTCCCTTTCCACAGAAGGTTTTGTCCTGACAGGAGGAAGATATGAAAGAAGCAAGTCTGACAGAGCTAAATGGAAGGAATTGCTTACTAAACCTACAAGGTGTAGAAGGCAGCAGGGGAATGAAGGAGGGGCAAGATTGTGTGGACATCTAGTCACTGAAAGGTTGCGTTTCAGAAAAAGAGGTGACTTAAGCCAACACATTTTGTCACACTTGCAATGATTTAGAAATGAGCATGTGAACAAGTAGCTGATAACTTTGTGAGCTGTTGTGACTCAGTCACCATGATCACCTATTTTCACCTTCAGTTGCATAGCTCAGTTCAATAATGCCTTCTTTCTTCTTGAGTAACTCATTCCAAGGATAGCCAAAAGAATGTGTGCCTTAAGAAGCCATTAGAAAATCTGGAGACAGCAGGTCTTCAAAAGTCAAAGTCTCAGAACTGTGGAAATCGGCTTGTACCATTAGAAAAGTTTAGATTTGTTCCTGCAGATCAGCATGAGGAAGAAAAATTATAGCACCTGTACTGTACAGGTGCTTTCTGCATCTGACATTGGATTTTTTTCTTCCACTAAGAAGCAAAGACCTAGAAAATGTGCGGTGCCAACAGTAACAGATGATGTGAAAGCAACATTTTTTTTGTGGGCGCATTAGCAGCAGGAGCAGCAGCAGAGTTTTAACAGGGTTAGAGAGCAATAATACAAGCTGCTTTGGTATTCCCTCAAAGCAAAATTTTCCTGTCTATTACTGGCTTACACTGGCTATTTCTTTGCTATTTCATAGCATATAGAGTGCAAAGTGAGCATTAAGACTCATGCTGGTATTTCATAGGGGCCAGACATTGTTAGTTTTTGTCCATATATTTTTAATCCAGTCAAAAATACACAATTTCCAAATCTATTTATAACTGAATGTGCTGGCTAAATGCTTTAAATGCTAGTTGCTAAATTCCACACCATGTGTCTTGCTAATCCTCCTGTACAGAGTACTAGTGAACAGGCATGGAAGTCATATATTAAAAAGAAGAATGCAGGGTAAGGTCTGCCAAGCAAGTAGTCATGCAAGTTCCACTTTGGAAAGTTTTTAACTCGGTTAACTCTTAGCAAAGCAACTGGGAAGAAACCCAACTTCTGTTTACAAACCTCAGAGTCCACAGTTGTCCCTTTCGTCTTATGTGTACCTGAAATTCTGCTGGAGAAACATGACTAACGCTGATGCCTCTGCCTTGTGCCTCAAACCACATTCAGTATTTTTTTATAAATCTTTATAGTCTCCCAAAGAGCTTATTCCAGTGGGAATGCCTGGGGCTGACTAACGCATGTGGACAACAAAAACATCTAGCCGCCACAAGTATGTCAGTCCTAACAATATGGTCTGGAGAAGTCTGTGTAGGAAGCATTTGCAAATCCTTTGGGGAACAGCTGAATTGTTAGGTCTTTTTGTCTGGAAGGGTCTCTTTCAGACCCAGGTTGGGGCCTTCCTCATTGTATAGGGCAAGCAGAGATGTTAACGGCCTCATTTTAGAAGTGTGTTCAAGCTAGGCACACCAGGAGATGAAGGGGCCCCTCTTTGTCTACAAGTGGATTTCTGCAAGTGGGAGAAAAAGAGAATATGTACGTGTGCTTGTGTTTCCCTAGCCCTTACAGAGTACACCTTTTTGATTCATGTCCCTGCTGCACGGGCTGCTCATGCATTTGGCACATGAGAACCAGTGGTTAAAATCCCTAAATAGCATTAGAGCCCAGGGTAGATCCTAAGGCTGAGCACCTGTGCTTGTTCTCTGCCAGACAAGCAGTTGAGCTTATGTGTCTAATGTCTCAGTTGTAAAATAAATGGTTCTTTTAGAGTAACACGGAATAACACTGTAAGAAAAAAGACGAATGATAGGCAAAGACGTAAAGGAAACATAAAATATCCAAATACATGTTAAGTGCTTAGAATAGTGACATTTATTTTGATTCTAAGACATATTCAATTTTAATTAATTTTAAAGGCTGTTTATCCTACCAAAGAGATGTAAAGAGAGGTGAACATGGAGATCATCTCTGTTTTCTTTTATGCTGGAAAACGAAGTACAGGTACTCTGAGCCACATTCAGGAAGATTTTTTGACAAGGATGTGCCTATTAACATTTTAACATTCCTAGTGAAATAGCTGAAAACTATCATGCAAAAAGAGGTATATATATCTTAAACATATACCTCACTGAATTATTAAAGCACTAGGAAGTTGTGAAATGGCAGCATGAGATAGCTATACGAATCTTGAGAGAACATTGTGTGAATGTCCTCTATGTAAGAATTCAGACACCACCCATAATTCTGACAATTATTTCATTCCTCCTCCTCTTTCAAATAATAGTTAGGCCTAACTATGTGGTTGGACTTGATGATTTTGGAAGTCCATTCCAACCTTATGGATTCTATGATTCTAAGACCACAATTATTTCATGCATTGAAAAGGGTGTTTCTTGCTAAGGAATAAGGTATGACATAGTTTGGACTGAAAATCTATTTTCAGTTTGAAAAATAAATGTGAATCATATAGCTAGCTAGATGGGCTTCTCAAGCACAGGTTATAACAGACAGCACCACATATCAGAAGACTTAAATGAGATCGCCTTTGAACCTAGAAGCATTAGTTTGGTTATCTTCATATTTTGCATTAAGCTGCAATTAAGTGTATTGAAGCAGTGAAGATTAAGTAACTTGCTTTTAAAGTGTGCAGTCAGCTAATGAAGTTTCTAAGTAGTTTACTTTTGTAGGATGATATACCCCCAATGGGTTCTATATCTCAATGAAAACGGTTTCAAAAGAGGTAGAATTTCTTAAGCCTTCACCATCATCAGCACAGAGCTTTGATGATTTCAAGTCTTCACCTGACCTTGAAGGCACATAAGGGAAGGCCTTGAACCAGGAGTGTAGCCAAGACTCAAAAAGGGGAAAAGTCTGTCTTCTACAGAGGAGGATAAAGCTTGGTCACTTCATGGAAGGGATAGCATGGTCTGGTTTTCTGCAGTTGCAGGGACTGAACTTTTTCGATCCTATTTTCTATTTATCCAATTGAGAGAGGAAGCAGTGCATTAGAAATTGTGTGCTGAAACAAACTAATACGTAAAACTAAACGATAAGATAAAGTCATAAAGAGATTGTCAATGGTCCAAGTTGTAATAAATAAACAAAATAGTTTCAGATAATGAGTAAGTTCAAATACACAATACTCCTGTTTCATGATCAAAAACAACAAGCGCACTTATTAAATGAGCTTAGTTACATAGTACAGTGACTTTTCCTTAAATTTTGCAAGAATCTGCGTTTCGTGAATATACTTATTCTGAACAGAATAGTAGTCATCTTCAAAGTTAAGCATTGTTCTTGTATTTATACAAAGCAGGATTTTCTCAGATGAACATCTTTGTATCAAAAGCTGCAGTTTATATTTGTAAATCACTAGATCACAGGCTTGTTTTCTGTCTGATCTTTTTGTCCTGATAATACTACTGATTTTAAGTTATAGGCAATTTTACATTATGATGTACATACTGAATTACTGTTGTATCTATTCCTAATTATTCTGATAAATCATTGGTAGACAACAGTATGAAAAACGGTCTTACTAAAAAAAATACAGTTATAAAATTAGTATTTCTTGTACATATTAAAGTTTGTTCATCTAAAGAAGCAGTTCAGGATCTCTTTTTGAGAGAGTAAATCTGACAGAATGAAATAGCATTTGACAAGCGCAAGCTCACAGCTCGAAGTCATCAGTAGCACTGTCTATACGCCTTATGCACGTTCCTGTTTCCATAGCAACAAATCCAATATAGCATTTCCCTTTCTTTAAGGGTTGTTTGTTTGTTTGTTTGTAATGATAACTTAGACTTGTTTGATATGACAATGACATGAATATTCATGTTTTGCCACAAATGACCTAACTAAGGTCAACTTCTGTCAGAAATAGTAATGAATTTTGGATGGATAACCATTTCTCTACTCAGTAATAACTTTTCATTCCTATTAATGAATTTTTATTTATAGGTTCTTCTTTTATCTGATGACCTTGATCTTCCAAAGAGATCCATCAGGGTGGATCCTTTCAAAGGGATGAAAACTATATTGTTTATTTGGATGAGAGGGCTTACGTAGTGTATTCTAAAATGGAATACTAAAGCTTGAGCCTTGTCTCTTTTGACGTTCTTTCTGTTTTCTAGAAATTAGGGAATGTATCATAACATTGCACAGTTCTGTAACTGACCGATCCATTAATTTAGTATTTATGCATTGTTTTCATTCCTAGAAAATGATAGAAGAATTATAAAGGACTTTCTGACATTGGCCTCGTAGGGTCCTGTTCTGGTGTTTAGTTTGCCATAATTCCAAAAAAAAAGTCATTAGATTAGACAGTATTGCTTTGAATCCACTTTGTAGTAATACGTCATCAGCCAGCCATCACTAACCTTGAACCTCCATGTGTAGGTTGATAGCTTTTTTAGCATTCCATTATTTTCAGTTTCTCCACATCAACTGCATCATATCCACCAAGTATCAGTGTAGTTTATTCCACGTAAAAATCTGTCAGTTAAAAGTATTAAATTTTCAGTCACACTTTTCTTTTAAGCATTCTGTGCTGTGTTCTGTTCAGTGTCAGTGTCTTTAGTTCTGATTTTTCAATTTTGTCCCTCTCCTTTTCCTTGACTTGTTAGTCTGATCCAACCTCTTCTACCTCATCTGATGATTATCAATATGTTATGGAAGCTAAACTACAAGAAATGATCTCCATACGTAGGAAGGTAGTCCTACTGGACTTTACTTTCTATTGCTAAATAGAATCCATCTGATTTGTTTTCATTTTCTTTAACTTACTTTATTTTTTTTTATTGATAATCAACCATCGTGCAGTTCAGTGCTTCAGGAGCTTACGATTTTACGATGGCAGGTTTGTGTTCAAACCATGCACAGTCTGCATGTTACATTTGGCTGATTTCATTGCTCATAAATAACTCCAATGTTTTGCTGATGCTTGGATGTAACAGGCCTTTGTAGCTGACACATTTCAAGCAATGCTGTTCAGCTGCCTGTTTAAATAAAGTTTCTTTTCGGAAGACTAAGTTTGCAGTTAGTAGTAGCTTGCTTTATGTTTTGTTTAAACTTTACTGAGATGAAAACTTACGAAGCCACTTAAATTACAAGAAAGAGTCTTTCTATTTTTTTACAGGCAGAAGAAAGACACGGAAATATTGAGGAACGTATGAGACACTTAGAAGCTCAACTTGAAGAGAAGAATCAGGAACTTCAAAGAGTATGTGTATCGCAGACAACTTCTGTCTTTCAATTTGTCAATGTAGTGCTACGTTATGCACTCCGGCACACAAATAGATCTACTGACAAATGCTTTGTTCATAGCAGTGATGGCAGCATCTTCCCACTTTACTTAACTGTCTTAATATACGAGGTTACATTTAGTTGCAGCTTTCAATGTATTCTGCTGATGCAAAAATGCGCATTAATCAATAACTGTAATTATGTTTTCTGTGGAATTTCTTTAAATTACTACAGTTACCATAATTGGTTTTTTATTTTTTTTAATGATACAAGTCCATACTGTTTAATTTTGGACCCTACCAATCTGTCTCTTCTATTCTACATTAAAGGCCAGGCAAAGAGAGAAAATGAATGAGGAGCACAACAAAAGATTATCGGATACTGTAGACAGACTGTTGACAGAATCCAATGAGCGTCTGCAGCTACACTTAAAAGAGAGAATGGCAGCACTTGAAGAAAAGGTAGAGTGCAAAGAGCAGTATAAAATTCAGCTTGATAAAGATTCTTCTGTGTGAAACCTGTTCTGCTTGTATTGGAATGGAAGCATCATGCTGGTTTTCTATTACCAAATGTTACCACAAATATGGTCTAACTTGCACATTCAACTCCTAATTTAAAAGTGCACTCAATAATTTTTCAGGACTAATGTGAACTACATATGCTAAATATTATGAGTCCCTGTTTTATCAGTGGGGAGTATGATGAAGAGCTTATAAAGGACCAGTGCACAACGCGGGATGAGGCAGTGAAAGTGGATGAGAACTGAGGAATGGTCATGTTTCAGATGTACCATCATTGCCATATTTAAGCTTGCTGATTTTACCTCAGCTTCCTCTGGGAAGAGTAAAATGCTGTCACCACAGGAGAAGGAGCATCTCCCCTTGGAGAGGGAATGTTATTTATGGGTTTTCTGCAATGTGAGACACAATGAGGCTGGAAAGTTCAAACCCTATGACCTTTATATTCACCTTCCTTAATCCCTCTCTCTTCTACTTATTCACCTTCAGCTTGATCTGAGGGGACTCTTTCAGTGTCTTTCAGAAGGTTAATTCAGAATCTCTCAGAGGATGTACTTCTGATTTATTTCATTGAAACAAAATATCATACAAGGCAAGAAATAGGCCTGCCAAAAGAAGAACCTGGGAGACATAGTTGTGTAACTGCATTATAGTTGCTCAGTTCGAAGAAAATGCAAAGTTTTTGCTGTTCCTGATAGAATATGGTCCTACATGTTTGGATTACTTCCAGTGTTTTAAATGCAATGTATACTCAAACTGAAGCATTAAGGGATTTTAATTTTAAAGTCCAGTGAATATGAGCTTTGCTAACTTGTACATGGAGGCTACATGGATATGGTGATAGTTGAATATGAAACATTTCTCTAATTTATTTCTTTTTTATCTACATTTATTTTTTTTCTTTTAATTCCTAGAATGTTTTGATTCAAGAATCGGAAAGTTTCAGGAAAAATCTGGAAGAGTCTTTACATGACAAGGTATTATAAAATATTACAGTTGTATCTGTTTTTATTAAAAGTTACACCTTTATTATTTGGAAATATGTATATGGTATATTAATTATCCAGCTAATAGGTGAAATCTTCCTGCCATCAATGATCATGCTTTTAATCACCCAGATGTTTCAACTAGCCTTTGGGGGTCTCTATCAATTGTTCTGAGATAAGTTTATGGTCGAGATCCTAGCCTCAGGAAGGTAATACTAAAATTCATATTGATTTCACAGGCTCTGGATTTTTTGTTCTATCAGTTTTAATTCTGAAAAACTCTTGTTCAACAGAGCTGTATTCATAAGTGGTTACACTTTCATAGCAAAGAATGTAATTGCTTGATTTGATGCAATGCTTCTTAACAGATGCAGCAGCATTATGCTAAATATAGTTGAAAGTGGCCTTTCTTAATTCATTGCAAATTAATCCTTAATACTGTTTAGTGGATCAGTCAAATTAATTATAAATTTTTATTCCAATCCCAAATGTTAGGATTTTGTTTTGAAGTTGTATTTGCCTTGAGCACAGTAGGATACACAAACGTATCTGTCTCTGGATTCAAAGAAGTGGTTTTGTAATGTGTTAAATCCATTTTGAAGAGATTGTAGAGAATTTAAAAAATAGCTCCATGTACTAATATAATTATATCATGTGGCATCCAAAATCAAGAACTTGGGAAAAATAACAAGAGAAGTATCTGCTCAAATTGTTATTTTCATCTGCATTTGGATAAACTTGTAGAAAGGCAGAGAGGTTAAAGTCCCCAAAAGGAACATTTAGGGCATTTTAAATAAATAAAATTTCCCTGCTGTACTACCACAGTTATAAGGTGATTCAGCTGTCACAAAATCAGGAACATGCTTCACCATCAAGTTAGATGACAAAAATTCTAAACCAGTGTCAACTGAAACAGAAGCTTCTATCATTTTGCTAAAGAGAATCTAAACATGAATTATAGACAGCAATTTTGCCTGTGTAAAGAAGGTATTTTGCCAACATTATCTCTGACATAACCATAGAATCATAGAATCATTAAGGTTGGAGGAGACCTCGAGGACCATCTAGTCCAACCGTCCCCCTACCACCTATTACCCACTAAACCATGTCCCTTAGTACCATAATGTTATTGTTTTAATAGTGTTAGAGTGATAGTGAATACAGTGGCTAATTCTTTTTCAGTCTATTTTCTGGCTTGAATGTTCATATCAACTCTTGATGAAGATGAAAAACCTGGTATAAAAATCTAAATTTGTATTGAAAGTATGTTTGCAAAGATATTTTTATTTATTATATTTATTACTTGCCTAAGGATGGGAAGTGAAACAAACAGAATCACAGCATCAGAGCATCACAGAATGGCAGGGGTTTGGAAGGGACCTCTAAAGATATCTAATCCAGAGCAGGTTGCACAGGATTGCATCCAGGCGGGTTTTGAGTCTCTCTAGAGAAGGAGACTCCACAGCCTCTTTGGGCAGCCTGTGCCAGTGCTCAGTCACCCTCAAAGTAAAGATGTTTTTTCTCATATTCAGATGGAACTTCCTGGGTTCCAGTTTGTGCCCATTGCCCCTTGTCCTGTCACTGGGCATCACTGAGAAGAGTCTGGCCCCATCGTCTTGACACCCACCCTTTAGATATTTATAAGCATTGGTGAGATGCCTCTCTTCTCCAGGCGAAACAGACTCAAGTCTCTCAGCCTTTCCTCATATGAGAGATGCTCCAGCCCCCTAATCATCTTGGTAGCCCTCCATTGGACTCTCTCCAGGAGTTCCCTGTCTTTCTTGAACTGGGGAGCCCAGAACTGGGCAGAATATTCCAGATGTGGCCATCACGAAGGCAGAGTAGATGTAGGATAACTTCCCTCGGCCTGCTGGCCTCACTCAGTGCACCCCAGGATACTCCACTACTTCTCTGTGAATTGGATGGAGATGAGTTCTCTTCACACACAACCACATAGGTCTGAGTCCAATCCTTCTAAATTCCCACTTTGAAGTGTTTATTTGTTTCACTTTGATGAAGAAACTGATGAAGCAATTTCAGATACATGGACTTAACACCAGATATTAATAATCTCTAAATCACTAGCAAATTATACAAGTAGAGCTATTCAACAAAAAAAAAAAGGTGTAAAAATACTGTAATAAGAATTACTGAATCTGATAGTAATTAAGCACAGATCCCTTTCCTTCCTAGCATTTTAGAACCCTGAAACTCTAGGAAAACTGTGTGCTCTTTTATTTTGTTTTTAAATTCTTTGATTTCTTTTAATTTTATTAGTAGAATATTGTTATGTGTAGACTTTGGGAACAGCATCTTTTTGCTTAGTGGTTGCTGTCAGTAGTCTTTTTGTTAGTTGGTTCCAAAAATCCAATTTTTGTGGTACTCCATCATTTTCTACCAGCAGCACCTCATATGGGAGTTTCATCAGCTCCCAAGAGTTGAGCTGTAAACCTGAAGTTCAGTAAAGTACCCAAAATGTGATTGTCTCTCAGTCTATGTCTCTATTCGTAAACAAAAATGCCAGGACACAATCCATCACTAAAGGGTAAATGTTGCACGCTGAACTATGCCTGTCACAGAGAGTGCATTAGGGCACAAATCAGTGCTGATTCTTTTCCTGACCATAGCTGTATAATAAGGAAAAAAGTAAGTTTCAACTACAAACCTGTCCTGTCATCACTTCCAGCTAGTGGAAAAACACCACAGTGTTACACATCCTCCTCTTGATGCATCTTTTATAAGCAATAAAGAGACTTAAATAAGTTCACTGCTTTTTCTTCTTATAGTCAGTGCTACGTTCAGTTTATTTTACTTGTTTAGCTTTACGAGAGCAATATCTCATAAAGTAAATTTATGTTGTGTGACAAGTAAGTATATCTAAGTATTCTCATTTCCAGGAAAGACTTGCTGAAGAAATTGAGAAACTGAGATCTGAACTGGATCAAATGAAATTGAGGGCTGGTTCTTTAATCGAACCCACATTGTCAAGGTAATATTTAATGACAAAAGTTTCCTCACTTTGAGTTGAAATAGAACATAAATATAAGTGTCAGCCTTTACATCAAGGATGTGTTCAGACCACGCATAAAAATATGTCTTTCTTTAAAAATGTAAAATCTGTGCAACTACTATTATTGTTGTTTTCAACTTTTGTCATAGGTAAACAAGGCCTTAGAGCAGGGAGTCTACATTGAAATAGTACTGAGATTAAGGAACGTTTTTTAAATTATAGAATGTTTTCAAAAGTATATCGAAATACCCATTTTTTTTCCCAGGAGAGCTTAATAATAAAGTTGAAACCATCATCTTTAATGCTGAAACTAATCAGCATATTGATGATCATATTTATTTGTTTATTTGTCAAGTACATGTAATAATTATTTTTTTATTAGCAAGAAATAACTCAGCTTTTCTAAGTGTATAAGACCACAGATCTTCAGCTAAAAATAAAGGCAGTATTCAGAGAGATCTGAAAATATCATAATGGAACATTAAACATTGCACCTCTTTGTGGTGGAAAAGCAATACAGGAACAATAGTGAGACAGGTGTCATAGAAGTAGCTACCAATGGCTGAAATGAATTTATAATTCTAGACAGACAGTCCATCTTCCCTAAAAGTAACCCTCAAAATAAAATTGTTATTTAATTATAATTGTGTGCCTGTTTTCATAACAAGCAACATGTTAACTTCTATAACCTGCCAGCCAAAACTCATGGACCAAGACTAAATTCAGAGCACTGTAATCCTCTAAAGGTATTCTTGTTGGATAATTTTTTTGCTTGCATCATTTATTGTCTGCCCATTATTTCTTCAGACATCTTGCTCAGTATCTGGACATGGTTTCTCCCTTGACCTTTAATTATTTCTTGGAATAATATTTTTCTATACATGGAGAAGTGTAAATCACTGAAATTCAGAATGTGACGCTTGTAACTGTTAGAAGTTTTGTTCCTTTGGGAGTGTAAGTGTGACTACAGGTACACACACCACTATTTTGAGAGTCCTTGGGAGGACACAGACTATTGAACTGCTGCAATAAACAGCAGAGATGTTTTTGGAGCAGTCATCCTTGGTGAAGAGCAGGCTTTCTTGCTGGGCAGATGAGTATCCATAGCTTGTGCTCTGTAAATAATCTGATTTAGTCTGATCAGCCTTTGTCAAAGGGCTGTTTGAATTTGATAAGCTGTCTAAATGTCTTGGGAATTCAGTAGGTTCCCCAAAAAGAGCATATTTCCCCTTCTGTGACCTCACCTCGCGAAACTACCAGCCCTGTCGGGAATAGGGAGGTATCAGCGTTAAATACATATTGTTCTCAGCCCACATTCAGTTCTGTACTTGCAGGAGTTTGTTCTTTCAGCAGAAGAATAATGAAGCTGGTCAGCAGACAGGTATTTTCTGACAGAGACTGGAACCTGGGCTGTTTCTTTTCTCCTGCTGCCTTGCTGCATAAGTACCAAGTATTATCAATTACCAGAGCAAAGTTCTATTACAGCAAATACGGTACAAACACAGAAAATAGAAAACAGTCACTGCCCGAAATGGTTTACTACATAACAGATGAGAGGGACGCAGACAAATTAATCATACAAACCCCAAAAGATTATTGTCTGGTGCAGTAAATGGAGGGCTTAGGACATTTGTAGCCCATCTGTTGTAAAGTTTTCTTATTTGTATAATGAAAAAAAAGTGAATTTTAGAGAATTTTTTAAAAGGTAAAATAATAATTTTTCTAATATTATGGATGTTCCTACTGGGCTTGATGGGAAGCCTAAAAGAAGAAAAACTGAAGGTTATTTAGAAAAGGACATTTATAGTAACAGTATAAGCTCTGATGTATGCTCTACCCAAAATCTGAATTTTAAAGCATTATTCAGTACCTATGACATTTTTACAAATCTGATTTGATTAGTATGGAACATACTCACATATTAGGACTTCTGGTACCTCTTTTTTTTTAGTTTTCCTACAGTGTTTATTGTTTGTAAAAGAAACTGTATTAGTCTTTGATAATCCTTCCATTATTATTTTAGATTTGTCGCAGTACTTCTAATACCAGACAGTAATTATGTTTCTTCATACCACTCTGTCAAAGGAGCTTGTAGTAGAGGCTTTCATGTTTATCATGATGGTCTTGCATTTCCCATTTATCAATATATAGGCATCACAATTATATTATTTTATCTTTTATTAAAGTGATGGTTGAAATTTGCGACACAAGGAAAAGTTAATCTCTATCTTTAGAAAAAGACACAGAACTTGAGCTCAAGCTTACAGTCTGCAGTTTTCAGCATAAATATACATGGTTTCCTGAATTATTTCCTTCATTTTGGAAAGTAGATATTCTCTTACTTAGCTTTTTTATGTCTAGGAATAAAGCCATCATTTTCTTGAACAGCATTGTTTTTTAAGTGAGATAAGCGTTTAAGAACAAAACTTGTTGCTATTCTATTTCCCATTACCTCTGCTGTGAACCCCGTAAGTTGTCTGTAGGTGCCTGTAAGCATTTTTCCCAAGTTTAAAAAAAAAAGTACAGCATTAAACTCTCTTTTTATGCTCTTATAGATAGTGAAATGTCAAACATTTTTTAGGAGTCGCTATAAACAAATATATATCTAGTTGTCTTAATAGTATAGTATTTGTCACAATTCATTTTCCTACTATAATCTTACCATTCGTGTATTTTTATATGGAGATGGTTTATGTGTTAAAAAATAGAAATTGTTTAGGTTTCTCCTGCTGTGGCTGAATGCTCAAATGGTGCATGGAACTTTTGCTCCTCTGACTTGGCTGCGCAGTGCGTGGGCAGGATACTTCTCTTGCACCATGCAGGGAACTTATTGCTGCTGTTTGACCAAGGACAGAAAGGCCAGGCACCATTGTATGCAGCTGAGAAAAGATATGCAGAAGTCATCATGTACATGCCTCACCACAGTGTCCCAAGACTTACCAGGACTACAGGAAAAATTTGGGGTTAAAACTCTCAAAAGCATCATCAAATAAACACGAATCTTTCATAACAGATGTGATATATCACGGGGCAGTTCACTAATATTTTCATAATGTGGAGCACAGACTTATAGTAGGGGATAGTTATAGATATACTCACTCATGACCATGTTAACATGCTTACAGTAACCTCAGGCATATTTATTCAGGAAAGTAATAGAAGGAAAATCTACAGGATAGTACATTCAGCAGCCAGTTCTGTTAATTATCTTGTTCTGAAATCTGCTTGTTTTTTCATATTACAGTTTTGTACAAACAGTTTTACTATGCACATCCTTAATTTTTGAAAAAATTGAAGGTTCTATTAATTCTTTTTTTTTCTTTAATTTTCTTGTAATATAATTTCCAGTTTTCACTTTTAAATTATATTTTGTGCCTCTTTTTTGTCATTTATTCTGATACATGATAATTTATTTGTTTAAAAAAATGTATCTGTGTCCCTAGATTGAAGGTAATTGGATTGTTGGTGTTGTTATTACTATTACTCTCTTAGTCTTCTTCTGTGCCTCTTTTTTATAGGCCTCACCTTGACACATCAGCAGAGCTGAGGTATTCTGTGAGCTCACTGGTTGATAGCCAGTCTGATTATAGGTCAACTAAAGTGATAAGGAGACCTAGAAGAGGCCGGATGGGTGTACGCAGAGATGAACCAAAGGTTAATCCCCCATTTCTTCTCGTATATTACTTGAGAGTTTATTTCAGGCTGTTAAGCATACAGTTCGTGCATGTCCAGGAAAAACAACAGCAAACAAAAAACCCCAACAATACACCAAAAAAGCACAAACAAAAAACCCAAACAGCAGGGTTTTTTTCTATACATACTCAAACTACAGTACAGTTGTACTAAAATGAAGGCAGAAAAGGTTGAAATTCAGACATCAGAGTTCAATCATACTTGACTGACTGTCTTTTCCAGGTGTATTTTGGTGTAAATTTTCCTGATAGTTTATTTTACACAGCACTAGAAATTATGTGAAAATGCTTTATATCATCTGCAGCAATATTGCAGGTATTAATGGTGAAATCATCATTGAATAATATTCTTAAATGTTGGTGGCTTTCCTTTCCAATTTTATAAAATCACAGAATGGCAGGGGTTGGAAGGGAGCTCTGGAGATCATCTAGTCCAACCCCTGCTAAAGCAGGATGTTCTAGAATAGGTTGCATGGGGATTGAATCCAGGCAGGTTTTGAATATCTCCAGAGAAGGAGACCCCACAACCTCTCTGGGCAGCCTGTTTCAACTGCTTTGCAGCTGTTTTCCATGGAGTAAGCCACATACATCCTAATTCCTGCTCAGGTAAAATCACTTGGAGATCACGAGTGGAATAGGACTCAGCAGATTGGTGTTTTGAGCAGCCATCCATTTGAAAGCGATACTGAAATGTCCGACATCGATGATGATGATAGAGAAACGCTTTTCAGCTCCATGGACCTCCTGTCACCAAGTGGCCATTCTGATGCCCAGACTCTGGCCATGATGCTTCAGGAGCAGCTAGATGCAATCAATAAAGAAATCAGGTATGTATCCTTAACCATCTGCGATGCGTTTATGATTACAGCTTCAAACTTCCTCTAGTGGGCGAGTTTAGGGACCGTTCATAACAATTAGGAAACCACTTCTACAGTTAAAGGATTGATAATGTGTCCACTTTTCATATGAGAGCATTGGTTGTGTGAAGATAATGATGGCATCTTAATTTCCTAGTCACAGAAATTTCTTTCAAAAAATGTTCCAAGTGAAGAACTGCTGGCCAATTGAAGAGAAATACATTAGAGGAGGCTAACATGGGGCAAATTTGACATATTGCTATTCATAGGCCTCTTTTCAAGGTCTTTTTCACCATTCTGCATGACTCCTCTTACTCACTAATGACCTCCTATCAGAAATGTTTTATTTCCGCGCTTTTCATGCTTTCTTCTGATAATTATTCCTATGCCACATCTCATATAAGCCACGTGTTCTAAGACAGGCTTTTGATTTTCTGTGGAGGCACAGAATCTGATTTTTCATGCACCAAGTTTGATTATAGTGCTTAAAAATACATTGTGAATTGAATGTATCTTAATAATTTCTGTGCAAATTTAATGGAGTGATAGAGAATCCAATGACATATTTTAATTGAGTTTTACTAATGAAACCATATTTTAGGCTTCAAGTATTCTTACAAGCTTTTCAGGAAGGCTAACTTTTAAAAACTTTGTGTATGAAAAACATCCTCTTATTAGTGACTGTTTCTCTAGAAGGAGATGAAGGAGATTACTAAATGTTTTAATGACTTTCTGGTTATGTTGTAGACAGAAAGACTGTGGTTAGAAATATATATAAAATCAGGTTACCTTTTTCTAAAATCTTGGTCACTCTGTGAGCTATTGGAGAACTCTACTGTAATATATTGAATTTGAATAACTTTTCTGTTCACAGGACAGACATTTTATTATAGACCTACAGCTTTTCATTTTCACTACTCCCAGAATTTCTTCATCCAGATAGGATTACTTTGTTATTTTCTAAAATCTCTTATTACAGCTGTCAAGATAGAGAGCCAAAGAGAATTTTTTTTTGTTGGGAGGGTAATTCTCCTTAAAACAGTGTATGTAAAAGAAAGAACCTTAGCTATATTTTCTGTTATTACAAAGAAGTTAGCACTGTGACCAATTCAGGAAACTATGGATGCAACAAATATATTTGGTTTTTAAAATACTGGTATTTTGACAATTTAACATGTAATTATGTAATATGGTAAAAGTTTTTCACAAGAAACTGTACCTGCAGGTGACATACTGGGATATTATTTGTGCCATCCTGAATTAGATCACTGGATTACTTAACACAAGATCTTGACTTAGATGCTAGGTACAGTTTTATCTCAAAAAAAGAAGCAAGGCTGCATATTGTATGTAGCCATTTTTACTGGAGGTGCACTGAGAGTAGTTTATTTCCCCTAATGCTAAGCTTATACTGAAGTGTAGGCTTTCATTGCCATCACTGTCATTATTAAAGTTCCAGGTAACTGATTTTGTATTCTTTTTTTTTTTTCATATGTTTCAGGGAAAATGGTTCTAGAATTGAGTCTTATAAACTGCACTGCACTTCACATTTTTGGGGGGTTTTCGTTTGTTTTTTTTCTTGACCAACACTATAAGGGTTTGTCAAATGATTGGAGATATCAAAAGAGACCAAAATTTATTTTGTCTTAGATTTTTTTTTAATTATACAAGATGATTCAGAATTTAGATTACTACAATAAGAATGTTATAATTCCCTTTCAAAATATTATTTGCCTTTAAGTTCTTGCCACACCTCATTTCAGAAAAAAGTGTAGACACTTTTAACACAAGTTTATGGGCAAAGGACTTCTACACAAATGTTTTATTTTAAACACATTTTACCATTCTAGGTGTGATCACATTTAAAACTAAAGAAACCAGTGGAAGCATCCTATTGAGGCTCTATATGCTTAAGAAACACATTTGTTGCCCACAAGAGAGCTATTTTAATGACATTCACTTAAAACCATAATGCTTTAGTAACAACTGTCATTTTTTCATCAATTTGTAGGGATGAAGTGGGCAAATTGTTTTGCATGTTCTCCTGTTTTATTAATATGGATTATCTTAGCAATTCCCTTCTTAAAGGCCCAATTTCACTTGACTAAATTTGTGTTCATGCTTTAGCAACATAAAATCAGATGAAGCCAACTGAAGAATGGAATTAGTTTCCTATGGTAAATCGGATTGTTAACTCCCCCTCCCCTATACTGTCGCCTTTGCAAAGGAACCAGTCTTCCTGAAATGTTGTATATCAAGTCTTGTTGTTAGGCAGATTCCTCAAATCATTTCTGAGGAATGAGGAATCATGAAAAAGAATTTTATGCTTCCAGTGATTAACTTGTCAGTATTATTTTGGAGTTGATCTACGATAGTCATCTTTGTTCTTTTACTTTCAAATCTCATTTGAAAAGCAACAGGTTTTAGTTTTCCTTTTGAGGTATGCAGAGACAAATATAACTACGTTCTTCTTCTATTTAATGAGGTTAATCCAAGAAGAGAAAGAGTCTACAGAACTGCGTGCCGAAGAGATAGAGAACAGAGTGGCCAGCGTGAGTCTGGAAGGCTTAAATCTGGCCAGAGTCCACCAAGGTACATCCATTACTGGCTCAGTGACTGCATCATCACTTGCAAGCTCATCTCCTCCCAGCGGACACTCAACTCCTAAACTCACCCCTCGCAGTCCAGCCAGGGAGATGGACAGAATGGGAGTTATGACGCTGGTAAGAAACTTTGTGGTGCCAGTTTTAGGTGTAGTATCTCTAGTATTAAATACTTCATCTTTTCACTCTATGAATGGCTTATGTTTCTAATTCTATAGTCACCTCTTCATCATACCTACAGATAGTAAATTCCCTAGAATATGGTCGTTTGGGTGGTTTTGGTTCTTGCTATTGTGTTTTTGAGCATTGCATGATTCACCAGGGACATAATGATCTGAGGATCAAGGGCCTTCAGCACACATGCAGTGGAAATGATAACAAACAGAACTGATCATTGGAATAACTGTAATCAATTTATATGTAAAACATGTTTACTAATGAAAATATCTGAAGTAATGCAGTTATTCCACAGTAGTCTGTGGGACTGTTGTTGAGTTTAAAACTCCAAGAAATGTCTAGGAGACATTAAAACCTACTACTTCATATATATGATCATTTGGATATATTTCTATATTTTGTATACTTTTTTATACTTGCTGCATTTCATATATACTCTTCATGAAAGTATATCAAGCACTTGAAATAAATGCTTTGTTTTCCAACAATTCATTTAACTGATATATTTCAACATTACAAGCAGCACACATAAGTAAATACCAAGTCATCAAATTTTCATGCAAAACATTTCTAACATTACTGTACCTGTGAGGACATATTCTGAAATGTCCAGTTTGATTTGAAAAGGGATGTGCAAAAAATTTAATTCTGGTCCTAGACAAAAAGAAACAGTGCAACAGTCAAGTAATTGAAGGTAGTGTGTGTCAACACGTTCAAGGCAAACAGCTCCGATATTGATAAGAGTGCAGAGGCAGGGTGCAGCCTTCACTGTGGGCTATAAACCAGTCTGGAGCCTGGTGAATTCATCCCTTTAAACAGTAGGACAGAATCAAAGCAGCCCCCTCTGCTGATCTCTACATACAATGAGGAGAATAAGATACGTGTAACCCCATTTTTTTATTTGCTGTTTCTCTGATAATCTGAATGTCATCCATGTCCCCTTGTGGCCCATTCCTGGGAAGCAGCAGCACTGGTTCCCTGTGGAGCCTCTTAGCAGAGAGGAGCTCTGATCTCAATCAGAAAGCAGAAGTTAACTCTCCTAGCTGAGAAGGTTGCTAAGAACAGCTGGGAGTGGAGCCTGGCTGTTCATCTCCTCAGTTAGGAGTAGGGACATTTGTCTACCATCATCCAGCTGAGTACTCTTGTCCTGGGAACTGAGAACTACTTGTATGCACCTCTACCCCTCCCAGTTTAGGATGGTGTTTGCTGCCTTCTTGGGAACTAAAGGCAGCAAAGAGGAGGTCAGGGCTGGCAGTTGTGGCAGTCTGTGGCAGTGATTCTTTGCTGCCCTGTTTCCACTACTGAACGGCAGAAATGAAAATAGTGGTGGCACAGACCGTTGTAGAGGAGGTGGGCGTGCAGGCTGCCACGGTGCCACCCACTCCACCAAAGCAGCACTTTCTCGAATATGTGGTTTGGCTTTGTTTCACCAGCCATTTTAACTACACAGTCTGGCTACAGATAAATGGTAATGGTTGAACTGACCTTCCAGCAGACACCTGCACTGCCTGGTTGCTTTGATTTGGAGACAGTAGCTTTGGGTCAGTAGGTTGATCAGATTCAAATACAAAATGACAGCATAGCCTTTACACTTCAGGTTGCCATGGCCTCACTGGCACACTGGCTCTGTCTGTGCTACAGATCAGATGGATATGTCTGTGTGAGTTGCAGCTGAACTCTTGACATGTCATAATCTGTAGTCCTCAACAGCACAGACCACAACTTTGCTCACCCTTATCAACCATTTCAGGACACTTCTGCCCTGCACTGTTTCAGCATCTCAGTGTTGAGTTTCTCCTTCTCCTTACTGGCTGGGGAGAAACGCAACAGGCTATCAGACATCCTCTCAGTGGAAACTTTGAGTTGGGAAGAACTCTGTAGAGGTCTGGTCTCCAGAGCCCAAATCGCCAAATGATCCTGTAGGGGCTGGCTGGAGGAGCAGTAAATGCATGAGTTTCCACAGCCCAGGTCCACGCAGTAAATAAATTCTGCAGAGTAGTTTCAGCTTTCCTTGAGTGAATGAGACATCTACCAAAAATAAAAGTGAAAAGGGTGTTGAAAAAGACACGTTCCAGCAGCCTTCTACTGCCAAATAATTCTGCAGCACAGAAGATGTGTGAATTTGTAGCCACTGAAAATGCCAGACACATTAATATGGAATAACTGGACTGAATGACCCCTTTTTCAGACATGATATTTGTTGATGAGATTTTGTGTTTATACTTGGTTAGACACCAATATATTTGTAAATTAGATAACTAACAAAACAAAACAAAAACAAAAAGGAAAAAAAAAGAACCAAACCTCTGTGCTGGGGGGAGTGGAAGTATTTATATGAAAACTCCAAAAATAAAAAGTGCTACTATAAGCTCGCAATGTCCGATTCTTCGCTAAACTTATGAAAACAAAGGAGGTTGAAACTTCACAAAAATAGCTGTTTTCTCAGAATGGCTTATTTGTCAGGGGTTATCTTATGTTATGACCGCAAGCATATAATTAGTTTGTAATATGGATAACATTAAACTAATGAAATATTCGCTTCCCACTTCTGAATGTGAGAAGAACAAATGTGTGGCATCTCAAATCTCAAATAAGATTTATTAATCATTCTTTTTTTGTTGTTGTTGCTTTTGTTATCAATCTAAGCCAAGCGACCTAAGGAAACATCGGAGAAAGGTATGATACTGTTGGGGTTTTTTAAGTTTGGGAGAGCACATTTATCATATTCCTCTGCTATTTAGATAACTGGGTTCCTTTGCAATCACTGCATCCTCTCCACTACTTTTTGCTTGATACCTTGGAGCAGTAGCCTCTACAGAACAAACTTAAAGGAACACAGTGAAAAACAAAGTGTGGACACAAAAGAATTACCTTCAAATGTATTTTGGCATTCTTCTTGCTGGAGGAACCAACTCTTACATTGCTCCAGAAGATTACTTGAAATCTTCTGGAGCAATATAAAGTTGTTTACAGAATTGGCACTGAATATAGGATTTATCTTTACATGAGAGGAGACATATTTAAGATAAATTTTTATATGATGTGACAAAACTCTTTTTTGCTCATACTTATTTTTCAATCATTCTGACCGTTCTGTTAACAAGCTACGGGAGAGAGTTCCTGTTTCTGACTGTATTTACCTTCTCCCTTACATCTCTGAGAAACTTTGTTTACTTGAATAATTCTGTTTAATACAAGAGATCTGCTGCTGTCTGAAGTTATTTTCATGTTTAGATCTTTACTGGATCAACCTCTTTTTTTCTTTCAAATATGTACTTTAAGCTGCCACATTAAGGCAATTCCTCTTTCCCAGTAGCTAAAAAAATTGCACTTGGATCCATACATACTTCAGTTCACTTGACAAATTCATGCAGCATATGTTGAAACTTTCTTGAAAAGCTAATCTGCTCTCACCGAGTCTCTCTCCCCAGATTGCAGTAGTTGAAGAAGATGGGCGTGAAGATAAAGCCACAATCAAATGTGAAACTTCTCCTCCTCCAACACCCAGAGCTATCAGAATGACTCATACCCTTCCTTCTTCATACCACAATGATGCCAGAAGGTAAGATATTTGTAACATGAATTGGTACTTCACTATTTTACCACCTATTTTTCTTTTCAAATCGTGTTGTTGTTTAACTATTCCAGAATGACCTAATTTCTTTATGTTTCTAAATCATTTAAGGAAGAAGATGGGATTGTTTCACTTATGGGCAGATTATTACTGTGGTATAACCAAATAATTTATTTGAAGGGCTACTCAGAAGAAAAACTACCTGCAAATGTTGATATGTTATCTATTCAATTTCTTTGTTGTCATTTTGTAGTAGTTTGCCTGCTTCCCTGGAGCCAGAAAGTATTGGTCTTGGCAGTGTCAATAGCAGCCAGGACTCCCTGCACAAAGCTCCCAAGAAGAAAGGAATCAAATCTTCAATAGGACGCTTGTTCGGTAAAAAAGAGAAGGCTCGACTTGGACAGCTCAGTAAGGAATTAGTGGTAACAAACCGAGATCACCATTTCATGGTCATTTTTCCATTTTTAATTTTGCTTCTTTTCAGTTTTCCGATTTGCTTATTTTTCTCTTTACTCTGACAGAACCTTCCCATTAATCTTCATTGCTATCTGCAATTATATTTGTCAGGATTTTGCTATGATGGTAACACAAATGAAAGGAGACATTTGGCACAAATTACTAGAGTCATCCTCTTGAACGAACCTATTGCTTCAGTACTCTCTTGAATTAGGGTAAAAGTGGTAACAGTGTATTCTCAAATAATCAAAATAAAGAAGAGATGAGAAAATAGCAAGTAATAAACGGCTGTCAAGGTGTAACTATGTGACGTGGAATGTCCTTGCAAGTAAATGTAGTTGCGTTTCAGATTTCATTGTGTCAATAGATGCCTGCTAGTACCTATCACTGAATGTCCCCACCATAGTCTTTCAATTAATTATGCTGCTCACAGCAATGCTTTGTTTTCTTCTTCTACTTCTTCTGCCTTCTCCCTTGCTAAGACCCTCATCTAATTAATTCCCAGTAAAAATTTTCCTATGTGATATTCCATAGTATATGTCTATACCACATGTAAGAAAACCAATAGCATAATTTTATTTAACTGCCTTAGGTAACATAAGCAAAGGCTCATAGTCTGCATGCCCAAATGGGCAAATACATCCTTAGTCGATAACGCTAGGCTACCTGGCTTAGCTAGGTTAAGCTTAGCATATACACACATTGCCAACACAAGCATCAAACTGGTATAGATGTGTCAGTAAATTAGAAATATTAGTTTTTTCCTAGTCATAAGATGTCACATAGTATGAATTTGTGAGGCATTAAATTTTTACTGCCATGGTGACCACATAACACCTGTAAAACATTTTAAAAGTTTGCAGGAACTGTAAACACTTAAGCAATATGTAAGCCTGAGATTAAAAAACTAAATCCATATCAAAGCATGTCCTTATTGCAACTAACAAACCCACCACTAAAATCGTACCGAATAAAATACAGTAATATTAATTTCAATGTATCAAAGTAAAATCAAATAACTGAGCATTCCCCATTTATACTCCAACCCTTCTCCTCTGTGCCAGTGAGAACCTTGTGTTCTTGGAAAAACAAAACAAAACAAAACACCAAATTTCTAATTGTAATTTAAATTCTCTTTTTTTTCTCACTATAGGAAGAATAAAACTGATTTATTCAATCATTTTCATAGTTTAATGTATTTCAGAATCTATTAAATGAGTCTCTCAAATACACCTGCATGTCACCATCTGCACTGAGGGAGAATTTTATAACTTTAGACTGCATTATTAATTCACATTTATATTCCATAAAACCAATTTTATTGATACTGATGGATTATGCATAATAATCTATGATTTCACAGTAACTCAGGAACATAGAGGACAAAGATGTAATAAATGTATTGCTTTTCCTTGCAGTTCCTTGCAATGTGGAACAAAAAAATAAAATAATAACTTTAAAGATGGTCTCAGAAGCAATGTAATCTGGCAATAGCTTAATTTCTTAATAATACCCACAATGATTAATAAGACATATGTATAATTGGATAAAACCTATTTGTAATTCCCAACACTAGCTCATGAAATTGCAAAAAGATATTAGTGGAGATTTGCAATTAAGTGAAATTTTTGTGGCTTCCATCCTTTAGCACAACAGCAAAGATTTCAGTATAATACACATTTTAATTAAGCAAACTAGGCTTACAAGTATGTATAAAATTATCAGTAGACCTGTTAATGGGCAAAAAAGTAGGAGCAAAGTATTTTTAGAAATTAGGACAATGCTGAGCAGCTGAATTACAGAGTAGTTCTTATCATCTTAATTTTTAAGATACCAAAAGAAGATCATACAATACCATTCGTGTCCTTAGTTTATAATACGATTTTATTTTGGTCCAGGTGTCCTGGCTTACTGCAAACTTCCGTTGTTACTCTATGCAAGTTATTCAAATTCCCATGACTTTGACAGGAATTAGGTGACTATAGGCACCTCCAGAGAGACCTAGGAGGCGTTTTACTTCTCTGACAGATTCTTTGTGTCATCTCTGGCTTGGGAGTTTGCAGGGATAACAACAACAAAGGCTCTGAAACTATGAGAGTAAAATGAAGACTAGTGTTACAACATTAAGTGGTGCTGTATTATGTCAATGAGACAGGCAAAGGTGGTCAGAATGCTCTTCTCATACATTTCTTATAAACACAAGGAAGAGGAACCAATTTTCCCCTCTACTTGTACTCTTTTCCACATAGTAAATGTTTGCCAGAATTTACTTCTGTAGGTGATAGATGTTCTCCACAACTTAGGGAAACAAACACAGATGATGATGGTGGGTGGAAGGGAGATGGAAGGGTTGAGGAGGGGAAAAACTGGGAAAGAGCTATGCGAAAATACAGGGGGGCTTGGTTTGTTTTGTTTTCCAGGAGGTTACATGGAAACAGAGGCAGCCGCTCAAGAGTCTCTGGGATTAGGCAAACTTGGAACCCAAGCAGAAAAGGACCGAAGACTAAAGAAAAAGTGAGTACCTTTTTCATGTTACTTTCGTTGTCTCAAATTCAAATGTCAGGTTTTGTGTTGGTTTTACACAGATATGTAATGAGAAGCAAAACCATCTACTATGGCAGTTTACCACACTGGTTTTTTTTTCCGTTGTAAAAGTTTTTAAAGCTGCATATAAAACATAGGTGAAAATATTTAGAGTCTGTCGATTGTACAGTAGTGTTTCATTTGTGAAAGAAAATAGGTTTATGACAAAGAGACATTTTCTGTTTCACATTGCCATTAATTCCATGCCATTTGCCTTCCATGGAATTCTTAAAAACAGGCAGGCATTTAATGACTCACTACATAGATTTTTCAGAAGGGAAAAAAAGATTCTTTGCATTATCTATTGAAAGCATGATTATTTTTGTTTATAGAAGTCAAATGCTTTCCATAAACCCTAGCAGCTTCACTTTCTTTTTGCCTGTCAGCAAATGGAAACCTAGCTTTCTGTTTGCATAAATTATATAATAATTTCATGCTGTCTTTGGTATACCTCCTTGTAAAACCAGTACACTGATTCATAGCAGTTGCCAGGAGCTAAGAAGAACTATTAAAATAAAGCTACAAACACAAAAGAAACCTCTTGGCAGCTTCACAGTTCCAGCGTAATTAGAGGGTGTCAGAAAAAAAAGATGGTACTTAAAAAAGACTTTGTAAATTCATTCAGTAAACAAACACGTTTATTTTTCATCCATAACCATTAACTTTAGTGCTATTCCTTGGAATCTGAAAGCCTAATTTTTAAAATTTATAGGGTTTTCAGATTTGTTTCAGCCTTTTAATGTTCCTTGAATATTTTCTTGAAACTTTGCAATTGCAGTCCAAAGAATCTAAGGATAATATTTCATCTTCTCTTTAAATTTATATGTAGAATATTTTTAATTACTACTTTCATATCAAGCTCCTGATGAAATATAACTTTAAATGTACACGTCCATGTAATGTACAAACCCAAGTGTTCCATTTAAATCAGCCTCAATTAGCAATTAAAGATAGAGAAGCAGTCACTGTGCTAGCTGAGAAGAAACATTTTAAATTCAATTAAGAAATTCACAATAACATTCACAGGGATATTGCAGCTGTTGTGTCTTGTCCCTTTATTTCTTACCTATGCACTTTCATCAACCATTAGTCATTTAGAAATACACAGATTAAAAGAGTTTATTACTATGCTATTTTTCTAAATCTAGAAAGCATCTTTGAGACTGTCATTACCATTTGTAGAGATGACATATTCTTAAAGAATATCACTGAATTTGCAGTCCCTATTTATCTTGCAGCTCTGAGGACTCAAGGTACCACAGTACTGAAATCACTTTGAACGGATTAATCACTTCATTGACTTTCTCGTGTTAGTTCCCTACACTGGATAAAATAACATAAGACTTGACACATCCTACTGCATACATGGCATGACTACTTCATGTATGACACTGGCTACCAAGTTTTGGGTCTGGAAATAGTAGGTGTACAGGTATTCTGTTATTAGACTTCCAGCTAATCGCACATAATTAAACCTTTCCACGCTTTCTGCTTTTCAAATTTTTCCTTTTTTCCTCCTGTGTCTGTCTGTCCTTGACTCTTTATGGATTAGATATAATCAAAATGTTCTCTGGTGGAAGGAAAGGAATCTTTCCTTTAGGGCTATGATTAGTCATCTAGTTTGAACTGTATACTATTTATCCTACATATATGTTATATATCTATGTCATAAAGACTTTTAATTTCTTCCCCGGTTCCTTTAGATTTGTCTGTTTTCATAGGTTCTCACTTTGGAATCCTTACAACTGCTTTTAAGTTTCCTCTTGAGCTACTATCAGAGAAAGGTTAGCATACATTGCTAGTTTGTATAAGTATTGTACAGTTCTAGAGGAACTTTACTATGGGGAAAATGTAACGTTTTGTGTTAGAGATAATTCAGTAGAATATCATGTATATGATAGTCATTAGTGTGCCAAGGTATCAATAGGGTGTAAAGGAATTAACATTTCCTTGTAGAAAATGCAGTCAGGTATTTGTATGTCTTACCTTGGAACGTATTAAATTGAAACAGTCCAGAAAGTACTTTAAATAAAAAGTTTGTCTCAGTAGGTCAAACTCTTTTTTGACAACACTTTAACAACGCATAAATCCCTCTCGAAGTAGAGTCTTCAGATACACGCAGCAGCCACAAGTTTACTGATCTCGGTAGTGTAAATGAGAATACTACGCTGTGTAAAATTAAGGGTGATAGCAACATGTATGAGGTCATTATAAGAGATATTAAGAGAAATCTGAGAATCATTTGCTGTCTTGTGATGCAGCAGTAAGATTTAAGTCCAAGCATTTGATTCCTTTTAACCTGTAATCAGGTCCTACAAACCCTGCAGAGACAGCAAACCCAGGCTCTGGAACAGAGTAGAGCCTTTCACCTTGTAAGGATTTCTATAGCTCGTTTAGATAAGGACAAAAAACCCAAGAGAACCAGGACCACCAGAAGGATAGTACAGGCTAGAGCAGGGAAGCTGTCCTTTGCATTACATTTCAGGTCCGGGAGAACTTTCTTTATGCTGGCTTTGTCACTTCCTTAGGGGGAAAAAACCAAAACTGAAAATGTAACCAAAACAGTGATCCCAGAGCCAATTCCCTTTTCTGTAAAGCAGGTATAATACCACACACTGAACTTGTGTTTCTGTCTTACACACGTAAGTCAAGTGACATGGCTTTCAGTCCTGTTAACAGCTCAGCAAACTTCTTTTTCAGTTCAATGGCAGTTCTGGTGCAGGAAAGCAAGGATTCTCCCCTTGACATGAAACCAGATGTCTGATTCACCACTGTGATCAACACATTCTCACAGTACCCATTAACCTCAACAGAGTTTGCAATTAGCTTTGCATTACTAAATTAAAATTGGGTTGAAGTTATTATAAAATGAAAAATCCCTGTCAAAATCTTATCCATGGTATTTCTTTCAGTTGAATAAATCTCCCTAGTGAAAAATACCTTAAAACGCTAAAATTCTAATTTTGCATTTTTTAATGTATTCAACTTCATCAGTAGTTCAGCAAGGATGCCCCTGCCCCAGGAATGGAGCAACACGATGTTTCAAACAGTCAGCTGCTGCAGCCAGTTGGTTCTAATGGTCCACCAGGCGTCCTGGCCACCCGCTCCCCCAGTAGCAAACACGTGCATTGACCCCGCTCTGGCAACATGGATTTTACAAACACACTGTGCTGTATTTTAGCACAATTTACATGCGTAGAACAGACTGAATAATACATTTCAGTCTGAAAAGTTTCATGAGGGAATATGATAATTCCAGAGACCAATTCTCTCTCTGGTGATTATAGTGTCATTAACCTAAATTTCAAAGTTTTCCTGCTTCTTGCTTAGAAGAAGCTATTTAGATATAAAATTTCTTTCAGTTTCAATAGACTACTTAGACATCATTAAAATGTAATTAACAGTTTGTCTCAGTGATATGCCAGCCATTTATAAACCTCAAACAAGAGTCTCTATTCATCCAGCATTTGGTTATTACAGTTGATTTATTAGGAAGATGTCTTTCTCCTAAGGCATCAGAGATATTGAGGAAGCTGTGTAGAAATTTTTAGTTAGAACTAACATGTTCCTAAAATCACCTGAAAAAATGAACTTAAGTTGCCTGAATCAGTCATAGATACCTACTCTCAGACACTAAATATATGACAGCTCTAGTTAATATTAAAATTTTTTAAGTTTTACTACTTGTAACTTGAGCATGGAGTCCCAGAAAACAAAAAACAAGTGTCGATGGTGTTTAGAATATTTAGGGAGTTATTCTATTATTTGGTGAAAATAAATGATGTTGGGGTGTGACAAAGAACAATGCCTTTTTATTATTTAAACTAGCCTATCTATTCCACTTCACATGTTCTATACAAAAGCTGTTAATATTTTCTATATGATGTTAATATTTTCTATATAATGTCTTCTGCCTTTTGTCTGACTCTCCGAGACTGTTTGCCTAATGAGAAACTCTTCAAGACACCTAAGTTTAGCACTAAAAGCATTACTGGCACTGATATCCTCTATGTCACCATTACATTCATTTGAATTCACTCATGATTCAAATAATTTGCATTCATCTAAATTATAACATTTATTTGGTTAACATATACTTTCCAGAAGGCACCCATCACTGAAATGAGGAATGGAGCTTTTCTCTTAGTACTTTTTTTCTTGTGAGTAGTCAGTTTCTGTTTGAAAAATGGTTACCTAATTTCCAATTCTGAATTTTGTAGGTACCTTTTTTCTGTGACTGTGTATACACTATCCCAGCTGCAAATAAGACATCCTTCATGGGTGTTTTTTGCACCAAATAATATGACAGTGCACAATAGTTTGGCATTCACTCAGGGTTGTCATGATAGCCCAAGCTGGGACACAGCGTAGGAGGTTTCGGGTCCAAATTGTTTCTATCATGACTCTAAAAGGTTCATGGAGAGTTGAGATACAGGCATAGTGTACTCTGGGACAGCATAAGGTGATCAGCTTGTGTCCCACAAGATAATTCATACCTCAGTAAAGGAGTAGATAACATTGTGCCTAAGATTAAATAATCTGTATCCCCCTTAAAAACATATCCCCACTGACCTCATCTCAGGTAGCAAATGAAGGCACTTAACAAAAGCTCTTTAAACTATTTACTGTCCTTTTCACTAAAAAAAAGAAATAAATATGATGAACCCTTTATAAAAATCTTCTTTAACAATGAACTCAGGCAAATTTGAAATATTATCAACAAATAGAGCCATGTTTCCTTCCCTTTTAGCTATAACTGTCCTAGTGAACATCAATTGTATTCTCCTTGTCCACAGTTTTGCTCAGGAGTGCTGTCAAATTCTCCTTACCCAAAAGCCTCACTGATGGAAAATACAGCTCTAAAATCTTGCTTTGTCTTTTAAAGTGCAGTATAGCTCTGAGCATCAGTAACATAAATCCTTTTCAAATGTAATGTTTGATTTGATCTGCAACAACGTGCAATGTTGCAGCAAGTATCTGCCTGAGGAAGAAAACATGCTGAAGACAGACAAGACCTATATGTCTTCTATGTGCATAAAAGTATGTCCTGATTGGTCATAATCACTGATATTTCACAGGATGTGTTATTTCATCCTGTGTGGGGCACCAACATAAGGCAAGGTTTGAGAGGCATTTTAGTGCTCTGTAGTCCTAGATTGCCACACAGAGGTGGATTTGACCTTGTGCATGCTGCTAGTATGGTTTGAGATTGGCCTATGCCATCTCCTCCTCAACAGTCCCATATACAAATTATCTCCATGAAAAAAAATTACATGCAAATAAGCTAGCCTGGATCATGGTTTTGGTTTTGGCTGGGATAAAGTTAATTTTCTTTCTAGCAGCTGGTATAATGCTGTGTTTTGGATTTAGGATGAGAATAATGTTGGTAACACACTGATGTTTTTAGTTGTTGCTGGGTAGTTGTAGTATTTCTTCAATTTTGTTTGATTTGATTCTGGACAAGAATCTATGAATTCCACATTTCCGAAACACGCTTAAGATGGTGAGGTTTATATTTTCCAGATAAAATCAAAGTAAACCATTCTTTCCTGTGAGCCTGTTTTGAGGAGATTTGTTCCACAAGTACAGATTTTTGTTTGCCAGATACAGCCTCCTGCCTTCAAATGGATTATGGAAAAGCCTTGACACACCAGGACATGTAACATATTTTTACATACATGAATAGAACCTTGTAGAATCAAGACCTCAGTATTTCTCATACATAAAATAACAGTATAAAAAGAATTTTTAACGGCAGTAACTTCCCTATGAACAGAACAGTGTTGTGTTAATTGATTCTTCTTCCATTCTAACTAGAGAAAAAATAAAAGATAAATGTTGGTAAGTTCCTTTGATAAATTTGACAAGTTCCTAGTAATACTTCAGTCCTTTTCTTTTGTTGGCTTTCATTTGTATGTAACCTTCAAAAACTGGGACATGGCAGAGAGAAGTCACAAAAAACTAGGCTTCATCTTGTGGTAATCCATTTCAAACTAAAATCATTTTTAAAAACCTAGAACACTGGGACTTCCATTTTTTAACAGCAAATCTAAGTTTTAGATCCCTGTCAACAGGCTACTTGAAAATTGTCTAGGTAGACCTTTTTGTGGAGTAGGAGTTTAAAATGCTGTAGCTATCATTTAGTTGCTTTTAAATCCACACAATACCCCTTTAATTAGGTTTTATGTGTGCAACTGCAATTAGAATTTGATATAGTGTCTTTGTGACTACAAATAATCTGTCCTCTGCAGCACACAAATAGCTGTTTCTAATGATTTTCTTAATTGCACACATTTGGAAAAAATGAATCCAATTGGATTAATTAAAGTCTTTTTCTCTGCCATCCATCTAATTTTCCTGTATACTTAATGCTCATTAAACACCATTTTATCCTAAACGTACATGACTTTTTTTTTTACAGTAGCTCTTAAGAATATGATACCTTTTTTGGCCCAATCTTTTATTTACTGAATCTTTAGGAAAACTCCAGTTTTGCATTTAATTTCTTCCCTTTCTACTTCATCTATGAGAAACTACCTAACTAGCTTTCAGACTGATCTGTAGTTCTTCCTTCCTTTTTAGCAAACAATACTGTGTTTGGTAGCTATTATTTTCTATTTTCTCATTCCACTGGAGGAAGGAGAGGTATTCGGTGTTCTGATATGCAGTTTGGGATTGCCTGCTGTGTCCACCATGGTTTTCTCTTGGCTGGATCTGTGTCTGATCTTTGAGACATACATAAAGATGAATTTTCTTTTTAAACCTAATTCCTTTAGCAAATATTTTTAACACTTCTTGGAAGACCCTTTCAAATCGTTAGCCAGTCAAAGCTTTTGCAGTGTTAAAAATGTATCTTGCCATTACATTAGATACTTGGGGCCTTTTAGCATTACAGATGCAAGGATATGTGGGTATTTCTCTTGCAGAGGATTACTAAACCTTATTGAAATTATTCTGAGGATGAAAAAAATTAATTTAATTCTATATCTAACTCATTTTTTTTAATCTTGTATTTTTAAAATAATATTTCCATCCTTTGCCAAGGTTGTTTTTATTCTTTAGATCATAAAAGATAAGGGTATTTGTATCAACAAGTTGCAAGTTTTTAATCAAACTAAAACAGAACAAAGCCCCTGTCCCAGCCTTATCTACATATATAGGCCTATTTATTGCAATTTGGGATTTCCAGATAAATATAAGCGTCTACCCTCATGCATGCAGCTGGCTCTCTAAACAACGACCTCCAGCAGATGCAAATATCCTGTCAGATTAACCGCAGAATTAGGATTTAAGGGAAGAATGGATAAAACACAGGAGAGGAAAAAAATCTACATATATTTTAGTTTAATATATGTCTAAGGGAAATTGTTGTGTTCCTTCAATAAAATGGTGATAAAATAGTTGTCTTATGAAAAGGTGAAAGTTAGAATTTAAAGATCCATTTTTTTCTGCTGTATTTTATTATTCTGAGGACAAGATGCTCAGGAAGTGAAGGAATGTCCCTTGATTCTCTGCTTCTATAATGGGGGAGGCTGGAATGGCCTTCAGGTCATCCCCAGGTGACTGCAAACTGCCAACTCATTAAAGCTGCCAGAAAATTACTCACACTCCGCTTAATGCCCCTGTTTATTTCTCTCTACCCCTACCCAAAGGAATATTCAGAAGATGCAAGAAGTGGGAGTTCTCATTCAATAGACTCTGAAAGGTCCAAAATTAAAAGCTTTTCCAGCAAACGCGTTCAAGTCAGTCTTTACAGTTAGCTCAGTAGAAAATGAGCATGACAGACATTTTGGCCCCCAAATCACAAATGCATATTGAATTCTATTGGTACTTCCATCAAATTTGGTAATGGTGTGAATAATTCTTTAGTCCTTTATTTATATTGTATGCCTTTGTTGACCTTCCTTTCCTTAACTTTCCTTTCTTCTGTGTATGTTTGTCATTGTTTCCATCTACTCTTCTGTAGGGCTTTTTCTCTTCTATCCCAACTGTTCTGCTGATCTCACACATGAAAACAAAATTTAAGATCTTGAAACCAGCCCTCTCCTGAACTCACTGAAATGTCCGCAACCTCTTCGTAATTAATCAGAGCACAGGCTTTTCACCCCGAAGTTTTCTACAACTATATCTACCAAGCATTTTTATATCTCAGTAAATCATTTGTTAATAGAAATATAATTTTCTGAGACATCTGAGTTTCTTTCAGGCATATAATTTTCTTTTTATGATGGCAATTAAAGGGTCCTGAAGAAAGTTTATTATGGCATCCTGCTGTCTCCTACAGATACTGTTACCAATTATATTGGCAAGAATAGGTTACCTAGAGGGCAAATCACTCATACCAGTATTGCTACTAATCTAGTATTAGTATGACTGCTCAAATTAAAATACTGCACAACATGATTAACCATTACAAATGTTAGTCATCTATGTGCATGAAAACTGCATACTAAAATAAAAGGGGGAGTCTAGTTCATTTGTTATTATTATGAAATATTTTGCTAAAATATTAGTAAAGTGCACATAGAAAAGTAAACCTTGGTTTGTAGTCCAGTCAATTTTACTGTGTCTCTATGGTAATTTGCTTAAACCCACAGGTTTGGGATTTTCAGAAAATTATCTTTAACAAAAAAAAAATAAAAAATTACTCAAATCTGGGCAAAATGCTTTGATTTGAAAATCTATTCCACATTCCCTGTGTTTACAGATCTTTGGCATGTATATGTATTGTAGATGGAAGATGTCCTGTGCTGAGTGGAACCTAATAAATAGCCAAAATCAATTTAATGAAAGTCTCATTTTGACAGATGCATCTGTTCTTCACAAGAGCATTTCACTTTTTTAAAGCATTCAAAGACCAGTTAGAAAGATTTCCATAGTTACAATGGTGGTATTATTTTATCTATCATATGATTATTTTTTTTTTATGGACTACTATATGTTCATTAACATTTATGTGCTTTTTTTTTCCATTCATCTCTCTCCATCTCATGAAAAGCATATCTGGGTAAGTTAAAACACCATGGCTGCTGAACATATTCATTTTCAGCACCATGTTTATTTTCTATGTTTTATTCTTATTTCTTTTTGTTTTTCTGTGAACCTTATGTAACAAATCTGTGCAGAAAACTGACCCAAATGAAAACTTTCAAAGTATTCAAAATAATGGTAAACCTCAAAAGCATACACAAATTCAGGTCAGGACTTGCTCCTGCAGGGCTTAAGAGAATGGATTAACTACTTGGAGATCTGTCAAGGTTTTTAAACAAACACCTTTTGGGAAGTCTAAAGCCCAGAATCACAAATACATTTGAAAATATAAGTCAGTAGAAAAATTGTGAGAGTAAAGGCCTCGATTAAAAAAATGCTGTTAAGGCATAAATTCTGTTTAACTAAATCACAGAGGACTCGCACTCATAAACACTCCAGTAATCCAAAGTACACAATTTATTTTTTCTGTTTGATCCCTCATGCTATGTAGTAGTACAATACTATTTCATTTGTGCATATAATTCTATTATTTTCTTTTTCACTAGTTCATTCTTTTATGGTTTGGGGTTTTTTTATTTGTTAACCTGATATCAAATTTAAATTATTCATCTCCTCTTTGATTTACCATAGAAATGTTATTTTTTCTTTAATAATTTTTGGAACTTAGGGAGAAAATTTCATCCCTTCAAAGCATGTATGAACTATAACTTAGTAAAGGTGTGAAGATAAAAAACTCAAAGAGAACAGGGATTACCACACTAATTTAGAATAAGCGATTATGGAACGGCTTTATACAAATAGATTTGATGACATTTAATCAACCTGGGAACTCCGGGGGTCTCTCACATGTACAGTACATACAAGATCACAAGGCTATGCATTATGCAAGTCTGTTTATTTCACAGGTGTTTCCCTATTTTTTTAATAGGAGCTCTCCACAGCTCTGATTTGTTAGGGTTTGTATTCAGCATTATTGACCATGCTTCACTTAATATATGTCTTCAGAAAAATGAATGCTGCTTTTCAGTTTGCATACACTTAAAATGTACACTCACATATATATATAATAATTACAGCATAATTAAATCTTCTTTGCTAATCTGAATTACCTTAGGTGCTGTTAAATTTATAGTTCCTTATTTTATAGATTTAAAAACTGACTTATTAGTTGCATCTTGCTTTCTGTAGTTGTCTATTTTTTTTCTGAAAACTCCTTAAAGTTGGATAAAAAACATTTTGTAACAAAAATGGAAATTGCATTTTGTCCATTGTTCTCAGTCAGACTATTATATAAATATCGAAAAGGAAAAAGAATGTGGATTTCAAACTATATAAAAGCCAGGTCGCTTACGCACCAAAGCTGAAACAAGGTCTGACCCAGTTTTTAATTAATGCAGTCTTTAAGCCAGATGGATCATTTCAGATTAAATTAAATCAGCATTATATGGCAATATCAAGTCTGAGTCTCTTTTTTTTTTCCAACTTCATACTTTAAAAACATTTATAGTCTTGCAAAAAAATAGATAAAATTTATTTTTTATTAGACATTTAATATCATTAGTAATTTATACAAATTCAGCAATCTTAGTTTGTCATACAATTACCTTAGCTACAGGATTCTACTGTTTCTTCACCATTTAGCAAATAACAATAGAAAAGAAAATCCAAATCCAGCTTAATGTTAGACATTCTCTCTCCTGAATTTTTCAGTCTTTGAATGTGAGTATAGCTTTCAAAAGGTGGATGTGCTAAATCTTAACTTGAAATCATAGGATTACTCAGATGAGTATAGCATATTTGATCTGTCATTTCTGTCTATTTCTCTTCTAGAAATCGATCATGTATAGTATTTTATTGTAAACTAAACAGTATTGGTGATAATAATAATTGTGATAATGTCAGTAATAATAATAATAATCAGAAGATCTGCTAGGTAAGCACCTTTGTCTGTTATCTTTTTGAGAAAATGTCTATGCATAAGGCCATTTCATAGAATTTAAATTGCTCATTAGCCAAAATTTTTAAATAAATTCTGCTTGTATTTTACAAACATGCTTTGGCTCTTGACTGCACCATGCCTCCTTTTCAATTTATCTCACATTTATGATTACATTTTAACTGAGAGTCATTATATGTTCCACATAATATCCCTGAAGACTTTTCATGTGAACCCTGCTAGAACTACGAGAGTAAAATGCTATTATTTGCAGAAATATGAGGATCTGTGTTGAAGGATTGATCAAGTTTCATCAAGACCGTGTCTGGACTTTGTGTATTACTCAGAGCACATTATGTGTATCAGAAATCCTAAGCTCTTGTTTCTTGTTTGCTTCATGGGAGGGAGGCCTCATCTTCATAAAGAAAATTGAATGTCACTGAATGACACGGTTTAAATTAACTTGTGTGGGTTAACTTCCCACACAAAGTGTTTTTAAAGATTATTCTTATTTTTAATAAAGTTCATTGAGTTTTTTTGCAATGATTTGATGAGGGCTGCTGATACAGAGCTAGAATTTTCCCAATGCAAGGGGAAGATATATACAAAATAGAAAATTTGCAGGATAATAACATAGTTTTGCTCTTACCATTTCCCCCTTCCATTTGCTCCCATGTGTCTCTGCTGTCCAGAGGGATATTGAAGCTTTCGTAGTCCCCATGGTATGTGACAGTTGTGCTCTCAGCTGGGTAGGTTGATTTGGGCAATTGTACCTGGCTGTCAGCAGAACGGTCCTAAAGAAAATGGCCCATTGTAACAGTATCTTTAGGAAGTAATTCTGGGGAGTATTAAACATCAGAAGTCAGTGCTACGGAGGCAACCCCACTTCTCAACACACAACGACAAAACTTGAATGATGAGATTTTTCTTTTCTGTCTCTGATAAAAGTGAATACAGCCCACTTTATGAGCCAGTCTTTCTAAAAGAGACAAAGCCAAGTGTCTCTCAATTTTTGGATGAATGCTAAAGAGTTAGTGTTCATAAAATTTCCTGACTTAGCAAAACCAGGCTCAAAGTAATGATATCTTTTAAGTAGCATATTGCAGATACTCCCATGATGTCTCCAGGAAGAGGATTTTATTTGTGAACAGTAATAGTGTTATCTTTAAAAATATAGCTTTAATTTAGAATTCATTCCAGTGGTAGTAAGTGGTTTAAAGCCCTATCTGCAAAATAATAGCATTGGTACTAATGCCTAATTAGTGTCAATTCTTCCTTATCAGCTTGTTTTCATATGTTGCCAAAAAAATAAACGAGCATGGAAATAATTACATTTTAATTCCCCAACTCCTTACCAATGCAAAGTTGGACACATTAAAACACGTAGTACTCTTCTGACAAAGTCTTAGGAGGAGAAAATCCCCACGTTCCCCTTTGAAGCATCTTCCAAATTAGAGAAACTATATAATGCTATTCACAATCTCCAAACTCTATCTTTGTAACGAAAGGAAGAGGCAGCGTCAAGCTTTAGGGTATTAGTCTCTTCTTCCTCCTGTGATCAGCTGTATGTTTTCATAACGAATGTTGAACTGCAGTCACCAATATTTAGCTTTGGGGACCTTCTGTTTTCAGGAAGCCAGTGACTATCCCACAAGGCAGGCTGTTCTGAAATATTCCAAGTATATTCCAAAAGATGCAGATCACCAGATTCATTTTTCTGATGATTTGCACTATTGATCAAAATGATATGTGTTTTATCCCACATGACACTTTTATTTATTTTGAGAGAGTGGAGTTTTTTTGTAGTGCTAGTTCATATTAAAAAACCCAGAGTTTTCTTGGACTGCCAAGTAAGAATATTTCTCTTAGTCAAAAAATAAAAATTTTGGGTTTAGTTCTGGTTTAGCCTGAAGGCTCAGGTTCTGCAGATCTCCTTGTGTGTGTTCAAAAGTAGTTAAAGAATACTGCACAAAAAGTAAAATGCAATTTAAATAAACTTTAATATTGGAGAGGTGTTTATGCAAAACATTTGAGTGAAGGCAGTATAAGTTCTGAAGCATAAAATTATTTTTAAGGAAAATAAATAGTTTAAAAATCCTTTTAGTATTCCACATCAATAAGTGAGGCACAGGCCTTATGATGGCTGTATTTCCTGTGCACGTCCAAGTAAAGGATTTTAACTTCACACTAAAAATATTTTCAATCCAAACCACTTTTCTTCTACATGCCAAGACCCTTCAGATTATTTTTATCATACTGTAGTCTTTGGCTATAGCATATATATAGGGCATCCCATTTCTGGCCTGGCCCCATTTTCTTCCACCAAAATCAATAACCACAACTATATTTTCCTTTAGCTCTGTGAGCCAGGCTGCCTCTGAAGTAACAGAAGCGCTTTCCTACTCCGGGAGAGTGTATTTGTTTGAGAAGCACTGGAACGACGCTAAGCCTCCACACCAAGCCTCAGGCCAGTTCAGATGTTGTAAAGTCACAGAGGACTCCCGAGAAAAATGTACTTTACAATTCCAGCATAGAAGAAGTAGATTTTTCATGGACGTGAAAGTGTCAGTGCCTATTCTGCAGGCACCTCGGTTCCTTAGGCCACACAGGGATTTAATACCAAATAAAAAAAATAGGCCAAAAAATTCCTCCCCATCTCCTTGTAGACCATGTGCTGCTGCTCTCCTGCTTGGAACGGGAGGCCAACACAAGCAAGGAAGGCCAGCAGTCCTCAAAGCCATCATCACTTTTTTTTTCTACTTACTTTATAGCGAGCCCTGCTCTTTCAGCTGTGATGGGCAAAAAGAATACCACAGATAATGAAAAAAATCTGGGATCAGGTCCCTCCAAGGATGGTGCCTCCGTGGGACCTCTGGCTGCAGAAGGGGTTGCTCCTGGGCTTAGACTGGGTTTGGGGAAGGAGCAAATTGTACAGGGTTTTGCAGGATCCACGCTCTGCCATGGGACACCAGAACTGGCCAGGTGAGGAAGAGGTAACCCCAAAAGCTCACAGAGCTGGTAGCAGCAGGAGCCGTGCAACCTGGTTGCAGCACCCAAGGGAGGTAGAACACTGCTGTAGCTTCACAGACACTCTGCAGAACCGGCTGGGAGGTGGCTGTGTCTGGCCGTGTCTTAATTCTGCTTTCCAAAGCAGCCAAGTGTGCATGTCTCTATTGGCCTTCACTGCTTCTCTCCATGGGAAGGTGGGATTTCTGTACCTCCTCCAGCTACTGAAGGTCACACGGTGTTTGTGTATCCAGAGAGCAACTTTTTCTCATTTTACTCAGGATTTTCCTTTCATAGAAAGCAAGTATTGCTCTACAATGTAGAGTGACAAAGGGTAAGGTATGCTGCAAAGTATGTGGGGGAGGAGAAGCTACATAAACTTCAGTAACACTGTCAGGTATTTGTAATGTTGCATATTACTACAGCAGAAACATAGAAAGTAAAGCAGCTGTCTTTCTATTAATATTTAGAGTGAGGGATTTAGACACGTATGCAAAATTGCTATTTGAGCTCCGTTTTCTATTAAAGCCAAATTCTCTCAGTCTGGCCCCCCGGCAGTGCAGAAATCCCAGAAGGAGTACTCTTTACAAGTAAGATCACTCCATCGCTTTTATCTGTTGTGATTTTGTAGTACATACATTTGAAAGGCTGCTAAGGCAGTGAAGAATTGCCAAGGGATAACCGAACCACAAAGGCTCTAGTAATAAAGGAGGACAGAGCAAAATTGAAGCTATAACTCCAAGATTTCTTTGTTACGTGGGAATGTTAGAAAATTTTAATTCTACATTAGCATAGTCCCCGTCTAATTTGTTTTTCACTGCAGCTTGTTGCAGAGAGCATTCTTTTGTGCTTCACTCGGTAGGAGGCAGCTGAAAATGTGTTGTTAAATAGCAGTAAAAAGACTTTTGAAGGACTGCTTTTTCTATACCACCATCACAGTGGGTTCTTTATTCCTGCTTCAGGAATAAAAATGTCTGGTCAAATGGTTGAACGTTTAACATAGAGCATTCTCTTGATGGTCTAGCTGACTGGCCTATACATAATATTACCAAGTATTTTATACCACTGTATTGAAACTATATTTTAAGCTTTGAGAATGATGTTTTACCTAGCACACTCATTACAGTCCAGAGAAGCTGCAGATCACAGAAACACAGAATATTAGAGGTTGGAAGGGACCTCGAAAGATCAACCAATTCTTAATTAGCCATGGATGGCTTATTTAAAATGTAGAATAGCTGTACTCCAGAGACCCTAAAATTGTTCCTAGCTGGTCTAGCAGGGTTTAGTGGCTCAAACAGAGAGAACTCTCATACCCACTGAATTACATTCATGATTAGCTCAGGTCTAGAAGTTGGCAATTTTGGGCCTTTCTGGGTCATTACCAGACCAGAGCTAAATTGTCTCAGGAGGCATCCCTCAGTTTTCTTCTTCACCAGTCTTCTATTATCTGAGTGATCCTTTTATATAGGGTATCCCAATTCTGTATTGCTTCAGCTAAGAATAAACAGAAACTTCACCTTTTGTGTGTTAGCTGTCTAAAGGGATGTCAAAATGCACCAAGAAATTAAAAAAAAAAAAAGTCAGTAATAAATTAATATATTCAAAAAGGGGAAGAAGCTGTATTGTTCATTGGTGTTTTCTATGCCTTTTCTGTGCCTGTCATCATGCTTCACTGTTACCATTTACAGAAAAGCATGGTTGCATCTATATTGTCCCTACACATGCTCTGCATATTTAACGATTTTTGATCCATTTCTAGACATGAACTTCTGGAAGAAGCTCGGAGAAAGGGTCTGCCTTTTGCACAGTGGGATGGACCTACAGTGGTTGCCTGGCTGGAGGTAAGTGCTGGCTGTAACTTGGAAGCACAAGTCACATTTGCAGGCTGCTTCTGTGTGCTTGCCCTTACAAATTCTAAAAGAGACTGTTAAAGTCTTCTCTCTCTGCCACGCACTGTACCATGAGCACAAAGCAGATTTTGATGCTGGATAGTGTAAATCAGTGACTAGTGCTGAAAAAAAGTAAGACAGGATTACACAGAGGGTTAAGGACAGGAGAAAAAAGGTTATCCAATGCACTCGAACCCCAGATTTTTGAAATCTTATAATTTCTCAAACTCTAAATATCTAGGAACTCCACAGACAGAAATTATATAGGATGGTGTACTACGGAGAAAACAAAAATTAGCTATCAAATTTTATTTGAGGTTACCACAAAAGCTACATCTTCAGAGATTTTAATAAATCTAGAGAATTTGTAACTTTCTGTCTTTTTAAAATATAACGGGAAAGGGCTGATTTACCTAGCTGTCACTCAGAACAGGAAGAAGAGGTGTTGCTCTCGGCACTTTCACCTGGGACGTGCAAGATCCAGGTTGAAATCTCTCTGACTTGACAGGCAGTTCCTTCATCCCTGCAATCTGATCTGCAGAGAGCTCTCCTTTATTTGGAGAGCCTAAATGTATGGATTTTGGAACCCATCCAGAGACATGTTCAGCAGAGCTGTCCATCAATTTTGACAAAAATCAGTGAACACTTTAGGTGAAGGAACTATTCAAAAAAATACCTACCCAGATGCTGAGGGGAGGGGAAAGCAGCAAGGATGTTCTTACACAGATACGCAATCACTTTTACCTGGCAAGGCTCTATCAGTTCAGCGCAGATACAAGCTCCTTGTTGGCTCAAGGAACAGGTGTTAATACGGAACATTCATTAAGTTGGCCACTACCTGCCTCTTTCATACAACTGAGAGTTCTGTAACTAGATTTTTATCGGTCAGAAACGTTCAATATTACAGTCAAAGCTAATTTGCAGGAAAGGTGAACATGCAAAGGTCTATACATTTCTGAATACTGAGAAAAATCTGCCCTTGATGTCCTCCAGGGTGATCCGATATTTGAAGACATTTCTGGCAAGTTAAGCCCTAATCTTTTTTGCCTTGATTCTTAGCTGCAAAATAGGATATGCTTCCCACTGTCTCAGAGAGGGCCTGTGAAGAGAAATTGATGTCTATGAAGTTCTTGGGAAGTATGATGAGAGTAGCACAGGAAAGCCCGTGAGGAAGTTTATGTTGTGGTATTCAAAGCCGATCGAATACTGATGATAAAAAGATATGAGGTCAGAAGTAGTGATTTTAGTCAGGGACCATCAGCGCATTCAGTCAGCAGATAGACACTGTGTCCATTTCATACTCACCTGGGGAAAATAAAATACATGACTTTGGGATTAAAAAACTTATTTAATATTAAAGGAGACAAAGGCCCAAATTAAAGAAGTATATGTGACATTTTCAAACTTTTCAGGGTTTAACTTTTCCACCTTAGCATTTATTGTGGTCAATTGTATATAGCACACACACAGTTGAGATATATTTTAAGAACTGTGGGTTTTATTAACTAATTCTGGAACAATATATTAATTTTGATATCTGGGTTCTCTGCCTAGAACAATTACTGTGCCCTCTTTTTAGAGACTGTTTTCATCTAACTGCATTTTCTGGTAGAAACAGCTGTTTGTTAAAGAACTAATTTACCTAATGAGCAGCAAACATTTGGATCTTTCTGCACGGTGAATAACTCCCAGTATTTACACTTTCCTGCTTTTCAAGTGCATGTATGAGAAAAATTAATATCAAATTAAGTGAGAATATTAAACACATATTGAAGCTATAGATAGTTTTGTTCTGGTCCTTTGTTTAAGTGCAGCTGGTTGTAACCTACATAACTATTTTTTTTCATTTTTTGACTTTCAAGAAAACTTGTATTTCATTACAGTTAGTTGGAATTAGATCACATTTGTAAGATTGTGACTAGCATTGGATGGGGGGCCGTGGCTTATCCCATCAGTGGGAAGGGCTGATGCAGTCGTTCCTCAAGGCCTGTGATACATCAGGAGTCAGTACAGAAAAGCCTGTCTGAGCTCTTTTGGAATCTGGCATTTGAGTTTTTTCTCTGTGACATAAAAGTGATCTAACAGCTGTCTTTTAAGTAAATACGTCATAGATACGGTATGGAATAATAAACACAAAGTACTTCCCTGCACTGTGAGAAATTAAATAAAAACCCTTTCGGTTTGTATCTGCTTTCCAGATTCACTGGTGAATTTACTGATGGCATGTTTTTAGTAATTTTTTTGACTTTGTGTCCTCTTTTAGTAAGCCATTATTAAGAGAAAAAAAAAATAAAATTGTGAATTCAGATGGCTTATTGTAGATGCACAGAGTTTTCGATGACTTCATTTAGAGTCGCAGATGCTCTGTCGCACTAAAAATCAAACACAGATAGTTGTTAATTGCCATCTACCCAGAATTAATTTTAAAAATCTGAAAACGGAGAATATAATTGCTACTATCACATAGTATCACTGCGTTGTATGCAGATGGACAGGTTTCTATTTCAGAAACAGTAGAACACCATAAGATGCTACTACAGGCCATTAGTAACTAATCAGTAAATTTGAAAAGTGGTTTAGACAATATATATTTGAAGGAATATTTTACAGCAATACAGTGAAGTACAACAGTCCTATACTTAACAAAATTAGGTAGCTACATAAATGTGTATATAAATTTTATGTATACAGAAGCATGTATACTCAGATAGATTGAAGGATAAGTAGTGAAGGGAGATGTATGCACTTCAACACTCAGTGTCACAAAATCTAGAGTATTAGCTGTTTTGCTGCCCAGTGGAAATCTTTTGTTAGAGAGGGCAGGGAAGGGCTATTCTCCAGAGAGAGGTTTCTTCTTCTCTCAGGTTTCAAAGAGCCTAGCAGTCTCCTGGAAGTAAGCACCTAGCGAGGTATGTCTCTGTTTTCCATTGTGTTATCCCCAAAACCTCAGTGATTATGGCGTTCAGTACTTTTGTCCTTCTCACACTTTATAGCGTAATGTATTTTATGCTGTGACAAAAACGTCCCATATGTATATATGCCTGCTATGGAATTAGCTTCTTTGGGAGGAAAGATCTGTAGATGCAAGCAATCACATTAATGAGGCAGCACAAAATGGGAATGTTGAGAGAATCTAGAAGAATTCATACTCAGTAGGTCCCAAGAAAGACCGCTAGAATCGGAAAGTTACCTCTTAGAAGATGAAAGTGGTGAAGCAAGGGACTATTGCTGGCCTAGGCTAGTAAGACTAACATAAGGAGAGAAAAAGCATGAAGTCACAAGTACATCTTCTAAATTCACAGGTGATGTACCTGTGCTTACATTTTGCTGCAACTTCTAACCTGGGCTACGACACCATACCAGAGTGTTCCCAAGTTTACACTAAGCTCAGTCTTCACTAGGTTGGTTAACAGCACACTGCTTGGTTTATTTCTACCAAGAAAATAAAAGCTGGGAACTGTAAGATTGTGCCCTGTGAGTACACCGTGGGGACTAACATGGAAAGAGGGACAAAGCCATTCTAGTACAAAAGTGAAAAAAATTACTTATTTCCTCTTAGATTGTTTTCTGTCTGTGGGCAGTAACACTGACTTGTGCCACTACTTGCTCATTAAAGGTCTGGGAACAGAGTAGCCCAGGTGATGGAGGCACATAGCTCTAAAAATAATTCAAAACATCCCTTGCTTTAAAGTTCTGATTACCATAAAGGCCACAGAAAGAGTTCACATGAAGCTGTGGCAATTTCAAAAGTTCTGAAACAATTTTGTTTTGTTAAAGACTATGATAGTCATACTCATTTGTGTCTATTATCATGCTTATTCAGATTGATAGGTGCCTTGATGACTAATTTCATTTGAGAAATGCAGCAATGCTTGGGATGAATGCGTCCTCTCTCTCAACAGCTCTGGCTAGGCATGCCAGCCTGGTATGTTGCTGCCTGTCGTGCCAACGTGAAGAGCGGAGCTATTATGTCTGCTTTGTCTGATACTGAAATTCAAAGAGAAATTGGAATCAGCAATCCTCTTCATCGCTTAAAGCTCCGATTAGCAATCCAGGAGATGGTATCACTGACAAGTCCATCAGCACCTCCAACATCCAGAACAGTGAGTCGCGTTCAGCTAACTTTATCTTCCCCACTTGACCCTGCAGGAATCTGCAGAAAGACATTTGTAGTACAAGAGTGGCTCTATGGTAACACACACTTCACAATCAGTGGGAACTGTCCTATAGAGACTTAGAAAGACCTGTTCATCACTCGCTTGATTGTTGATCACTGATATTTTTCCTTTAGCAGATATTCGTATTTTTTTTCAGTTGTGCTTTTCATTAACCTTGACGTTATCTAAATAATCAGTATTGAGCATCTTATTTGTAATTTTGACTGTATTTTTCCCTTTCTCTTCATTCAAGTCATCTCTCCCAAATCAAATTGTGTTTCACTTTTTTGTTTCTTTCTTTTTTTCTTTTTTAGTTGGGGATTGGTGGGTTGGGTTTTTTTTTTATTGGGGGGGGGGGGACGACAAGGCAGGAGAGGGGAGACGCTATGTAGGAACACAGCTTTTTGAGTCTTGTTTCCACTCCCCTTTCTTGCATCCTTCCAAATGTTATCTAATCTGAGTCAGCTGGCTTTAGGTTCTTCATGCCTTTAAGAGAAGCAGTGACTACAGGTGTGAAGGGAGAGTCTGGAAGGGAGAAGGGGAGCGTGTGTGTTCAATGAGGAAAGGACAAAAGGGGGAGAGTGGCAGCAGGTAGGAAGGAAGTAACTAAAGAAGAAACACAGATACAGGTCTGAAAGGAAAGGGGAATGTATCAAAAAGAGCAAGATAGTACGTTAGGGATAAGAATATATGTGCTACAATAGTGGAAAACTAAGGAAAACAAACCAAACTGATGAGGAGAAAAAGAAACAAGATGACAAAAAGGGATTTTCAAGCTGAGAGGCTGATGGTGATGGCTAAGAAAGAGGCAACAGAGATGTAAAAAAAAAAAAAAAAAAAAAAAATCAGATCAGATGGGAAACATGGCACAGAACTGAAGGACAAAGACTACTACTCAAGCAGTGCAGCCTAGACTTCTAAGAATAACAGTAACAATGATGCTAATAATAATAATAATATTATAATAATAATAGTTTTACTTTGTAATCTCTCATCTTCATGGAATGCATGGAGAATCTTTTGGTGGAAATGAGAACTGAGATACCTTTGAGGGGTACCAGAAGCACCAAGTTATGTGAGCAACTGGGCAACAGGACTCTAATGTTCCTATTGACTGGCCTTTTATCCTCACAGTGCTGAGGTTCTTTAAGTATTATAGTTTCCTATCTGATATTTTTCTCTCCTCAGAACTGTTGTGTATATACATATGTACATATATATAACCCCATGGTAATACTGCGAATCATAATGGATTTCACCTAAGTAAAGCAGCATGGACTCAACATGATGTTGAATTACTAAACAAAACTCACTTTGATTTTAATAGTATTAGAGTGTATTTCAAAGCATAAGCACATCAACATGAAATGAGAAAACAGTACACTCAAGCTAGAAATATTGGGAATAATTTTGCTTTGTTTTTTTTAATTCTCCCTGAGTAATTGGCAGCACAAAGCTGCTCTGCCCCGGCACATGCATTTTTGAGTCCCAAACCTTTCTGGCTCCCCTGTTTCTCAGGAAAGGAGTTAATTTTCTTCATCTCTCAAAAAAACACAGCACATTTCACCTTATGTGCACAACAGACATCCACACCCCCTCTCTGCCTTACCTCATTGTCCTAGTAATAATCTGACTGAAAACAATAGGATGAGGAAAAATAGTTTTACGAGTGAATTTTCTTGACCTTTTTTATTTACAGAAATGCTGGGGAAGTAATAATTATTTAGATTACAATATAAGCATGTGATGTGTGCAGAATATTTAGGCTGGAAAATCTTTGAGAACTGCAGCTTACCTCCAGACAGCTATCAGCTAAAGGTTGTATTCGACACATGTGGCTGTGGAATGCAGCTTTAATTATTATTCTTTCCTTTGTGACGGTGTTCTGCCAGATTTCATCCATCAGTTCTAGTTGAAATACTCCATCGCGTCTGTTTGGAATCCTCTAACGAAAGATACAAAACAAGTTGTGTAAAGTTGTCTCTAGTTGCAGCTCGATAGAGGCAAGAACGTGGTTGTGCTGATGGTGATGCTATACGCTGTTAACTTACAGTGGTGCTGCCTTTCTTCTTTACCACTGCTTACCTAATGTGGATCCTACCTGCCTTCCTGCGGGCCTTGTCCATAGCCCTCAGGAAATGTTTGGGTGACCCATGAAGAAATGGAAAATCTTGCTGCTCCGGCTAAAACGGTTAGTCTTTTCACTTTCATTTAAAATGGTCTCAGTGCTCAAGAGAAGTAGGATGTATCTGCTTTAACGCAGATGCCATATCTTCTGTAGGATGCTTCCCAAGCATGCAATTAGAAAGTCATAGGGAGCGGTGCAATTGAATTTAAAGAACAGCTACGGCATTTCCAAGCAAAAGAAATTACAAACTGTGTTGTGATCACAAAAATTGTGTGAAACTAAAACCAGTATTGGAGTTTTACAGTACATAATAGCTTCACTGCCTGTGTGAAACCTCATTTAGTGAAATGAAACTGTCGAGGTTACAAGTGCAACATGTCCTGTGTACTCTTCTCCCTAGTATTTCTTCTAAACATAGTTTCATATCTGCTGAAATAGAAATAAATAAGAAAAGGCCTGAGAATGATGCATTACACAACTCAGTGTGTTCATTAGTGCCGAGTCTTTCATGTACATACTTGTGTATTCATGCTCTTCAATTTAGGGTGCATGCCATGTGTTATGTATTGATTGATTTCTGTCAAACCTCTCCCTGCTTTGGGGGGACGCAAATTAATATTATTAGATTTTATTCAACAGTTCTGGTGTTTTCTTTTACTTGGAACATATGTTATTTTAGGTTTTGTTTTTAGCATTACGTCATAAAAACTCCGTAACAGTGTTTATATAACATGATACAATCCTACAGCGAGATGTGTGAAAAAACCTGTCTTCAGTTTGGGAAGCTTTATAGTCATCCCAATCCATAAATGGTGGAGGAGGTACCCAAGCTAAATATTGGTTCAATAAAGACTTTTTTGGCTTTGAAATTTATGCTTCCTATACTATTTTAAGTTTCTGATGAACATTCATTGAGCAGACTCTTGTAATTTTTTTTTCTTTTACAACTGAGCTCATTTTCAATTTTATTATTGTTTTGGTAAAGATAAATAGACATATAACAACGCTGAACTGACCAAAAGTAGAGTTGATCCTGTTTAACTGGCCAGCCAGAAAAATATAGTTTAGTCATGCAAAATGTTATATAGGAAGTTCCTTTACAATACATTCACAAGAAGACAGCTTTTTACTGTGGATGTTGCAAAATCTAACTAGAAAGAAAAAATGGCATCTCTAATGCCCAATTTTGTAAGTAAATTATTGTGTTTTGATTGTGAAATCATGGAAAGTGTTTACGACAATGTTGTAAGTTTCACCGAGCTGGAATGGTTTTATATCTTGAAAACTTAGCTCAATTTGCACCATTAAGTTTTGATCTTGTAATTTTTTATGGTAGTTTAGCCCAGGGCATTGTCACTGACTGGAGTCACATTTAAATGCATGTTTTCATTTGTGCTAAGGTTAACATACATATGAAAACTACATCTTTTTATAACTCATTTTTATTGTCTTTTTACCTGCTTTACAAATTGCTTCCTGCTGATAACACAGAAGGAGTCTGAAGAAGGCAGCTGGGCTCAGGTATGACCCTATGACATGACTTTTTATACTGAGGGCTAATAATAGTGTAACTCACAGTGTATCAGTATGCATAGAGGAATATAGTACTGTGACAGTATCTCAGTGATTGAATTATGGTTTATATATTTTAGAATTCTTCTAATACAATGAAAATATTCTCTGGACAGTTTGCTAGGTAAAGCACAAAGAGGTACATACGCTGTAAATACTTTTCAGAAATAACTACCTTTCAGAGACATCTTCTACCTCCCAGCTAAATCTAAAAAAATTATTCCTCATTTTTGAGGATAGGCTAATAAAATGTACCAACAGTTTGAGATCTAACAATTCTAAAATTACACCAGATCTTTTTTTTTAGAATAATTGTATAAATCACACCCAAGAATCAGTCTACAAATAGTCCTGTATAATTAGGAACAAAATTTTTTACTTTAATTAGACTATCGAATACTCATATTTTTCAACTTCTTTCACTCTCTCTAATACATGCACACTATTACACAATCTTACTGTCTTTACTTATGGCATTCCTTTTCTCTACAAAATCTCACAAGAATGACCAATGAGGGAACTATATTTTACCCCACAGAAAATTTATCCAGCTTGCACTGTGTTATCCTATTCTCTATGACGACAGGAGACATTAAACAGAAACTCCAAAAGATAGTTAGGCTTGGAAGTGATGCTCAAAGCTGAGCATGATCCTACTGAGGAGGTGCTATTCTTGCAATTTATGAGTTCTCTTGTCTGTTAAGTTTGAGTAGTACCAAAACATTTTACCATAGTGAGATGTAAAATCTATTTTGCATCTTAATTGAGCAACCCATACAAAAATAGCTTAACAGGCATGTGGGGTTTTTTATACATTTTCTTCCTCACCCTAATGAAATTTCAGCTCAACAATGAAATAGCTTAATGCCTAAATGGTAGCTTCTAGGAAGAATCTGGTTTTCTCCTATCTTAAAAATAATTAATTTCTTGAGCTCCACACTTAGGTTTAAGCTGTTCACAGCTGAAAATATCACACTGATGGAATGTATTTGGTCATCTGCTCTGACTGATGGTGAATGTAAGTTTGGCAGACAAACAACTGAAATTAACTTTTAGTCTCAAAAGGACTACAGTTGTGTAACCATGAAGTGTTATTATATCCTATTTAGGAAATCCTAGCCCCCACTAAACAGTGACAGAATCTTCAGGTGATTCCCTGGGGCCATGTTTGCATTACCAAGGTCAGTGTAGGATTTGCCTGGCGTAAATATTCTAGAAGGTTGATTGAAAGCAAGTAAGATTATGAAACAAACACATTTTGATTGTGTAATAAGTTTGCTTGCATTTAAAACTCAAAACTGAAGCTACATTTCTTATTACAAAAGAATTCCTTAAAATTTATAAGCATAGAAAAAAAGAAAAAGACAGGACAGGCAGAACTACTATCAGTAACAAATACCTCACAATGGCTTCCACCTCCAATGTCAAAATGATGTTAAAATGACACAGGGTTTTTTAGACAGGATTTCTAAGCTAGGAAGTCTCACTAGAAATGAGTGTAGCAGATAGATATTCTGTCTTCTGTCTGTGGTGCAACCTTGAATAAAGTATTTGTTCTGCCTCCCCCCCTTTTTTTTTTCCCTATAGACCCTGGCTTATGGTGATATGAACCACGAATGGATAGGTAACGAATGGCTCCCCAGTCTGGGTTTACCTCAGTACCGAAGTTATTTTATGGAATGCCTGGTAGATGCGAGGATGTTAGATCATCTGACAAAGAAAGATCTGCGTGTACACTTAAAAATGGTGGATAGCTTTCATCGGTACGTTTGCATAAGGACTACATGTATAAAGACTTTTATGTGTCTGACACAGTGCTGAGTGCTGCACAGAAAAAAACCCACTTACTTTCTTTTGTGCTTGCTTGGAAAACCGCACAGAAAAGTGAGTGCTAAGTGTCAGAAATCTGAATTGAGAGACATTGCTTTAGTAACAGCAACCACATTGCAATTATGTCTCTCATAACTAAGATATTAGTACAGGTAAATTTCATAATGAGTGAGGAACCATTAATATATAAATAAAATCCTGACAATACAGAAAGAGTAATAATTTTTAAAGTGGTTTAAAGTATCAGAAAATGGTAGGCTAAGATTTGAAGCCCTGAGATTTCATAATAATGAAAAGCTATTGTGTGTAGCACATAAAAGCTGTTAACAGTACAAGCAAATTGACAGTTGTTCAGGTTATCTAGGGATATAGCCAGGAAGCTAAATTGGAAATATGGAAATAAAGGCATTTAGACTTCAGGGAGAATGATGTTTATGTGACAAGAAGTGGATTTTTTTTTAATGTACTGTCTGATTTGTCACTTTTTTGAGGCCTGACTTGACAAAACATTTCACAGCTCACAAGGGCTGACCTTTTCTGAATACATTTTTTAATGTTTTGGGTTTCTTATGCTAGAACGTTGACTCAAACATACTCATTTTGGTTTTGTCCATTTCATTTTTGAAGTCTGCAGATTTTTTTAGTCGTTTTGCTCTCCTCTCTGTCCTCAAGATTTGCTACATGGGCACCATGAAATACCTCATCTGAACTGCAGGAAATACATTCTACATATGGCCCCATCTTCAAAATTATTTTACTAACTCTGTAAATGTTTCTCTTTAAATAACAGAACAAGCTTGCAATATGGAATCATGTGTTTAAAGAGGTTGAATTATGATAGAAAAGAACTGGAAAAGCGAAGAGAAATGAGTCAGCATGAAATAAAAGGTGATAGTTCCTGGGAATGAATACTGGGAATGTTTCTTCTTTTGAAGCTTGACACTATTAACCCCTTGTCATGCCATTTTAGAAGTGGATTTAAGCATGTGCTTTAAGTAAAACAAACCTAAGTCCATCTGTCTTCAGAACACAAAATATCTCCTTAAATTAGGCACAGTTAAGTACTTCGCTAAATTTGGGCTGCCGTCCTGAATGGCAGTTTGATACATACATTTTGCTAAATTGGATTTGGGGGACAGATCTTATCCTAGCCTCTTTCAGTCTCAGGAGGAGAAGGCCAAATGGGATGTGCTGGGGGCAACACTGGGAAATCGGAGCACTCGGGACATGAATGAACACTGTGCTCCTGCTTTTGAAAACCTTTGCCTTTGATTTCTTCAAAATGTGTATCATCATAGAAAATGTTGCTTGGAGGGGTGGCCCCTGAGGCACTTGATTGGTATATAAGAATAGTTCCTAACAGATTTAAGTAAAATAGATGATTTAACAGATGATTTAAAAGTATTTTTCTGCGTAAAGCTCTGTAGAGCAGCTACATGCTCACTGCACAGCTCCTTTCATATATAACTGTGAGGGTTGTTGGGTTTTTTTTCCATTATCAGAAGTGAATCCTTTGATTCCTTTAAGCATTTCCAGCCCTAGTGAATACAGCAGTACAACACTTCTCAAGCACAATGCTGACTGGAAGAGCTAAAAAAAAACAAAAAAAAAAGCAGCAGGGGGGATTAGAAGGAGGAATGGCTACAGGGAAAGCATGCATTTGCTCAAGGCAGATGATGGCATGCACTAATGCAAAGCCTTTGACTTGGATGTGGAGGCATCGATATCAGTCAGCTGGAGACTGTCATGGGGGAATTGGGTATATCTCAAATTTTGATGTTGCTTCAATGTTAGACACTGCTAGGACAAGGCTACTAACCCACAGCCTCCTTCACTCAACGTTCACCCTGTGGCATTTGGTCTCAGTGATCCCTGGCTTCCATGCTGTGTTTCAGCCAGTCCTAGCCCTGGGATGCTCTTGGTCAGGCAACGGAGACCGTCTGCTCCCAGAACAGCTAGATTAGCTGGACTTCTCAGGGTTCAGGAAGAAGCCTCACCACTTAGTAACACAAAATTCAGTATTATGTTTCTACCTCGCAAGTATAAAGCTCAGTAAATGTAACTTTCTTTTAATCTTATGGGCAGGGTAAGATGCTTTTTTTATAATAGCCAAATCCTCAAAAATTGTTTCCTAGCTCATTTTGTTGCCTTAGCTTTATAATTGGCATGGACCTTAACAGCTCAACCAGCTTGCTGAACTAAAAAATAGTTTTAGTTTCTAAAATTGTGAACTCATTGTTTGCTTTATGGCATGTTATAAAATGGTAGGTGCTGACCCGACTCTCAGAACATTTAATGCAAAACTCTCCAGTGAAGTCTTGAGGAACAGATATTTCTCCTGTGCCCTGGCAGTGTTAAGCTGTAAAATCTTGCCTAAGAATTGAAAACGATATCTAAAGAAGGTAGGAGGAATTGCATTCTGGAGATGCCCTCTGGAAGCACCTTTGTCCTTTGGAAACATTATTTAGAATAAACATTTACCTTGAAGGTAGCTGAAATCACAAAGTTGCTCCCACACCTTGAGTTTTGAATAGGAGATATTGCAACCATTAAAGCCATATGAATAGTTTGCCAGCATTCCTCATTTAAGAAATAAAGCAGCATGACATCCACAGTGCATGTAAAACCTACATAGTTCAGAAGTTATCAGGAGACTGAACCGATGTTATGTCCTTACAGATGTGCTGGTATGGAGCAATGATCGAGTCATACGCTGGATACAAGCTATTGGCCTCCGAGAATATGCAAATAATATTCTAGAAAGTGGTGTACATGGTTCACTTATAGCACTGGATGAAAACTTTGATTACAGCAGTTTAGCTTTGTTATTACAGATTCCAACACAAAACACCCAGGCAAGTTTGTTCATGCTACGTCTGGCTAATCTGTACCCATTATTGCCTTTTATTCCTTTTCAACCATTTTAATTGTTTACTTTGGTATCTCTAGGCACGGCAGATCCTTGAGAGAGAATACAACAACCTTTTAGCACTAGGAACTGAAAGACGACTTGAGGAAGTAATTAATTTTATTTTCAGTATTTATAAAATATCACAGTAAAATATACAATTAAATTGAATGCATGAAGACATGTTAATTCGCACACTGTTAAAAGAGCCAGTTACAGCTTTAAGAAAAAATTAGGAAATGCCAGTCAAAGTTTTTTAAGTAACCTCAGTATGGCTACATATTCTATTATTTTGGATGCTAAATTTGGCACTGCACTCTTACCTTAAGATGAACATTTTCCATAGAGAAAACATGCAGAAAGGAGTGGAAAAGTCACTGGCCAGAGCAAGTGGCAGAGGGATGGAATCCTGTACAACCTGTTCTTCAAGACACTCACGTCCTTTCTTTAGAAATAAAGAAGAAAAAAGAAAAGTGGCTTTTTGGTGTTGGTTTTTGGGAGGTTTTTTTGTTCTTCAAAGTTCATCAATATGTAATAGAGTAGGATTTGGGGCAGTTATCAGAGATGAGGAATCTCAAATCCACCTATGGAAAATATTCATCTTAAGGTAAGAGTCCAGTGCAAAAGAAGGTTAAGTCCTGGACTTCTGCATGTGAGGAAGAATAAAACATTTAAGGTGTTGCTGAAAATGTGAGATGCCTATGAATTCTATGCATGCGAGTGTTTAATTCTTCATTAGCACCTTACGTAAGCCTCCTAACGCAGTAACAAACCACTGCACTTTCTATCATTGTATTTGGAAGAGATCTGACTTTTAAGAAAGTTCTACTTTAGCTGATTCTGACACCCTCTACTATATCAAGCCAGACATTCAAGACAAGTTTTCCACCCTAGCATGTAACCTTTCTGAAGCACTCACTTTAACAAGAGCATCTCAAACACACTGCAGTTACTGGATGCAGCAAAGCAGGGTAGTCGTTGTGGAATACATTTGACAGTGGGAGAGGCAGCCGAGTAATTAATCAAAAAAATTTCATTTTGCTTTATCAAATACAACTCTGTGTGTTGACAGAGCGATGACAAGAACTTCAGACGCGGCCCCTCCTGGCGACGACAGTTTCCTCCGCGCGAGGTTCACGGGATCAGCATGATGCCGGGCTCCTCGGAAACACTGCCAGCTGGGTTCAGATTAACCACAACATCGGGGCAGTCACGGAAGATGGCGACTGATGGTATGCAGTCACTTACTGTTGAAAAGCAAGAGGCTCGTTCCAGCATGCTAAACTGACTTCTAGTGCATGTCTGTCTTGCACCAAAATGGCTATGTTCACACAACTAGGATGAATGGAGTCCGGGAGAGTTGAATTAGGGAACGGAAAAACACTGACTTGGCATATTATTGATTTTTTTTTCAGGTTTGCTTCAGACTGTCAGTGTTTATTTAATTTTTTATTTTTTAAAAAGGCCATCTAGCCATCCTAGATCTGCAAAGGAAACATTCAAAAAAGGAGGAATTAATTTACCGACTTTCATCTAAGATTGTGTGTAATATCTCAGCAAATTTTTCAGCTCATTAGCTTTTCTACCAGGTAGAGTGTATTTTAAGAATGAACTTAGAAAGGGCTATCACCTTTATTTTCCCATTTGACTTTCAAACTAACTAGCTTAGCCTCGACCAGCAAATAACTCAAGCTGCTAATAATAACAATCAGATGGGTAGTGCAGTTAGCAAATACTGAATTTCAGGTACTAGTTGAGACTGTATACCAGTCTTAATTTTCTCTGGAAATCTTTTAACTTCCAGAAGATGTGCTAACTCAGGAATGATTGGAAAAGTAACAAGCAGATAATAACTTAAAGACATAATTTAAAAATCTCTTTATAAGATGGCAGGGAGAAGGGACAAATCCCTTCAGCTATTCCTTCAGGTATATGGACAATAAAGCCAAGTATCACTGCCTGAAGTTCTGAGAAATACCAGTAGGCAGATTGGCCCATTTCATGTTTATTTCCTCATGAGAGAATTTAGGTCTAGGAATAGACTTGTCTCAAAGTAATTTAATACACTGCTTGTAGTGATTATATTCTGTAACTCTTGAATGAACTTGGTATGACAATATTGCTATCTAAATTCCATTAAAGCCATCTAAACTCTATTAAAGTTTCTCACCTTTAAAAATAATACTTTATAGTTGCAGTTACAGATGGGATAATTTACTGAGTGCATCACTATATTCCATTGACTCCACTGCTCATGTGCACGCTTTGCTTTTAATCCCGCACTTTATGGCAATGATGAAGTCTTAAGACAAGAATCCATTGCAAGGCAAATTCCACGTACAAGTAACGATAGTAGCTCCCCAGGCATTTCCATGGCCCGTGTTACTGTAGTAGCTAAGAACTTTACAAACATTCATGGATTTCATCTTCTAGCCATGCTATGGTATTATTCCCATTTTATAGATGGGGTACTAAGGCACAAGGGACAGGTAGTGATTTACTCGAGGTCTTTCAGACAGTTCATTATTGAGCTGGGTACTGAATTCAGTAGACTTAAAGGTAGGTAGCTTTGAAGACCTACATCTTCATGCAGGATCTGGCTTCCTACCTCCTAGTGCTAAGAATGCTTTAGTATTTAAATAGCATGACAGGTACATTATTAGGACTTAGAACAAAATAAAGGCATTAATCAGTTTAAAACTATATTCACTATATTAAGACAGATTTCAATAGCATATCAGACACGAAGAAACTCTGAATGAGTTCTGACCTAGACCATGCTCAGCTCACTTCACAGAAAGCCACAAAACCATTTAATAGCCACCCTTCCAGTAGAAAAGAGACTGCTTTACTTTCTTCATGATTCTAAAGAGATTCTGTTTTGTTTCTTTTTTTTTTTTCTTTTCTTTTTTTTTTTTAAAAAGATTTTTTGTTTTTTTTTTTTTTTTTTTTTTTTTTTTTTTTTTTTGCAATTTGCAGTTGCTTCATCACGACTGCAGAGGTTAGACAGCTCAACAGTTCGCACATACTCATGCTGACAAGGCCTAGCAAAGAAGCCAGCACTGAATTGTTGTGAGTATTCATAAGGGGCCATCATGAAAGCTTTTTATAACTGTACACTACACTCAACATTCCTTGGCTTTATCCAAGGAAGAGCCAGCATGGAGCAGAGGCTCACTAGGGTGGGCAGTTGATCAAGACAACAGTCTCAAGCTCAGTACAGATGTTACATTATTCTTTTCCCAGATGTTACATTATTCTTTTCCCATCTCAAACAGAAGGCGCACTCTGGTGAAACCACCCTAGCAGATGAGACAGAAGTTTTCAGAGACCCCACCTCAGATGATAGATCACCAGGCATAATATGTTTTGTACATTCTCCATCTTAAATCTGGAACTGGGGAGACAGCAGTAGCCACAGGGAGTGAATTTACTTTATGAGAACTTGAAGTAGTTCTGTCAGGAACTGAGGAGAGAGGGGGGGAAAAAGGCTAGAACAACAGAAGATATTTACTTTTTTTTGTTTGCTTTTAAATTAGACATTTGGCTCAATTTAGAACAGCGGGTAGCTGAATAAAGCTAGAACAAAACTTCCCCTCTACAGAAAATCTTCCAGTTTTCTACTACAGAGATTCTCACACTTCTCAAATCATTCAGAATTGACCAGTGGCAAAGAAGGGATATTCTGAGCTGGAGGCAACTTTGGATCAAATCTAGTACTAGAGTTCATGTTGTACTTTTCACCACTTTTTGAAATATGGCTATGAATCGCGCAGACTCACTCTTCCAGAGTTCTACAGAAATACATTTTTTTCTGCTACATCACAAGTTTTGCAAAAAATACTAACATGACGAGTGCTTTCATCAATATGGCACCATTTCATGCTAATATTTTATCAATAAACCAGTTTTCCATTTAGCTGCTTAGGGGATTGCAGAGGAGCTGGAAAGAGTATTTGGATAACACCAAAATCTCACCAGGCATTGATCATGCTTCGCTAGCTGTTAAACTATATTCACAAGACATGCCAGGATATGCAAGAAAGTCCTTTTTTTTTCAGGGGCTTAAGGCCATCAAGATTTTACTAGTTCTGGACATGTTCCAAAAGTGCTTAGAAACAGCAGGCGCTACCAGTGGAAAACACAGATTGCTCAGGATGCTACTGATGATGTGAGCCTTACTTCAGAGATCTCCAGGAGACTAGAACAATGTAAAATGTTAACCTAGTAGAAAAGGGAACTTTTCATGCCACCACTGAAAAACAAGCACAGGAGATGTTCCCCCCACACACACACCCAAGCTTAGCATCTGGTCCTACAAAGATGATGATGGAGCACATAAACTATATATATAAATCTCTTTATGTGTATGTAGGCAGAGATTGGAGCACAGTGTTTTGTCAGTAAAGTTAATGACAGTACTCTCACTGGGTTCAGTGGGGGTAGAAACTGATAGCAGAGCGCCATATCTTTTCTCCTATATGCTCCAGAATTGCAATGTTGAAAGCAATAAAGTATTACTGAGAAATTAAGTTCAAATGCCAAGCTATCTATTAAGCCAACAGTAATGGGCCAGGCACCTGAGGTGATATTTTTCAGTAGATTTGAGGAGGGCAACATGGCAGAAATTGAAAATCGGTATGTTAACAAAAATTAACTTACAATTATCCAAACTGTTTGTTTCCTCTGTACTAAAAAAATGTCTAAAATATCACACAAATCCACAAACAGAAGTAGAATAGCAAACTTTGTGGGCACCATATGTATATGGGAGTTCTGCGTTTTGAGCAAAAAATGTTATATAAAGTTACACAAGCTACACAAGTTAACTTCAGTTTCTATAGGAGTATGAGTAGTTTCACGTATCAGTGATATGTATCACATCAGTACTTGCTGCTTGTCCATTATTCCGACAGTTACATTCTAATCTTAGACCCTTGGGAGCTCTATAAGAATACCAAATTTGCATCTAAATCATAAAGGCTAATATATGAGGATGACTGACATTAACACTCCTATTTCTTTTCATGTACCACATACTCCTTTCAGAGAAGCAACGAGATGGTGTGAAACAGAACTTAAGTATATGCACTGTTCATAAGTGCAATTTCAAAATATCGCACAAGTTAGAAACTAAAGAAGTTAAAATCATTCGGGATTTCAGTAATTATACTAAAAATACGCAGGGAAAAAATTTCCTCCATTTTCCTTCATCAGCCTTGAAAACTTCAATGAACTGAGTCTGAAGGATGAGTGGAATAAAACCAAGATTTTGTGATCACAGTTCCTGAGTAACAGTTTCTTCATGGAAGGAACGGATCGATACTTGGACAAAAGGGAAGACATGCCTCCTGAAATTTTCCAGACGTGGGTCAGAGTGAGGGCCAGGCTTGTAACACCTCGCCTAGAATACGTCAGTAGTTGTGTTGCTCTGGTGACTGAACGATCTGCATGCACAGATCAGGGACTGACTGCCCACGTAGCCGAGGGGATGGATAGCTGGATAAGCTATCACACAATACCAATATAAGAGAATTTTTAGTGTAGTAAAGGGGAATATGCATCTGAAGGGCAGACTGAAGAGAGAGCTGCAGGCGGGTTGCACGGGGAACAAACGAGACGGCCTTTGATCGCAGCAGGCTGCAGGCTCTTGCATTCTGCTACTCACCTTTCCTACAGAGAATGTCAAAGCCTCGCCTTTCAAAATAGTTTATGCCAACAATACCAATCAAGTACAACAGTACGGTATTACAGTGTTCCTTCACTACAGCCGGGTTCAATTCATATGCTTTCAAGTTGTGTTTCAGGTAATTTTTTAAACATTTGTTGAAACCAGCATGACAAGCTGCCAGAAAACGTGAACTGACATCCTCAGAACAGTAAGATGAGCATACTCTGCGCAGCCCCGTTTGAGTAAAGTTAATGACTCTCAGGATCAGAAATTTAAGAACATTTAAGAACGCTGGTGCCTGGCCATTTAATCTTGCAAAGAAGTTTACCACAGAGCACATGGGACAGGTCAAGCTCTCTGCTGCAGTGGTCGCATGTCACCCAGCTGAGCATCTGCAATGCCACTACACTGCCAGGGCATTTGGCAGTCACGCCATCCTAGCTTTCCCAACACTTTTCTCGTGTGAAACACTTGTCGCCACCAAGTCAGAAGGCTCAGCCAAGACAGATTCACTGGCACAGGCTGGGGCAACAGAACATAGTAGTTTCACTTTTCTTCTAATGAAATGTCAAAGGGGAGTTGGTAAAATCAGCTGTGTACCAATGAAGAGTTCCAAAGAGGATTTGTAAAGACAGATGGAGAAGAAGAGTTCCAAAAAAGATGTGAATAATTTCACATCACATAATTTCCAGATTTTCATAATCTGAAAATAGCTGGTCCATAGCAAAGAAATCATCAGGTTGAGAAAGGTGAAGGCTGTCGAGCTGCAGTGAACAAACAAGGAGAATCACAGAGTACATCAACAAGGTCTATAAAATGTGTGATTGACCTTGTGCCAAACAGGCAAAAGTCTCCAGATGCAGGAAACAAATCCCAGTGCTGAATCCAAACATCCAGAAAACAACAGTAAAATGAACCAATCTAGTAAAAGATTAGAACGTATTATTAACAGATCTATGCTGCAGATCTAAAATTAAAAAACAAAGTGCATATCTCCCTCAGATACTCAAAAGTCACGTTTTAGTAAAACATGCAATAGCTTTCTTTTAGTGCTATAATATTTTCTGGTGTCATTGCATCCTAGACCAAACTAAAATCAAAGAATCTCACTAATTAATGTTTGTTTATTTTTTTCCCTTAGATGTCATCTCTTTCTTCTACTTTACCTGAAGTGCACTACCACTACTTAGGAAAAAGAGCGTTAAAACTCTCTGCAAGAACAGGGTAATAGGGAAGAGAACACATAAAGGTTTATCAGACAAACAGATATGATGTTCCTTTCATGTATTGGGTAGTTTAAAACAAGAATTAAACACACACCTAAATTCTATTTAAAAAAAAAAGAAGAAAAACAAAACAACCTCCCCTTTCCTCTCAGCATCTCTGTCATCAGAAATTTGGCAGTAGTGCACATCCAAAGCTTTTGTCAAATGAAGCCACTCATTTTTACATTGTTCCATCTGTTTTATTGTAAAATACTAGACATTTACGTATTTACTGTGTATGTATTTCTTTTAAAATGTGTAAGTCTTATGTAAATGGATATAAATATGATTTTTTAAAAATAAAATCTATGGTACATGGGGTCTAAGTGCAAACATTTGACAATACAGTGTCAATAATACTGTTTGTATCTTTCCATTCCACCATTTTTACAGTTTTTGGATTGTAACAGTCAAATGAATATGTTTAGCAGAGTTAGAAGCTTCAACATGTTCCTACTGAGAAAAATCTGTCAATATTCAAAGCTGAACACCTGCCTCTGATGATGTATAATAGAATGACATAACCTGGAACTGGAGCCAAAATGGACCTCTAAAGACAAAACCGAAATCTCAGATATCTATAGAGAAGCACCATGATGGCTCACTTAAACACAAACAACAAACCCAGAAGAACTGTTTAAAAAAAAAAAAAAGGTAATTTAATAAAACACGATTTATACAAAAAACAAAAACTTTCTTCTATGTTACCTGTGGACCAAGAAGAACCTTGCTTTAGCAAGAGCCACCTTTTCGTTCCAGGATCTTCAGACACCAGCCAGCATTGGAAAATTAAATCTAATATTTGCATAGGATCAGATTTCCAGATATATTCAACAGAGAAAAAGAAAGAAAAAAGAAGCCAAACCCCACCATTTCTTCATTATAACAGGGCATTAGACAGGCTCCTGTCTAACGTTATGCTTTTAGCCAAGATGGCCTTGCTGAGACTTCACAGAAGTCAGTTTTATCAGAGGAAATAACTGAAAGACAGAGTGCTTAACATATAGTGTATAAAAGTTTAGAAGAGCAACTATTACCTGCTGTGGCTTTATTTGGTGGTGTTATTGTTGTTTATTCTTTGTTTAAATGGGAAGTTTCAAAGTAAGACCTACTTAATAGTCATTTACCTATTTGCTATTTTTCTGCTGCTTGATCTTAGCTCAAGACCTGTCTTTTAGTTATTTCTTTTAGCAGTTTGATCTGCAACGTTTGCACGTACATAAACATTTGTTTTGTCTCTTTTCGTTTGGCAAACTTCAGTCGATCAGATGGTGAAAGATTTTTCTCCCCCAATGTCAATAAAAAAAAGAATTCAGTGCTATTTGTGTTTATAAGTCTATTAAGCTTGGTACGTAGTAGCATTAAAATAGTTGGATGCCAGGTCTCATAGCTAAGCATAATGCACATTTTGCCACTCACAGGCGAGTTGCGATGGATTTACTGGTGAGAATCTGCCACGAGAGGGAGCACGGAACCTGCTGATGGGTGCAACACCACGGCTCGGGTTAGCACACGGCTGTAGAAAGACGTGGCTGTTTCATGTAGGGTTCCTCCAGGCTAACAGACATCACTGGTGATGTTCCTCCTTCTCCCCTCTCATCTCCCGTTTGGATTCTTTTAGCCCAGAATGTCACAAAGCAAAGCAATGCAAACAGCATTTTCAGTGGCTGCAGTGTCGTTCGAACACGCGGGTTCCCGCATTGTCACAGCTCACGCCCAAACCCAGGGGGCAGGGGGTAGCGAGGTGTGTTGGGGTAAAGAACGAGCGAGATTTTGTGACCAACGCTGCAGGTATCCTGCCCTAGGAGTACAGCACCCCCAAACTACTTATTTCCACAGTGGAAGAAAACAGACTGGGAGAATTAAAAATATATTTTTAAAATTAGTATTATTGTGACTTCGATTTTGATCTCAGGCTAACATATAAAATCTCCCAGCACATCCCTGTCTCCCCTATACAAATTCAAGCTCTACTCCCAACAGCCAGACGTCGTGGCTATGCTAAATGTCGCCTAGTTGGCTCCGACCCTTGCAGCACACAGGGACTAATTATTACATCAGCCTCTTCCAGCCAAGTTTCAGTAACTCCCGGGCCATTCAAATCTATCTACATGCTGCTTCTTTCTATAAGCAAAATTAAGAAAATCAGTGCTCTCCTACCACTTGTCAAACGGGCTTGCTTTTCCTTGACAGTATAACGAGGTTGCTGGGCAGCACCAGAGCCCTGCACAAGACTGACTACTCCTCCCTTTCTCCAGCTCGGCACAAAGCTAAAGCTGGAGGCAAAGCATTCTGCAATCAGTTCCTCAGCAAAAGGCTCCCCCGAGAACAAACGCAATGCCCGTGAAACAGCTGGGTTTTCCACACTGTGCTGCTGCAGTAAGGTAGCTTTCTTTGTCTGCGTTTTCTGAATGCTGACAAACGAGACATTTGGCATTTCTGGAATCCTCCACATTTCCAGGGCAGTAGCAGAACAAGTACATCAGATCACCCTGCTCCCCTCTTTTAACTAAGTCCCGATCTTAAATTATTCCCACCAAAACTGGGGGGGGGGGGGG
>VWZZ01004276.1:147952-171601 GCA_013399095.1 Psophia crepitans | reverse complement strand
TCTTCTTCCGTTTGAAATCTTAAAAAAAAAAAAAAAAAACACCAAAAAAACACCACCCCAAAACCAGTGTGTCCAAAGACTTAAAATATGTATAAAGTTTTACCTTTATATATGCATTATAGAATTAAAATACTTTCAAAGATCTCTCCTTAAAATAAGGTATGATAATCTTCTATGTTATCCAGGTTAAATCTACTATCATTAAATTCTGCAGGATTACCAAACATTTATATAATTAATTTTGCAATTCTTACTGGAAATTTTTGGAAATACAACTTCTGGAATACTTCCTGATTTTCCCAAAGACCTGAGAATGCTCCAGGAGGCAAAGGCAACCTTAAATTAAAGAGAGCAGAAGGAAGTAGTTGGAAACACAGATATAACAAGTACAACAAATGCTCTCCATTCATACTTTATGTTCAGATAAATAATCATAGGCTATACAATCAGAAAATGGTTCTGTTTTATACTATATACTAGCAACACATCAAAAAGACCATACACTTGTTGTGATCACACACATATAGTTCTGCACTGTACCCAGACCAGTTTCATATAATGTAAGCATCTCTCACATTCAGCAAAATAGTATTTGGTCTAGTAAACACTACATACTGTACTATGAACACGTTATCATCATTCAGCTTTCAACACTTCCTAGGATTAAGTATCTGTTAGAAATGTGAGCATATACGCTATGATAGAGACAACTTCATTACTGTAGGTATCTCTTTCTCTAACACACAGACACACTCACACCTATATAGACATATGAACTGAATTATCAGATGTGCAGAGCTTGAGTTTCTAGAAAAAGATGTACCTCCAATTACTTCAGCCATGAGAATCTGCACAAAAATGCTTTTTTATTTTAACTGTGCATAATATTATTGGAATTATTGGAGGAGTTATTTGAAAGTATATTGATAAAAGTCACTTTTAGAACTTTCTAAAATAACTGGACTGATTTTAATTTATTTTTTTTAAGAAGTGAAGCAGAAAAATTTTTGATTACTTTATTAGTTGAGGTTTCAGTGCATACTATACACCCATTCTTCAGTCAAGGATATGGGCATGACAGAATATGGGACACTTCACATCTCTATCTGCTGGAAGAAAAGAATCTACAGAAGTCTTTGCTCAGAAAGAATCATACAATCATAGAATCGCTAAGGTTGGAAAAAAAGTGGTTTTTTTCCTTCAACGCTCTGGTAGGGGTAAACACAGCTTACTTGAACTGCCTAAGAGACACACATTCATGCATATCAACCCAAGTTTTATGAAGCTTGACCCTAGTAACAGAGAACATGCAAGCAAGCATATTTATACAGATAAAATCATAAATGCCTCATACAGATTTTACTAGCATATGCCTGCACTCCTAATCAGCACATCTTTACCCAGGGGTATTTTATTTTATAGTCTGACAGTGCCCCTATGGCACCAAAAGACAACACGTGTAATGAAACACCCCTCTGTAGCGCAGCATCTGGTGTCACTACAAGTCTCCTATGATGTTCAGGTCACAAGAATAGGTGCTACCAGCTCAGTGACATGTACAGTTCTAACATTACATTTACAGAAAGAATATTTACGTGTATATATATTTTACCTAAATGTGGTATAAATAGTACAAGCTACATTGAAAAAATGCATATCATCGAGTAATGATTCAAATCCATGGATTTTTTACAATCCCAGTGTTTTCAGCTTAATTCAGCTCAATTAGCATAATAGAATATACTACTATAAATATTACTACTTTCTCTGAGGGTTCTGGCTCAACACATGTTATAAATCACATTCCCTGAAAGTCTGGTTAAAGTAAGGCCAGAAATGCCAAGACACTTCACAGATCATCACCCAGACTTCAGGAGGGCAGGTTGGCTTCTGCCCATCTGGAGGGAATTCACTGGCCTATTTTAAGCCTTTCAAGCTTAGTGAGCATCCTTGTGATATGCAAACATGACCTATAGAGTATTTGCCTTGAAAAAGAATAAAATTAGAAAAACAATATATTAATCCCAGTGTTTGTGTAAGTATGAGTTTAAAAGCAAAATCTCTTGTTTAGATTCAAGAAAAGCCACTAGAGAATGGTAGTTACTATGGTTGTTGCCTGGTTGCTAATAGCATAGCAATTCATAACAGCCTCAGTCATTGCAAATTTTGCACTTTATTTAACAGTCTGAAACATCCTTGTGACGGGAGAGGAAAGGAAAATTCTTATTGACAACATCCATAATTTCTCCACAGCTCTATTCAGTATTTTGCAGTTAATCATTAAATAGAAGAACCAATTTTATTGCTGAAATCAGAAAAACATTTTCCTTTCTGTAACTGTAATTGTTTAGAAATCCAAACACAGAAGCATGAAGTATGCAGCATTATCACCAAAAATATAATCCCTGTTCCCACCATTTGGGGTTCTGGGGGCTTTTTTTGTTGTTTCCTTCTTGTGTTTTTTTTTTGGGGGGGGGGGGGGGGGGGTTATTTCTTTTAAAGCAAATTGCAATGACAAGTACATCCACAGTGCATATTTCGTGAGTCTATGGAAACCACACTGCTAAACTACTGGCTAAGCGAAAATCATAGCATGATACAGACACAATCTAAAAATGTGTCTCCATGGCTTTCAGTAAAAGACTACTTGCAGTTAGGACTCCATTCCACCTACTAAATACAGAGTAGGGAGAAGTAGGAGTACACACTAGAAGAACACACTGACAGCAGCCCTATGGAGAGAGACTTGGGGATTCTGGTGGATGAAAGGCTCGACATGAGCGAGCAGCATACACTTGCAGCCCGGAAGGCCAACTGTGTCCTCGGCTGCATCAAAAGAGGCGTGAGCAGCAGGTCAAGGGAGGTGATTGTCCCCCTTTACTTTGCACTTGTGAGACCCCACCTGGAGTACTGCGTCCAGCTCTGGGGCACCAGGCATAAAGAAGATGTGGACCTGTTAGAGCGAGTCCAGAGGAGGGCCACGAAGATGATCAGAGGGCTGGAACACCTTTCCTATGAAGACAGGCTGATAGAGCTGGAGATGTTCAGCCTGGAGAAGAGAAGGCTCTAGAATGACCTCATCACAGCCTTAAAGGGGTGACCTCATCACACTTAAAGGGGTCTTATAAAAAGGATGGAGAGGGACTCTTTACTCAGGTAGATAACGACAGGACAAAGGGAAATGGTTTTAAACTAGAAGAGGATAGATTTAGATTAAACATTAGGAGGAAATTCTTCCCTGTGAGGGTGGTGAGGCACTGGAACAGGTTGCCCAGGGAAGTCGTGGATGCCCCATCCCCAGCTGGATGGGCCCCTGGCCAACCTGATCTAGTACGTTGCAACCCTGCCCATGGCAGGGGGGTTGGAACCACATCATCTTTAAGGTCTCTTGCAACCCAAGCCGTTCTATGATTCTACTAAGCAAAAACTGAATGCCATCTTCCATGTGTCCATCTTTCAGACTAAACAATTTCAGAGCAACGGGCACATACAATTCTTCTGTGATAGTAAAGTTGTTAGCATCACTACTGACTAGAATTTCTAGGTGCTGTGCAAACACAATTAATTAATAAAATTTATAAAGGTAGAATTCAGCTTGGTGGAATGCAATTACATATATTGGAATTTTGCCAGGACATCAGGATTAAAATGCCCAGAGCCAAAAATACCTCCATCCCAGTGTTATCAGTGGGAAGGCTGCCATGAATTCCAAAGGGAGCAGAACTGGATCATAATTAGGTTAAAGGAGCCAGAAGAGAGCAAGTCATATAGTCAGAAAATAACAGCAGCCTGAAAGCCAACATCTCCTCTTTTCTTCAATTCCTCCACAAAAAAAAAAAAAAAGGAACATTTTTAGATGTGGGGTTTGGGTCTGTTCTCCCTAGGAAACAACATATGCCCACAAAAGTTTTATGTTTAAAAAACTGCTACCTTTTAGTCCAAACATCAAGCTGATATTCAAGCCCATTTTGGTTTTATTTTTAAGAGGATATATTGACCAAAAAATGCCAGCTATACAGAAGCAAAAGCACGATTGCCCAAGACACGATCCGGCTTCCTTTTCACAAGTGACAGGAGCAGAACAGACCAAAACAGGAGGATGTAGGTTCCTTCTTCATCATTTCCACATATACAAAGAAGTTGCTTTCCTTGGTTTCCCTTTGGGAGGTATTTACTGTATTTCTCTACTATCTGTTAACTTCTCTCTCTTTCATCCTGAGTACCAAGCCACAAAACAGCCAGTGTTGAGCCTTTGCATCTGCTATCAGTTTAAAGATAAGTCCTCCCTCACACTATTCTTGCTTCAATTTTTCATCTGGTCATAACTCTGGTAGCATCTTCTCTCTCATCATTGCTTCTTCCTTCTGGAGAGGACAGTCCTGAGCTTCAACAAATACACATTCAGGATCAGCTTGCCAGCTTTTTCTGAACTATGAATGTGTTACCAGCTGTATTAGATCAGGCTAACTACAGTCAACCTATCCCATATAACGGGCAAAGGATCAGCACAGTTTCAAACCCAAGACAAGGTTCAAGCCAAAAACCTACACTGACCTGAATCAAAGGATTTCAAACTTCAAAAAAAGACATATAAGTCTGAATTTTGATCTCACTCGTGCCAATTTTTCACCACTACAGCAACAGCAGTACAAAGGATGCTATTCTCCATTTACTCCAGTGAAATTAAGGTGACAACTGCAGAATTGCAGGAATACAGATCCAGGCCCATTTCTCATTTCAAGGTTGAATACATTTACAACAGCGTCAGGAAGACTAGGTAAACTGTGTAAATTAATGATGTAAATTATATGGGTTCATTTTACAAAGATCCACTCTGGTTACATTTTAGAAAGATAAGAAGGTAATTTCATTATAAAGTGGAGAAACTAAGACAGATTAGGTGAGCTTGGCAGCATCATAGAAAAAGTCTGAACTGCTTTCACAGTACCTGTTTTCTGTTAGAGAATTTTAAATGACAATCATTATCTATTTTTTAAGCATTGCTTTACAGTTCAATTATTTTTCATACAACGGTGGCTGACCTTCGACAGAATAGCCCACCTTTAGCTTAGCCCAAGAAAATCTGATTCCCTGCGTCACGTCCTTTCAGGATGCCACTCATCAAAATGATGCAAGATTCCATGTTGATGGAACAAAGCAATTATAGACACAGCACTCAAAAGATAATTTACAGAGAAAAGCAGATTTCTGAAAGTACAAATGAAAGTCAAAAACTCAGAGATGTTACCTTGCTGAGTTTCAGAAAAGACATCCTTTTATTTTATGGTAGACAATGGTACTCACAGGCTGTTCATTACAGCCAGTCAAAGCAAGTATAACCTATTGTTAAATGTGTTTGGGCTTGTGAATGGAGCAAAATCATCTTGACTGGCAGATATACTATTACTCAGCATTTATGTATTGCTGTGCATAAACATCACTCTTCAAATTTTTGATTGCAAGTTCGAAAGGCATCTGGAATTTAGAAGCTTTTTCAGATACAAGGAACAGCAGCATTGGAAAAAAGGATGGAGAAGGGGCAAGAAAAGAGAGAGCATCTCAAAGATTCACCAGTGTGCCTGAAAAATTTATTTAATTAGCTGAAAGAGATTGCTAAAATAGTCATTTTCATGGTGGATATTGCAGGAAAAAACCCTGTAGTTTAGTGGGAACGAGAAATAGCATCAAAAACTAGTGAAAGTGCTTGGAAAAGGAAGTTCAAATGCTACTCACACGTACTCAGCCAGAAATCTGTTAGAAAACCCATTTTTGGCCTAACTCCGTGCTACTCATTGTTTCACTTGTACAGGGAAAAGACAAAGCTGATAAAAAAACCAAGGAGAGAAATCTTTTGCACAGATTCACCATGATCATCTAATCTGACCTCCCACATAACACATCTTAAACGATGTCATCTATTAAATCCTGCCTCAAGGCCGTTACTTTTGGTTAAATGACAGTGTTTCTTGAACTAGATACCCAGGTTTGAATTAGATGTGTCAATGAAAACCACCATATTCCCAAGAATTTGTTCCAATGGTTTAATACTTTCACTTATAAAATTGTGTGCTTTACTTCTCATCTACACATATCTAGCTTCAGCTTCCAATCTTTTCATGCTACATTAAACAGCAGTCTCTCAGAGATGACTTTGTCCTGTGGGTATTTCCTGACCTTGATAGAGTCATCACTTAACTGATCTTGGATAAACTATATATCAGAAGTTAAACTGTAAGTTCCTTTGAACCAAGCTTTCCAGCACTCAAGTCACTCTCATTCATATCCTCTCTAAAACCCAAGCAGTTTCTCAGTAGTCTTTTGAAATACAGACATAAGAACTGAACATATGCATTAATCATTTTACTAACATCATATCCACAGATAACAGTAACAGCTCCTTTTCAGTTTCCCTACTGAGTAACAGGGGACCATATTGCCTGCTTAGTTAAACTATCAGTAGCATTTCATTCAAAGATCTTGTGTATTCAGAGGTTTACCTACTTTCACATAAAAAGCTCCTTTGAAAGTCACTGATTTCTAAGGTACAGTCCTTCAACTTATAAACCTAGCAAATGTTTACTATTCCTCGGTGTACGACCTCTGCTTACAAGAATGTATTGCAAGTGGTCTATGCAGGATGAAACACTTCCTTCACACACTTCTACAAGCAACCCTTTTCCCCCTCCAGCAATCTTCCCTGAGGGCAGCCACTCAGACTGGTCTGGAACATGTCCTCTGTTGGGCTGCCTTTAATTGTCTGTCACCTTACATAAATTTTTAGTTTATTTTATATTTTAAAAATTAATAGAAAAACAATAAACACCACTTCCAAAATGGCAAAGCACATCATTAAAATGACAAAAAAAATAAAAATAACTCAAGCAATGGAGATATAGCTTAATCCCCTTCAGACACTCTAGAACAATCACATATGAGAGATGTTTCTTAGAGTGTCCGAGTACGTGAATTTTGGGGATTATTACATTCATAGAAGGAAATTTCGGAATACTGAGGGTTTTTTTTTATCATTGGATGAAGTTTAATTATAGAAGAATATATACTTTTAAAAGCACAGAATGGTAATAGTCTCACACACAAAAAGAGGAAAAATTGGCAACATTCATTACTGAGACATAATGTAATAGTACGATCTTCAGTGGCTCTTTTGGCATCTCAGGTAGTTTCTATTTAACTGTCTCTCTTCTGAGCTAAGGCCATATATCCCACTCTTGGCTTCAGCTAGAGCCTACCCTGGCTTTCACACTGCCAGCTTCCTCTTCTTCCTGGGAAGGGGAAGAGTGCAAGTGCAAACGAGAGCTATGACCTCTCTCATGTGCGTATCCCAAGTCAGAACATCCATATGTTGGCCCATCAAGTCTTACAGGATTTTTCTTTATTTTCTTTAATGGGATACCAAGGTACTACAGTGTGCTGTGAAAGATGACATTTTTCCTTTCCATTTTCTTCCTTTTAAGCTCTTTCTATTGTGCATCTTAATGATTACCTTCCTGGCTTCAGGTTGCTCCAAACGTTCATGTAGGTGCTGTTTGTTTGGGTTTTTTAATGCATTGTAAGAAATATTGAATGAGTAATCTTTTTATTCAACATTTATTTGCTCTCTAAATACTGTACAAAGATTGAGCACAGTACCACAAATAGTGAAAGTGCGAATGGGTTGCTTACTTCTGACCAACTTCTCTTTCACTAAAGGCTATTAACTTCATGGTATTTGCTTCAAAAGTCCTGTCACATTTCTATTCAGATAACTTAAAATCTGAAGTTATAAAAAGCTGTAAATTTACCATGACCCTTTCTTTATCAAACCTTGTGAATACATATTATTTTTCAATACTTTACACTGACAGCACTGTACATAAAGTTTTGCATGATTTTACCCACAACATTAATCATCTGCAGAGCCTCTCAGACAGTAACTATTCTGAAATGCAACCAGAGCATTTCAGAATTGCTGTATGAGCTGTCTCACCTCCTTCTGAATATGGAACAGAAATATTCACATGATTCTGGGCAGTGGAGAGCAGTAAAACATATTTGTAAATACTTATCCCATAAACCTCCATTATTATGGCACAAAATTAACTATACAAACACTAGAGGAAGTGTAACTAGGATCTAGCAGGAAATTTAGTGGCAGGCATTACCCTCTGGATAGAATGAGTATATGGCAAATGTAGTCCTCTTGCTGCTGTGAGTGAATGTAAAAAACAACACTAGCTAATGAGACAGTGCTGACAACTACTTCGTAAAATAAACCTAATGGGTTTGCAATCTTTGTAATGTATGAGAGTAAAACTGAGTTTCCCACTGCACTGGAATTTAAATGGGATTTCTCTTTGCTAACTCTCCTTATGAGAGCAGACAACTTTGAAAATTCTCATGGCTAATCATGATTACATATACACACGCATTTTCACGTATATATTAATTACAGGTGGGTTAGAACAACGCAAGAAGTGTGTCCCTAAACCAGATTAGTCTTGCTAAAGGAAGTGGAGGTCATTGCTGCTATCATTTTCACTTCAGAATAAATGCTCAGTTAATTATCTTTCAAATCTCAGTTAATTATCTGTTCAAAGATTCTAGCTCAATAAAATGTAAATTTAGAAACAACTCATACAAGCCCATCCTCACGAGCGGCAGTCATCTTCATTTTCCCTTGCCCTTTCATCATAGATGTTGTGGCACTGCATTTGATTACCTTATCCTGAAAGTCTTGTGAAGTCAAAAAGATTATTGTATTGTCCAGGTAAATTAGCCTGTATGACAGTTCTTGTCAGCAAAAATTTTTCCAAAGGGCATAGATGACGGTTATATGAAAAAACTCCAAGTATCAACTGGCAGATGATTAGAGAAACGAATGTGCTTGGGGCAGAAAGTTGGAGTAATCAGGTGTAAGAATTACCTTTCTGAAGTATTTGACTCCTACAGGATAAAACTGAAGTTTAAAACTCTGTTGCAAGGATATTTTAAACACTGTACTTACGAGCACCGCAGGCCTCAAGGAGCCCTCAACAGTCTTTACCGGGAGTTAGACTGGGATAAAAATAACGAAGAGCAGCAGCATACCACTTTTGCACAGCAGGAACCGTAGGCAGTGTGTGGCCATTCTCCCCTCCCAGAAATACTGAAGAATCTTTCTCAACTCACATATGCTGCAGATAAAGCAAACATCTGTGTGTTTTTCTAAAATGGTACACTGTATTTTGCTGCTGAGTGTATGACAGAGTCAAAACTATCCTGACTCCCCCATTTTCTTCTAGCTGGGGACATGTCCCGGGGGTGACAAACACTGCCAGTAACAAGGATCATTCCCACTATTTTTAAGGAGTCTGTACATGTAGAAGGCTGCTGAAGAGATGGAGAGAGGACAGGCTTCTTTGCAGAAGGGCTTTATAAAAACCAGCCCTGATGAAAAATGAAAAAAATATAGCTAAATAACTGCTTAACTGAACGAAGCAGAAGATAGAAAATGTGATGCCTTAACCTAACAGCCACAGATTTTTATGACCAGAACAAGAACTAAACACTGCAGCAAGTAGTCACTTACCAGAATGAAACCTGGAAGAAAGTGTTAAGACACTGTGAACCATAATATCCCCAAACTAACTTCTTCTGAAATGTTGGAAGTGATAAAAAAAAAAAGAAAAATCACAATTGGCCTCCTAAAGCTCATCAATACCTTTGCCTTGTTGGGTTTTACCTCTGTTGGGTTTGGGGGTGTTTTTTTTGCTTAAGCTGCAGACTGAATTTTAAGAGACCCTACTGTCTCAAAAGATTAAGTCAGAAAAAAGGCTGGAAGAGAAAGAGGGGGTGATAGTTAACCTACCTCATAATTGGTTTCATATTGACTATGTTAATGATACAATGTCATTTCTTTGCCCACTACTCTCCTTCCTATTTCAGAATGGACCTTAGAATACATATGGACACAATAAAATAATAGTATTGCTGTGCCATTACTCTTCCCTGAACAATACAATGCAAAAAACAAACCAAAAATCCCCCCTTTTTCCCCTCTATCAATTTATTTGACTGCATCAGAATTCAAGATAAATAAAACCAACACTTTTTTAAAATATCAATATATAAAGACATTTGTAATCCCTTAATGCCTAAATGTGGGGCCACAAGACAAACTCTAGCTTTAAGAGTTTGACAATAACCCCAACAGGATCTTCCAATATGGCAATATCCACCCCGACAGGTACTTACAGATAGATAGTAATGACTCAGAAATGTATGCGCACGTCTAACCACATTACCTGTTAGTAAACATACTTCAGCTTGTTTGGCAGAGTTGCTAAGGATGGCGTTCATTTCACTTCAGTTTTGGTAGATAAGGCCAGGCACCCACCCTAAGCTAGCTGTGTCACCCCTGCAGCCAGGGCAGAGACAGCAGCACATCTGGCAGGCAATTTAGTACACCCTAGCTCAATGCCTAAGATAGTTAGGATCAATTTTCTTACAAAATGCCTTTCTCTCTCTCCACTGATTCTAAGTTTTTTTCATTTTATGACAGCATCAGGCACTACAGAAGTGAGAGCTTCAAAAGATAGCCCTCCACTCTGACCTGGATTACTGATACCGCAAACCATGGTCTATTAAAGGCTGGGGCAGTTCTAATTATTCATACTCAGCAACGGAATGAATACACAACCTTGCACGTGCCACAGGAAAACTACACCCTGATATGAGTCTGCTGCTTCAGGGGAGATTGTGTGTGCATTTAACACGTGCCTGTGCATCCTGGTGGCTTAGCCTAAGCTGCTGAAAACGAGGCAGGGTATAATTTCATCCTGAAAACTAACGTCTGTGTCACACAGAACACTAACTTCACATGATAGTATCTTAGCTCTCCACAGTGGTCTAGTTACATTAGATCAGCAGTACAGCTGAGCAAAAACCCTCCCCACCTCAGCAACTCCGAGTCCCACGCAAGCACAACGCAGCCAGCCAGTCCGTGCTTTGTGCTGCGGGTCTGCAGCATGCTCCAGTGCCTGCAGCTCCTACCTGGGCCATCTCCAGCTCACGTGGCCACTGCCTCAATCCTCAGCTAACTCCTCTTCAACAACTCAAAATCGGTACATCTGTCCCAATGCTTTGGCTTCTGACAGAATTTCAGTTCACTGAAGGTTAATGCTGATCATTATTTTCCTTCCATTCATCTAACCATGCAGCGAAGAGTCCGAATTACAACTCTCCTAAATTTTAGCTCAAAAGAAAGAGATGAATGCATTTCTTTTGGGACTTGCATCTGCTGGCAGCGAGGAAGAGTTCAGAACTGAAGTATTTTCTGCAACTGAAAACAAGAGAAGACTACAGCTAACGTGTGAATCACAAAGTAGGTATCTGTCTGAGAAAAAAGCCGTTTGACTAAAAGCCTGTGAAACATCCAGAACCCAGAGCTGGCATGGGCTGTGGGGAGCAGTAGCCTATCGAGCTTTACAGAAGGAACGTAAGATTCTAGAAACAGTGAGATGGCAGAAGGTAAAATAAAAGAAATAAAACTGATGTTCACAGTGTTCTATCTAAACAGACACTCCTTTATCTGAGAAAAGGTGCTAAGAAAGGCGTAATTTCAAAAAGAGTATTAAAGCTTATGGAATTCATCTGACATGAGTCTGGTAAATGGTACTAAAAATTACCTACATGATGCACAGCGGGGTTTTCTCTTTATTACTTTTTTTTTGTTAAGTCTTTTCCTGTATGTATTTTTTTCCAAGCACTACCACAACTGAACACTGTTTGTTTCACACAAAGCACACACAGAGACATCTTGCTGTTTTTACAGAAAACAGAAAATACACATTCTCCCTCTAATGCACATCACTGGGGATTAGAAGAATCATAGAATCATTAAGGTTGGAAGAGACCTCAAGGATCATCTAGTCCAATAGTCCCCCCAACACCTATTACCCACTAAACCATGGCCCTAAGTACCACATCTAACCGTTCTTTAAACACACCCAGGGACAGTGACTCCACCACCTCCCTGGGCAACCTGTTCCAATGCCCGACCACCCTTTCTGAGAAGAAATTTCTCCTCATGTGCAATCTGAACCTCCCCTGGCGCAACTTGCAGCCATTCCTCCTTGTCCTGTCGCTAGTTATCTGCGAGAAGAGGCCGACCCCCAGCTCACCACAGCTTCCTTTCAGGTAGTTGTAGAGGGCAACAAGGTCTCCTCTGAGCCTCCTCTTCTCCATACTAAAAAACCCCAAAGAACACCAGCCAGCCATACTCATTCACTCACACAATTTCATCTGCAATTTTTCAACATTAATGCACATAAAAGTTCTGGCAGTTTGGTATCAACAGAGACAGACGTGCTTTTCAACCCTGATTACTTCAAATATTTTTTAATATATAAAAACTTAAGTCATAAGACAAGCAACCCATGTAGGAAGCTTCTTTTAGCTGTAAGATACTTAGTTTGCTTACTTTACCACAATATTTCCCAAAGTCTTTGCCTTTACTGGTTCCTTATTTTCATCCAGAATCATCACTGTAAAAAAGTAATATAGAAAGAAAACTCCTGTTAAGTAGTGTATTTTCAGGTGAAGGACAGTGTCATTCTTCACAAATATCAATGTATGTCGCACTTCAGAATGGCAATACAACAAGTAACAAAAGGAATTAAATAATTTGGGAGTGCCAAACTGGATAATCTCATGTCCTTATTAATATTCAGCCTTAAGTACAGAAAGTCTTTAATAATACTTGTGCTTTGGGAGCAGAAATAGCACAAAGTCCCAAAAGGGGTAACTAAAACTAAAAGGCACCTTCATAGTGGAAAATCTGAACTTCCAAATAGCAAAGGACCATTCAGATAAACTACAAATACAAGAAAAAAGCATGCAGGTAACATGAGTAAGAAATAACAACTGAGATTACTGGAGGCTAACCCAGTTAACATGAGAAATTCTATCAGCAGTAAATAAGTGTGTCTGGTTTTCAAAGGCTCTCAGGAGACCCAGAAAGATGCTCCCCAGCTGACAAGGTTTATTCTAGTCTAGCACAAAGAAGGAAAGTAACTCCTGAACTACCCAAAGCTGCACAGCAGGCTTTGCTAGCCTACAGCGAAGGATCCAGACCTCTCAACAGCAGCACTTTGCCTGGGTGACACTGGCCCTTCACCTTCAGTGAAAGCATCATATCCTGGTACTGAGGCTTCTGAGGAAAAACACCTAAAACAGCCTCTTCCATGCAGTCATCTGGGAAATCTACTACAACCAGCCATTCCATCTGAAGGTATAAGGAAGGAATGACAGATATTAAGTTGGCCTGTGATAAACAGATTTAAACAAAGTGAAATGACTAAACCATGAAAAAACAGGAAGGGAAGGTTTAGACAGACTGGGCTGACATGGATTTAAAAACATGATTTTGAAGCCTGCCCAAGCAAAGAAAGCAATGTTTAGCTGGATCTAAATTATTACAAATAACCTTACTTTCTGTATTAAAAAGTTCCAGAGGAAATAGGGAAAAAGACGATGACAGACTTCTGACTAAAACCCTGATAAGACTCATATGAGTAATATTATATCCTATCTGTCCAAAGAATACCAACATCTGTAATTTACTATTTCTGGCTAAAGCCACTGCTTCAAAGAGGATGGTAATTTTTAAGTAATTGAAGAGCCTGCTGAAAGCATTGGCTCAGCACAGACACAAGCAAGCACATAAGGCCAATTTTACAAATCAATGACTTGGAAGGAGTAACTGGGATAGGAAATCAAAAGGATGGCTAGACACATAGAAGACACTTATGAAAACAGCAAGAACGCCATAAATAAAACCCATTTATAAACTGCAAACATATTATATATACATATTTTTAGATTGTGTAAGAACATAGTATTGTTAGATATGGAGAATTTAGACTCAGAACACACAATGAAAGAGACCCAGTCACATGTAGCTTTCAATGCTTTCTCTCCTAAAATCTCATCTGTTTATTGTAACTATTTTATCAAGGCAGCAATTCCAGCATTTATTCTCCTCCTTGCAAGCAGTGTATTTCAATGTACAAAAATTTGGGGAAGGGAGATATTATACTGCTCACTCCTGAATTACTGAAAAACTGACTTAATTCTTCAAAAAGCAGGATGCACTTCAGTTTGAAAACAATGCAATGAAATTATCTGGAAAGGGTTCAAGTAGATCAAATGAAAAGCACAATATAATATCTGATTTAAGGCAACTGAGCTAGAAATTAACATGATATCTTGATTCACTTTTAAATGCAATTTGTGCCACTGTAATATCATAGCTAAATACTGCTTTTATTCTTTATATTATACAGAATCAGCAAAGAAATTGGTTTATTTTAGCAGTACTGTGACAGGAAAGAATTTGGCTGTGTTGTAAAAAAAAAAAGAAAAGCCAATTTTGTAACTTTCTATTTATATCACAGCATAAATACAAAATAACTTCAGCAACATCCAAAAACATTAACAGTTGCATGTATAATCTAAAAATACAGAATCTATGCTTCTAAATAACATAAAGATCTCTTCTAATTAATATAGTAAGAGCAGCAAAACAACATCAAAACAGAAGTCGGTAACAGCAAGTCAGCTGCGAGCACAGAGTAATTTCAGACCCACTATTTTATGAATGGCTACATGACAGGACATAATTGGCCTCAAACAAAAGACTGAAAGAGGTGTTGTAATTTCATAAATCTGTAGCGAGTTTTCATGCTCATTTTATGTTTTCCTTTTAAGGTATGTTAAAGCCATTTCCTTCAATCTATTTGAAGAAATTCTTTACTTAGACTAGGCCTGATGTTCCAAAAAAAAAAAAAAAAATCACAGGAAATTTTTATATTCTTGCTACTCATACTTTTTTCTAGGCCTGACTATCATCTGATAGCATGTGTGATGCAATTACATTCTTTCGCTCTTCCCTATTTATTGCAACTCTGGAGAAACTTTGCAGCTTTGTTTTAATGCTGTCTATAAGCGACTGCTTGTCTTCATGCCACAGATATAAATGTCAAAACCCAAAGCTGCTGAAAACATTTCTTTTCTTTAATGTATTATCTTCCAATTGTATGTATTAGAAGGAAAAATAACTTAGCTCTTTCTGCCCAATAATGTGAGAACTTTTCCTGAAAATGGTTTGAACTTTAATGTAATTATTTTTGAGACTTGAAGTAATTCTTGAAAATTGCGTTAAAATCAGGTTCCCAGGTATCAAAATATTTTTGCATTCTTAATCCTGTGGCTGCACCCTCTGCATGCAAATACCTTCCACACAATGAGTGCTCTCCCTTTTAACGTTGTGCCATAGCCCATTATTTCTCCCAGCTGGAAATAAAAATGCTCCACAACTACCGAAAGACAATATGCTTAACAACTCTCTCAAATAGGAGACCATGTACCTGTACAAAAAGGCAGAAAGCTGGCTTTGATTTTTAAATTTTTTTTAAAAAAGTATGAGATGAGTTCAAATAGAAGATGTATATCCCTGACAAACTGCTTGTTAGCTCACTATGCTGTAACGGTGGAAGACAGAGTTCAGTAAGAATTTTCTTTATGCACTTCAGAAAACTTCTCGTATAAATCTGCAGGGCCAAAAGACATTCTAATCAACGTGTCTCAGACATAATTATTCGAGGTACATCTCCCAGATAAAAATTATTTAGGCTCTGAAAATTAAAAACACATATACAACAGAATACTCAAAGGACAAGTTATAGCAATTACTTGTCTAGTTATCATTTCCTTTTTGGTGACAAAGATTACTAACATTTTTCTTCTTAATTTGCCAATACAAATGCTACTGCTGCTCTCATTTAAAACAGTGCAACTGTAACTTAAGCCTTAAAGCACAGTATTTTTTTCATATCTCTTATATTCAGTGTAGAAGGATGTGCTAGTCCTTTCATATAACAAAGGTAGGAGTAGCCGATCAATTTTCTGGAAGATAGCTCCGAATTTCTTATTCACAATCACATTCAACAACACACAAAGAAGCAGAGCTTCCTGTTACATGAAGGAGATGTGTTAGTAAGACTGTAATTTGCTTTCCCTATGAGGTATGAAAATTAAAGAGCACTTACTCAGTAATATAAGCAATATCCTTTTCTAGTAGCATGTTTAGCACAGTCTTACCATTGTATCCTGGCACTGGTTTTCCTGCCTGCCCGGGTGGAGGTGTTGTTGAGTTCCCCAAACCAATGCAGGAAGCAGTAATTGCAGAACCAGATTCTGTTTAGAGAACACAAATACTGTCAGGTAAGGTTGTTCTTAAGGTTATTAAATATTTATTCATTCTAAGTTTTGCTTCTAGTTCAGCACATCAAAATAAAACAATAAAATAAAAATCCCAGAGAAGCAATGGAAGATTTAGAATTCAGGAGCTTTTATGTATTATCTAATGAATGTAAGTTCATTACAGAAATTTGCATTCTTCAAAAAGGAACTTTTTCCATTCCAGAGAAGACAGTCAGAAATAAACACTTTCTGCATTACACCTGTAGTTTATTCTGCTGTGGGTTTGAGGTCATATCATGCTAGTAAAAAACTGCCTACAGCAAAGTCATGATAGAAATGCTGTGCAGGGCAGATGTACTTCAAGGGTTATTTCACAAGTCGATATCCTTGGGAAGAATAAACACCAGAAAAAACATCAATCCATTCTTGGTTGATTATCTTAACCCTGTAAAGCAATATCGGTTCTGCTTTGAGGCTACACGTTCAGAGGTTTGGAAGGTGAATAAATGCCAAACTTTCTCTGTCACGTTGGCCAGGAAGATCAGAGAAGAGGTAGTCCCTAACAAAATTTACTGTAAATAATGAAGACAGGAATACCTTTTTTATAATCACTAGTACTTCTTGGTGGGAACTATTTCAGATAACAAAAAGAAACAGGGTAGAAAAGTCAGACTTAAGTCTCCACTGTTGCCAAAATAAACTCAAAATAACAATCTAAGGAATGGAATCAAACTGTTGCAAGATTTTGTGGCCACAATCCAGATGCCTTCTCCTCCTCCACCTACAAACATTAAAGTTTTACTAACCACAGCACTTCGGAGTGGTGTTTTTGGGGTAAGGGGCGGCAGAGATGCAAGAAGACAAATGTGTCTTGGTTTTTGAATCTAAGATAGATATTCATTCATCTAACTGCTGACAGATAAATTGAATGCTGGCACTGTGTGCCTTTGCTTCCTCCACGGAGCCCATGGAAGGAAAGTCTGGAATCCCCTCTGAAGGGCCAACATGAAATGCCTTGTTCGGAGCTTCCAAAAGAGACTGCGTGAATACCCCCTGTAATGCCTATCCCCACAGTTAGGCAGCTAGAAATTCCTCTCTCCTCACCTTCCTCTTTTTCTTAAGAGAGCTCAACTTCACATTAACTTTACACTACAAGAGTTATTACAGAAGAGGAATAAAAACTGTCAAGTCATATAACAGAGAGTATAAATTTGAAAAAAGACCAGTTGCTCTTCTCTCTTGTCTTCTAAGAAGAAAAAAAACTATCAAAATTACTTTTAAATGCTGCTGTAACTCTGAGCCACAGAAAACAATGCGAGTGTTTGTAAACATTAGCAGGAACACAGTGTGAGACTATTACTTTAAAAACATGGCTTTATCATTCTGGAGATGTCAGTCACTTGGCCTAGAATTCATAGTCCACACCGTCCTCAAGTGTCAGCAAAACAAAGCAGTTTTGTTTTCAGCTCTATTTTTATATCTGATCAGTATGGTCAAAACAATTTTCAGTTCTCTTGCATTAGGAAATTATAGTTTTCGCTATGAATTTTCTCAGCTTCCACACATTCATGTCCAACTTCAGAAATGGTTAAATGACTATTCAAGTGCTACAAGAAGCAGAAACAAGAATAAAACTACAGAAACCTGTGGTGGGATTAGGTTAGGTGTTAGCAAGTACCTGAAAATTAGCCTTAACATAGTATAGTTAAGCTAAAGGCATCTGTGGGACACAGAATGAGAACTATCAACCCCTCAGTGCTAATAAAGACAGGCTAAAAAGTTTGCTTAGTTGTTTCCCCATCTTTCCCTGTTCTTTCTTCTACAAAACGCACATTCCCTGCACAATTGCAGACCCTGATCTTTTTTTCCAACAAGCAGAACACCCAAGCTACAGTTACAATGGTGACACAATATCAAAATGATCTAACACATCCCATCTGTGACCACACTGAAAGTTGCAGGAAGAGAAACTCACAATTTATTTAACTGTTTGGGATCTTCTTTTTCTGCACAGTGTCTATACTGAAGATTTTTTTCCTCTGGAACCGAATGAAAAAGGGTATTTTTCTTAGAGAACAGTGAATTGGAAGAGACAGTGGAAGGGCCAGATTATTTTTTGACTGTGTTAGGAGGAAAAGAACTGGTAGCATGGAGTATATCTTGCTTTACATAGTGCATGACAAGAGATTAAAAAAACACACCGTAACAGTTTGCTACTGAGAAGAAGGAAACACAGCATCACTGTTAACCTGACATATCCATAAGGTCTGCACGATCTGGGAAATGACAAAGATTTCTAATCAAGAGCTCTCAATCAAAAAACTCTTGGGGGAGAGGGAGAAACTGAAATTTCTGAAAATTAGTTTGGATTTCCTGGACTTTCTGATACACTCCTAATGAAAACTGTATAAACCAGAAAAGAAACTTCATCATACTAATTTGACTGCATTTGTCCCTGCTTTTTGGACAACAGTGAATATGACTGAATGAAAGTCCAGCTATTCTAAACAAGAATCACAAGTTGTAAAACTTTTTGAATAGGCCTTTATAATTGCTATTGTATTCTCAATTACCAGTGGATGTATCATTTTCATATTTACCCAGTGCTCTAGTCTCTAAGCCGTACATTCAGATCCCATGGGTCAATAAGACTTTTTATATACATGAAAAAAAATATGGGGTTTTGGTGCTTGGACCAGATATTAATTCAGAAAGGGAATCCCAAAAGCACCTGCTCTTTGTGTTAGATTAACAGTTTCTGAATGCTGTAGATTCCCTTACAATGTAAAAGCACGAAGGACTACTGTCAAAGGAGAGCACGAAACTTTGTGCTGTATGTTTCTTGAGAAATCAATGTGTATCTTCTAAACAGGATGCTGGACTGAAATATCAATTTCCCAAACCTATCAGGAAAGAGCAACCCCTTTCTAGGACAGCATTTTTTAATCAGAGAAAAAACAGTCTGACTTGAAAGTGGAAATAATTCAAAATCTTGCTGAAAAGAAATCATCACTGTTCAGAATAATACAGAAAAATAAGTACTGATGAGAAATTTTCCTTACCAATTATGCATAATACAAGTACTGTGTGACCCTTTTTTATACATCCAATAACTAAAATTGCTTAAGAATCTTTGATTTGAGCTAAGGTTGGTTTCTTTACAATTCAAGTCAGGACCTACACACGGGTTACAAGATCCAGGTCTGAAAGTTAAAACACCAAAGTTTGAAGACGGAAAACATTTGTCAAATGGACATTTTATTCCACCCAACCCTTACATCCGGTTTCCAAATGTACAACAGACATAGTACACCTGACGATCTCTTGTTTATAGTTGCAGAGTCTCTGAAATTAATGCACAAGACAGATGCCCAACACTGAAGTCTTTAGGAACTTGTATATTTTTAATCTAAGGATGAGAACAGCAGATCTGTCTTCCAGTCAGATTTAAGCAAACATTTAAGCACTAACCTTCCATTCACTACGCTAACAAGTTCGCTCACCCTCCGGCTGTGGAAGGCTTTTCAAGACAATTGGATCATAAAACCAATTTCCTTTTTGCATAACACCTCATAACATGACAATGAAACAGCTATTTAAAAAACCACTGTTTTACAGTGGAAGAGTAATGTTTCGCAACTAGCCTGGCAACTATGTTCAACATCTGCACTGAGTTATAAAGGAATTAATATATATACCATTGAGAATAACGGAAAGCACTTCATTGAGACTTGGAAGAGAGAGTTAGCGAGATATTGTCTTAAAATCACAGCTGCTAGTGTCCCAAGTCCCTCCTTATATTTTTACTTTCAGGATAAGGGCTGATGTGAAGAAATAGCTGTCAAAATTCAAAGGTGTGACCTCCTTTGTTTTGTCACGCTCTCCGTGTAAGTGAAAGATATTGCTTTAAAGATATTCCAGTATTAGTGAGTTATATTGGGACAGTTAATGAATAGTCCGATACAGGCATTTTTGTTGCCTCTTAAGTCAGAGAAGGTGCTGCTGAAGCAGAAGCAAAAACCGCACTCTTATGATTAGCAAGGGGAGCATGTAAGGGTATGCCTGACTATTCATCGAAAAGGTTCCACCTGCTTGCATGCCTGATTCGCAGAAGCTGCGCTCTGCCAAATGATGCAGGGCAACAGCTAGCAAGTTCTGTGCTCAAAATGATCTTGCTCATTCACAGTCAACCGTCAAGTTCAATGAAAATAAACAGTTTTGAAATAACTCAGGACTTTAAAGATGAAAAATGCCCTATACCACTTACATTCCTGAAATGTTATAATTTCTAGACCGTATCTCATGTTCCTCAACATAATAGACTGTCACACGGCTGAAATGTTGTATTTTCTGGTAGGAAGTACTTAGGGAAAATACATTGCATTATGACATTAACATTTGAGTTTGGGCTGCACTAAGCAACTAATATAAGGCTGACTGCTTTGAATTTCTTAGGATGCAATGGATAGACACTGAAAGCATGCAAAAGAGGTGGGAAGTTGTTATGTAACAGGGGAAAAAAAGAAGAAAACGGAGCAATTGGCATACGTTAATGCATGCAATAAATATAATACACTAAATTCTCACTTTGGCAGTGCTGTTTTGAGCCATTCTCCTGGCAAAGCTGACATTTTGGTTGAGGGGAATTAAAGGAATTACTGCAGCAGAAGACAGCACTCATAAAATGGAGAGGAAGGTCTACAGAAGGAGAAAGCTTAGGCAGCAACTGATAACAAATCCATTCACATAGCAAGAATGCAGCTCTGAAGAGACTCCTTGCACATGCTCCCTCCACACAGCGGTCATTCTAGTTATGCCAGAGAGGGTGGAATGAAGAGTTCAGTAAAGTAACAGCAACGTGCTTTCTAGTACGGCAACAACAACTGGGCATCCAGGAACAGAAAACCACAGTATTAGATAAATTTCAGCACTCAAAATCTGCATCACAGCATACCATACTGCTTCCTTACAATAAAACCAAATCTAACACATGACATAAATATGTAGTGAGAGGGCCCTGAAGATTCAGGGGCCAGATCATCAAGTATTGATACAGACCTCATTTCCTTCATCCTTCAGCAGATGACCGTGGAGAGCAGACAACAGTTTTCCAGTCACTTCTTCATCACTAAAACCCAAGCAAGTTTCCAAGTCTCTGACTGCACTCACAGTAGGTGACCTCACTCACAACTTGTGATTGAGGACTGTTAACCCTGACAAATTCTGTCTAGATAGCCATGCTGCAGGCTGATAGCCCAAGCACCACTTTAGTCTTATGCTTACTGGTCTTGGAAGGTAATTTCAGATAACTGTTTTAGCCTCTGTACAGCCCAGCTCAGCCATACCTTCAGCAAGGACTCAAAAACATTCACTGTGTAATTCTGCAATGAAGTTTTCTTCATCTCTTCCCTGGCTGCAATCCATGCTCTCTGCACAGCTCCAGGTCAGTACATGAGACATGATACAGCATTAATGTGTAGAAAGACCAAGTACACCTGGCTGTGCTGGGTATTTAACTACAAACAGTGTGATGCTAATTATCCATCAACATTACAACGAGGAGATGACACCTGGCCTCTATTATCCCAGGGCACTGAAGGGCACAGAGGAGAACAGGTTGGATAATCCCAAAGCAGCGATGTGTGATGCTGGGCTGTCAGCTGGCAGACCGCCACAGAAGTCCACAGTACAGCTGCACCCACGTCGTTAGCATATGCTGATGTGCCATGATTTTTACCGCCTTCTAAGGGTAAAGGGTTGTGAAAATTAGTTTTCAGATCTATGATAATTGTATCATGAACTTCCCCATCCATTTTACTCATTTCCTCTTCATTTTGCTTAAGCCTGTCATCAAATGAAGTAAAATTTAATGACATAGAGTTTATATTTACTGAAATTCTCATCTTATCAAACATCATGTTTAGCAGGGTACTGCAGCAAATTGTAACAGAAAAGTAAGAGGAGCCACAAGGAGACAACAATGACTGAAGAAACTGGAGAACTGCAAATTCTTAAGTATTCCCTGAATCAGTTTTACCAACTGTCAGAAAGCAAGTGTGAAATTAAATCCAATGCACACATTATGCACTATTATGTTAGATTAAAGACAATTTGTCATCCTGAACTGTGAAAGGTTTTGCTGGTTAGTAGTGAAACTTCAAAAACTCTTTCATGGATTGTTTGGTATTTCATTTCACCCCTTATTTCTGAGGAGTATGAAAGACAGAGCAGAAAAATTCTTGAACGGTGATGGTAATTATAATTTACTTTTCCTCTATCTTTGTCCTTAACTTATTCCTCCTGTGAAACAAGCACACGCAGCATCAACACAATAAATACTGGGTGCACACAAAATGCCAAAATATGGTGAGTAGCAGGGTCGATCTTAGCAAAACCCATAAGAAGTATCAAACTTTAGGTGAGGTACACAAGTTGAGTGATTTGTAATCAAGATTTACATGGAGATATTCAACTTCGTACAAACATAAGTAAAGCCAGGGTAAAGAATATGCAGTAAACCAACTGGAAAGAATTTCTGTTAAGACTTTCTTGTTTGAATATTATTTAAAGAGACTATCACATCAAAAGCATGATCTTGTCCATCAGGCTGCTTATAATTTCGATTACATTCATTTGTCAGAAGATCAGAACAATTTGTAACCTTGAAGTGGGATGGCTGCAAAACATGTTTGCTGATCCCGTTAGTACTCTACAAAACAGTGTTAAACGTCCACAAGTTAACTGTAAGCCTCGTGGAAAAACAACAGTGTTTTTCACCTATTCTTCACATCAAAGTGAAAGTAAATTTGACCTTTCTCACTTGGATAAATGGTACACAGAGCCTTAAAAATCCTCTACTTAACTGCTTAACTGTTTCTACTCAGAAACTGTAATGTAGAAACTTCACTCAGAAAACACAGAAAAGAGATATAAATAGGAAATGAACCAATTCAACTTTTAAAGGGTGATTAAGGAAACCAGAAAGGTCTGTTAATTAAACAGACTCTCCAGTACAGATGTATTTGTACAACAGGACCACTGCATTGCAGAAAAATTTGCTTTTTTTTTTTTCTGGTTATGACTACTTGCTATTCAGTATTCACTTCCACTTGAAGTTCTCCTTAATCTCTAATAAGGACATAATAATTCTATTCTCTAGGTATGGTAGCACTAAGCTCCTCAATCAAAAATAGGGCCATACACCACAGACACCACAGAAAGTGGTTACTGTCTGAAAGACAGCACAGACAATAGCTAAAAGGGACAACAATGTGACAGCCATATTCATTTTCATTATCCATTATATGAAGAAGGATGACTTTGTAATTAAAATGCACAAATGGACATTGCACAGTTGACTTGAGCTTATTTAAATGCACATCAGTGAACTGCAAAAAAAAAAAAAAA
>VWZZ01004276.1:100857-147843 GCA_013399095.1 Psophia crepitans | reverse complement strand
TGAACTGATTCAGTTTTGGGTTTTTTAAATATTATTCTTTCTTTCAGCCAGGTTAGTTTTTGCCTAAATCAATGCTCTGATTCTGCTTGCCATGCAGCCACATGCATGGTAGGACTGGTGTAAGAGCAGGGCTACAAAGGCAGTGCCAGAGATGAAGGAGGGATGCTCCACTCCCTCTTTCACTGCTGGTTTGCATTTATGTAAACTTAGACCGTTCACAAATCACACACCCAGTTACCCAGTTACATGCTGCCACCACCAAGCTCTATCTCAGCAATCATAGAATCATAGGTTGGAAAAGACCTCTAAGATCATCGAGTTCAACTGTCAGCCTAACACCACCATGTCTACTAAACCATGTTGCCACATCTACAGGCTTTTTGAACACCTCCAGGGACGGTGACTCCACCACCTCTCTGGGGAACCTGTTCCAATGCCTGACCACTCTTTCAGTGAAGAAATTTTTCCTAATATCCAACATGAAAAATGTTTCATTTAAAGCAGGGATAGTACCACAGGTATTTCCTTTCCCACAATCAATTTGTCCATTTAGTCTAATTCACAGTTTAGGTATCACTTCACATTTTACATGTCAAATGCAACACAGGTGAATTTAAGTGCTTTCATAAACCAGGCCATTTTACTGAAACAGAGCTTTAGCAACAAATAGCTTTCTGGAAGCTCATCTATGTCGTTACTCTAGTGGTTTAACTTTATGTCAGTTAACTAACCTGCAGTGAATGCCTCTCACCTCAGCTGGGACACTATTTCTAATCTTTAAAAGGAAATACTGCATTATATTCAGTATTGCACTAACTCAAGTATATCATATTTAAATAAATGCACAAGCATTCCCACATTATTATGCACCGAGAATGACAGCTTCAAGCTTGTTTGCACAATCTAAGAATTATGATGTAAGTATTAACCTGACTGCGAAGCCACATTAACATGCGCACAACAACAACCGCTGGAAGCAGCTAGCCAGAAGCAGAGAGAGTGTTTCCTGCATTCTTCTCGTACAGAAGCAGCGGGGGGTGGGGGGGAGGAATCACAAAATATGCTAAAGGTATTTGAAAATCTGAAGCCTGTTTCTCAAAATAAAATCCAATTTGTTTATAAAGGAATATATTTTCTGAAAGTATCTCAGTTTCCACATTTATTCTTAGAGTTTCACATCAGAAGAGAAACCAGCAATTCTTTTAGTATTTTCTAAATGCTACAAAGCACTTGGAGTCATAATGCATCTATTACCATGAATACATATTACACTTGTGAAGGCCAAATGCTTCTTGTGTAACAGTTCTATTGCTATATTCAATCCACCCATTTAAAAACAAAATCAACCCTCAAAACCATTAAAATTCCCCCAAGGCTCCCTGTCACAATCCTATCCAAACACAGAATGTACTTACAAACTGTTCTTATTGTGGTATCATAGATAGACATAAAGCCTCTGAAGATTTCAAAGCACATCTAGATAAAATCTCCAGAATAAATCACACAGAATCACACAGAATATTAGAGGTTGGAAGGGACCTCAAAAGATCATCTAGTTCAACCTCCCTGCCAAGGCAGGACCACCTAGAGCACATCACTCAGGAACACGTCCAGTCGAGTTTTGAATGTCTCCAGAGAAGGAGACTCCACAACCTCTCTGGGCAGCCTCTGCCAGTGCTCTGTCACCCTCACAGTGAAAAAGCTTTTCATTATATTAACCCGGAACCTCCTATGCTCCAGCTTGGACCCGTTGCCCCTTGTCCTATCACTTAATGAGGCCGAGAAGAGCCTGGCTCCATCTTCCCGACACTCACCCTTAACATATTTATAAACACTGACGAGGTTACCCCTCAGCCTCCTCTTCCCCAAGCTAAAGAGACCCAGCTCCCTCAGCCTTTCCTCATAAGGGAGATGTTGCACTCCCTTGATCATCTTCGTGGCTCTGCGCTGGACTCTCTCTAGCAGTTCCCTGTCCTTCTTGAGCTGAGGGGCCCAGAACTGGACGCAATACTCCAGATGCGGCCTGACCAATGCAGAATAGAGGGGGAGGAGGACCTCCCTTGACCTACTGACCACACCCCTTCTAATACACCCCAGGATGCCATTGGCCTTCCTGGCCACCAGGGCACATTGCTGGCTCATGGTCATCCCCCCGTCCACCAGGACCCCCAGGTCCCTTTCCCCTACACTGCTCTCCAGCGGGTCAGTCCCCAACCTATACCGGCACATGGGATTCTTCTTTCCCAGGTGCAAGATCCTACACTTGCCCTTGTTGAATTGCATTAAGTTCTTCCCCACTCAGCTCTCCAGCCTATCTAGGTCTCGCTGAATGGCAGCACAACCCTCTGGCGTGTCAGCCACTCCTCCCAGTTTAGTGTCATCAGCAAACTTGCTGAGGGTACACTCTGTTCCCTCATCCACATCGTGGATGAAAATATTAAATAGCACTGGTCCCAGTACCGACCCCTGAGGGACTCCACCGGTCACAGACCTCCAACTAGATTCTGCCCTATTGACCACAACCCTCTGACTTCTTCCTTCCAACCAGTGCACAATCCACCTCACTACCCGATCATCCAGACCACAATAAATGTATAAAATAATGTATAAATGTATAAAATAAATAAATGTATAAAATATAGCTGTAATAATACATAAATGTATAAAATATAGCTGTAAAAAAGCTCTAATTAGCTTGATTAAAGGTTGATGGGCCATGACAAATATTAAAACCAAAGAAGGAAATAAATTCAGTTATCACGAACTGACAAGCTAGTCACAAAGGACCAGAAGTTTATGCATCCATTTTCTAAGTACATCAGGCTCCTTTGTCTCCAAATGGTAATTTATAATGTACATCTTCTAAGTTGCCTATAGCAAAATGACAGCCAAGACAATCAGAGGAGAATAGAAAGCTTTTGGGTCATATTTTGGAGATGTCAGATGGCATGTTTAAAGATGCATTACATCGGGCAATGCATTGAATTATAATATATTTTCAGACTAAAAACTAATTCCTGTGGGAAACTGCGGTGGGTCCGCAGATCCCCTGGCAGACCATGAAACATTTGACCTCGACCAGATTGTTATGTATCCATGAAGATGCAGAACTCCCCGGATGGAAGAAAGGTAAACAACTTGCAGGAACTGAAAGAACTCATCAGACTGCAAGATAAGGAAGTTGGATGAGTTTGGGTAGAGGCTGATGGGTATAGCTGTGACCAATGGTTAATTGTGTATGTGCAGTAAGCCCCAATGATATCAAGGGACGTATATGCAGAAAAGGTATAAAAGCTAGCTGTGAAAAACAATAAATGGAATGTTGCCTTATGTGTCGTGTCCGTCTCAACAATGACAAATTCCCAATTTTTATTTTCCTCCTACTGTAACATCATAACTGATACATGATGAAATACTAAGAGATAAATGGAGATTACAGAAAGTAATTACACATCTCATTGCTAAACATTTACTGTTTAATCATTTTGGGGAATTCTAATATATTGTATGCACAGTAATACTGCCAAGATGAAAAAGACAGATAAAACTACTACTGTGCAATTCAAATATTTTTTTTCTGTATCAGGGTCTAACATCTTGGAAACTCCTCTTTCATTTTCATTCTACCTTCACTGGACAGCCTTAAATCCTGCAAAGGATCACTCCTTCCATGCACTAGATCCATGTAGCTTACTTCTAGCTTTCCTGTTCTTAAATCATCAGGAAAATCATCTACTTTACACTAATGAGGACTTTATTCTCTGAGCAACAAAAAAAAAAGCAGTTGCCATGCGACAAGAATGAGATCAGCAACCTGTAACATCTTCACACACATACAACCTGGAGGTGCTGCCACAGCTTGTCTCCTCCAGATGAGACCGCACTATTCTTATTTAACACATTCGCTCCTGAAGGTGTCCCTTCTTCATTTGCCTTTTCAGTGGACACTAAACATCATTCATGGCTGAGCTCCGTAACTTAAGACTGCTTTACAGTTCTTTTATTTTCAGTCACTTAAACCACATCAATGAAATTTTTAAAAGGAGGAAAACATGTATGATACTTCATTCATATTAATGCATGTGGAAAGACAATCAAAAAAGATTATGAGTAATAAGCATTGAGAAACTGAAGTCAAATGGGAACAGAGAAGCTGGATACATGCTTTCTATCAATTCTGAGTTAGAAAATATCAGCATAAATGAGACAGAGTGGCCGCGGCACAGCTGATACTGAATTTGCATCAACAGAGAGGAGGTGCTGACCAGTGGGAAGAAAAGAGTATATAGCCAGGGGGTAAAGAGAACCTTTCCAGCAACTTAAATAACAGAGGCGTCTGGGTTTTTTTACTAGAAGGACTAGTGTGCTTACTGAGTTAACTATGCCCAAATTGTAACCAATTTCATAAATAAAACCAAAAAGGATCCATCTTTTTGTCAACATTCAGTTCATCTCTGTCCCAGTAACATCTTTGCAAGATGCAAAATGCAAGGGAGAACACGAAATGCATATCTGAAATAACCCTCACGAGAGAAACAGTTTTGGAGGAGAAAACACACTTCATGAAATGGGGGAGACAGTGAACAGCACCAAAGACCAGAACACACCTATGCAACTGTAAAGATTCATTCAAAGTAAAACCACCTTAGAGAATATGTATATAATCCAGATATATTCTTTCACGCCCAACACATACATAAGCAGTACATAGTGATAAACAAGATATTTCTGTAAAAAAAAAAATTCTCAGCCAAGCAGATGCAGCCTAAATTTCTGAAGGAAAATCTTCTTCACATGGATTGCACAGAGAAAACTCACAAAAATTCAAAACTGGAAGATGAGTATAGATGACTGTAAGAAACTGCTACAGAGGGCAACACAATCAGGGAAGCAATGTCACTCATTTTACTAAGGCATGTCACAAATCATGTATGATGGACATGCTAAACTCTGTTAGGATGAGCAGAGATTCAATATTTTACCATTAGATTAACAAGGACTACACTCATAAAATGCCCAGGTCTGAGCACCAGCAGTCTGCAATGCTTAACTCTCTTCTCTACCCACCTGGAAACAGGGTGCTCAAAGGTAAGGCTTTCACAATTAAGCAATTCCACCATGTTTCAAAATACAGGCTCATTTAAGAATCTTCTGTAATTCTGATATTCCATGTGACTGCCCATGTAAAGGCCCAAGTAGTTTATACCATAATGAAACACCTTAAAAAAAAAAAAGGTGGCGTGGAACGAGAATAAGACAGAGGAAATTTTGTCTCTGCAATTACAGCACACTCCTGGGATGGACAGAGAGATTGAGGGCTCCGATGTCCCACACTGAGGACGGGCAGGTTTCCCTGCTCTTCCTCCACATCTGAGCAGTGATGTTACTGGAATGCTGGGACAGAGAGGCACCAAGTGCTCTTCACAGGTTTAAGAGACTGCTTGTCTCCTCCAAAGCTATTTAGCCAAAATTACTTGGCTCATTAGGAAACAAGAGTGTCAAATCCTCATTTAAATCCATGTCACTCCTTTAAGTTATGTTAAATTATCGTAAAATGAAAATTGCAAGAACTATCAACGCTCCAACTCAAGAGAGATGCCAGTCATCAGGACAACTTAGGAAAGAGCTTGATTTTGACACAGGATGACTAGACAAAGAAAAAAAATACATGAGAGAGCTGTTCTTTTTAATTTCTCTGAAAAAAGAGTCCATTGTACAGAATGAGATAGCCACACACTACTGAAAGGTCAGTCTCTACCTGTGGCCCCTAAAAAAATTTCCTCCTCTCTCCCCTCCAATAAGGACAACCAAAAACTTCTCTGAATTGGGTGTCCTAATGTGACACTGAAGGAATGATGAGCTACTGTAACTAATGACACACAGTCCACATCTGCACAAGTCTCATTACTAAGCAACAAACTGGCTGAAACTGTCTTTATGTTCATACTCATAAAGGACAGAATGCAAGCCCCCAGGTTAATGATAAATGATGATAAATGATTGCTCTTCTCCTCTTCCTCTATATGATTATCTGTTATAAGTTCAGTTATCCAAAAAACTACGGTCAGAGGCTTCTGCAATTCAGGGCTGCAGAGCTGCAGGTTTCTGCAGAGAAATTCCCACTTCTGAAGAACTGTTCTGCAGAATATCAGCTTCCACTAAAAAAAAATCATCCTAGTCTTGACAGGATATACATTTTTAAAAAAGATGAACTGCGTCTACACCAAGGCACCACCTGATAATCTAAACCAGTAGCCTGGACTTTGGAAGAAATCCGTTTCATCTCTTTAATCTCAGCTCTAGACTTTCAGGCTCTGTAACTCCAGAACTGAATTTCTAGCATTCAAAAAAGAATTTCCAAGAATTGACTCCTTTGCTGCAAATTAAACTGCCATCCTTTGTTTAGTTTGCTCTTCCTGATGCCTCTCAGTCTGAAAGAGTCACCATATTAAGGAATGCACTTGACTGACCTGCAGAGTTTTGAATTTGGAATCTAGTTGTCAGATGTGGGGAGATGGAGGTCTAGATTGACAGGGTAATTCACCTGAAGAACAGTTCTGTAGCGGAAACCTGGAAAAATCAGCTAACAGAATTCAGTTACAAAATCCATCTTTCCGGATACTCACGAGGAGATTCTGCATAATGTTGCCAAGACAACACAATGCAAACAGAAGACTGGGGACCACGTCACACTGCTTGGAGACCACATTAATAAACTCTTCCCCATATATGACTGGTAGGAAGCAATGCTTTGAAATACATTATAGTGAGTTCACTTAACTATGATTTCTATTTTTCACACTGCATTCAATGATACACTTGTTTTGTTTGTATAGTCCTAATAAAAGATCTGCATAAGCATTACTCCTGTGTGGAAGTACATAATAAGAGTATGTCCCAATAAAAATATCACCAGCAGGGCAGCTGCATGTTTTAGAAGTAAGACACAGAGAAGGAACAAGAACAATTTTAAAAGTAATAGAGTATATTAATTAACTGTGCTACAGAAGTTGGGGAATTCCTACCAGTAAATTTTATCACACTATGTCTCAGAGTATCAGAGATCTCATCACAATGTGTGTATACTATAACCTTCTTTTTCAGCAGCCATAATGTAGCAAGCACTATGTGATTTTTGTCTTAATGCCTACTACAGACACCCATTCCTTACTGGATAAGGCAGCTTACTTCCATGAAAACAGAAAACCTGCACAATTTTCTCATAGTTCTGCCTGCTACTGAGCTGGCACTCAGGACATAGCAGATATCTCCAATCTGAGCTTCCTATACTTGTGTGCTCTGTAACTTTGATAATCATAGTACACAACCAAAAAAGTTGCATGAAACCATGTCTCTTGACTGAGATTCTATGCATGTTAAATTTTGTCACTGAATTTTCAGTTTCAGTTCCATTTCATCTCAGTTTTCCCATACTTCCTCAAAGACAGAGTTTCAGAATGATTTTATTTTAAAATATCAAGAGAAAAAAAGCTCTTTACATCCTATACTTATTATGAAAGAAATTTGACTTGTTAACATTTTTTTAAATGTCAAAAACAATGTGGTAGAGTTTAATTTTATTTTTCTTTACTGGAAAATACTGACTAGCTAACATGAAAGCAGTTGAAGATGTTTAACACAACCTTTCAGAGCCTTCGTGCTTCCCCAGCTTGTCACAACCTCACAACTGTCACCCTTTTTTTCTTTTAGAATTCAAAGCTAGCTCTAAAACCAAGGTAACTCAAACTTACATTTTTTTGTGTATTGAGGCCTCTCCCAAGTATGTGACACAGCAGGTACAACCCAAACACTGTTTAGGCTATTTCATATGGATTTGGGCAGGTGCCCTGTAATGTGCTTACCTGGAATACTCAAACAGAGCCACTGTATTAACACGTAACACATAACAACATAACACATAACAACACACAGACAGAACAAGATCCAAAATGTGCATTCCTGTTCCCTTTCAAACAAAATATCACAAAACATATGTACATATGACAAGAAAATTTATCTCTGAGCATGACAGCTCTGTTTTCTGAAACTAAATTTGCAATGGTTTCTCCATTTAATTTCTGCAACACTGGAATAACTTTACTTACTTCACAAGGGTGTTAAAAGAATTAATTTGCTGGTGTTTGCACAATTACTTTGAAGATGAAAATTACTATTTAAATGCTAAGTATAAATAAGCAAAAATGAAACACTTGCATAAATCCAAACAAGACTATCCTCTCTCCCATGTACAGATGAGCACAGGATCTGACAGTACCGTTCTTTCATCCATTGCCATGTCTCCAAAGGAAGCAGCAAGTGTTTATCAGTCCTTACATACATTTCACAGCTTGTATGATGTGCTTACTATACTTGTAACACAAATATTAACATTTAAAGTGACTGTTATTCATGAAGGTGTACTGATAAGTATCAAAGTTTTAATCAATCAGGCTTTCCAAGTGTAGCTGCTTTGAAGTCCCCTAGTGAAAGCTTTCTTCTGTTTCAAAGTACTGTTTCAACTCATGGTGATTTCATATACCAAATAAATATTCCAAAGACAAAATGAAAGAAAATTCTACCTACATTTCTTTGCCCATACTCATTTATATCTAGTTTCAATAGATGGTAAAAGGGCCAAGAACTTTGAAGACATTACTAAACCTGAGGAACCAAGTGGTTTACACTCCCTTTTTATTTTATACAACTTTTTTTTTTCTCAGCCCTTTGTTCTCCTTCACTCATACTCATTTCCATCTCTAAATAATGACTCAGTTGCTTCTCATCTCTACAAAGCTGATCTCTTCCCTCCTTTTCTCAGTCATAAACAATGGAATAGAAATTACCCCATCATACAAGAAACACTAACTACCCACCTACTGGATTGCCCTCCTCCTCCATCTTCTGCTTTCGCCTCAGTTCAAAGAGCCAACGACAAGACATCACTGCATAAGTAAGATCTACAGCATTCAGTAAAATTAAGATGTCAACATTTCCCATAGTTTTGCAATGTTCTTATTTTGGAAGAGTGCAGACAAATATCAAACTGGGGAAGTAACAATTTGCTAGATTATCAAAGGTCAAAAGTGTTTGCATATCTAGAAGTCAGAAGCTTTCAGTTTTGGGCATAACAAGCAATTTATAACTTCAGCTGCAATTTAATTACAAAAAAGGTAATTCATAAAATTCAATAGTTTTTTTTATTTTTAATTTATTTTTTTATTTAAAAATCCATCTTAAAAACTTACTAGCTCTCCATAAAACAGCTAATTGTCTCAATCTCTTCCTGCTGGAAGTGATTAGGGTTTTTTATTCTGTGCTTTTAGTTGTCATTTTTTATTTTAGAGATAGTTCAGAGACAGTGAATTGTTATTTCTGAATTTTTGGGACCTCTATTCTGTCATCAGCCACTAACGTTGCATATTTCTAATACGAAGTGAAACAGCCAGTTATCTGCTCTGCAAAATATTTCACATTCAGCACAAGCAGCTTTGACCGAGTGTACTGAAATCCAGTACTATTGGATTGAAAAGGCTGTTCCAGCACAGAAATCCACTTTCAACAATATTTTATCCAGTGACAGACACAGCTGAATGTGACATAACTGCTTGTTTCTTCACAGTTAACAGGATACGTTTTGCATTCTGCTACAAAAAGAGGTTACTGAACAGCAGAAGGGAAGGCTGCTTTCATCTGCTGCCCTGGCTGCTGCGCTCCAGGACAAGTGAAGCCTTTCAGAGGGAGGAGGACCCACGTCTTCTCCCTGAGTATGTTAATCTCAAGGGAAGTTCAGGAACACAGGACAGTGCGGGGAGAAGCATTTCTATTGCATCTCACTTCCCAGACCTGACTGTTCATTGTTTTAGAAGTTACACAAATACAATTTGTTAGCTTGTACTCTATTAACCACTCTTTCCTATGCCTGGGAGGCAAGGAGTGGTGTTGCACTTTATGTGAGAGAGGCCAGGTCAGGAATCAGTCAAGAACTCATGAGTGAAGACCAGCAGGCAGACCAACATTCATGCTGTTGTTGCGAGTATCTGCTGGAGACCTCCTCATCAGGATGAGGCCTATAGACGAGGCCTTCTTCAAACAAATGGAAGAAGTCTCACATTCACAGGCCCTCATCCTGATGTGGGACTTTAATCACTCTGACATCTTCTGGAAGGACAGCACAGCAGGGCACAAGCAATCCAGATTTATGCAGTGCATTAATGACAACTTCCTGACAAAGCTGATCATGGAGCCAATACAGAAAAGTGCTCTGCTGGACCTCATACTTACATACAAGGAAGAAATGGTCTGGACCAGCCTTGGCTGCAGTGACCATGAGACGGTGGAGTTAAGCATTCTGAAAAGAGAGTAAGGCAAAAGCAAGACCACAGCCCTGGATTTCAGAATAGCAGACTCTAATCTCTTCAGAGATGTTCAGAGAAGAATCCCATGGGATACAGAGAAAAGAGAGTTGTAGGAGAACTGATTGATATTCAAGGAGCACTTCCTCCAAGCTCAAGAGAAGTTCATGATGACAAATAGGAAATCAAAGGCAAGAGGCCTGAATGGATGAGCAAGGAACTCCTGATTGAACTCAGACAGAGAAAGAAAGTGTACAAGAGGCAGAAGTAGAGGCAGACAGCCCAGAAGGAGTATAAAGATGCCATCCAATTGTGCAGAAATGGGGTTAGGAAAGCCAAGACATACCTGAAGTGGAATCTGGCAAAAGACATGAAGGGCGACAAGGGTTCTACAAGTACATAAACAGCGAAAGAAAGAGTAGGGAAAACATAAGCCCGCTGCTGAACCGGATGGGGATCTGGTGCCAAAGATCACAGAAAAGGCTGAGGTACTGAATGTCATCTTCACCTCAGTCTTTACTGGTAAGATTGAGTTTCAAGATTCCACAAAGACTGAGATACTCTAGAGCACAGAACACTTACCCTTGGTGAAAGAGGACCAGGTTAGGAAGCACGTAAACAAACTGGACATAAAAAGTCAATAGGCCCTCGTGAGCTGCACCCATGAGTGCTGAGAGAGCTGGCTGATGTCATTGCAATGCCACTCTCAATTACTTTACAAGGGTCATGGCAACTGGGAGAGGTTCTTGAAGACTGGGAGCGAGAAAATGTCAGTCCTCTCTTCAAGAAAGGCAAGAAGGAAGATCTCACAGGACAAGAGGCAATAGGCACAAACTAAAATACAGGAAATTCCAGCCAAGCACGAGAAAAAATGTTTTTACTATGAGGGTGGTCAAATACTGGCACAGGCTACTCAGAGCGTTTTGTGGAAGAGATACTCAAAACTGGACAGGATCCTGGCCAACTCTTTCTGGGTGACTCTGTTCGAGCAGGGGGATTGAACTAGATGACATTAAGAGGTCCTCATCAATCCCAATGATGCTGTGATTCTTCCTTCCTTCTTTCTCCTTATACACTGAAACTCACTTCTCTGATAGGAACTCTGACTTGGTAAATTTTTTCCTTCAGACTGAATGTCTTGCTTACATTCAACAGCACACATTTCTACAGAAATCACACAAATAAAAGTGGGTCTTCATTCTAATCAAATTATTAAATGTTCTCAAACACTGTATTTGAAATGGACTTAGCTCATTAAGTCCTGCTACAATTTAATTTAAGAGGATGCTGTGAATATAAAAATCAAGAAACATACTGTACTCCGAGCTGGGTTTGTGGTCTTCTTTGAAAAGTCTCTCAAACACAGTCTTATCTCTACACACTATGAGTACCATTACATCCACATGCTTAAGGTCTCTCATCGATACCTGTGTTCATCTGAATGAACACAGTAACATTAAACCTTTGCACTAAACATACATCAAAGCTATAGGCAATTATATATATGTGCACTCAGACAGATAAAAGCACATGCAAAACTACACACAGTAATATTGATTACTGCCAGTTCAGTAGGTAATCAAAGACATTACTTGATCTTTTAACTTTTTTCAGTTAATTACTCATTCTGTATCAGTGAGGCCTATTCTTGCCTACAGACATTAGGATCATAGAGAAGTGAGCAAAATATAGGTTTCATCCCTCATATTTATCAATTAATTAGCAGATTAAATCAAGATTGAATAAAAAAATCACACAACTATCTACCAGTACTCTCTTGGTATTTATGTAAGATTGTGAGGTATTTTAGTAAAAATGATGCATTTTAAACCTCCTCAACTGATTTCGTTACATAACATATATTATAAATGAACTAAAGAGTCTTCCACTTTTTGTTCTAATTGTACATACCTGCTATCTGACCCATCATGGGGGAATCAAAACATTTTTCTCCATACTGAGAGAGACCAGAGAAAATTCGCATCTCAAAACAATGACACACGGAAAATAAGAGGTATTCTTAGAAGAGAGACAGGGAGGGAGGGAAAGAGGGAACTTTTGTAATACACTTCCTTAGCTTAAAGAGCAATAATGTGTGTAAGAAGCAAAATTTGAATCTCATCTCAAAATAGTGAAATTTAAAAATGCATTAATCCATAGTTATAAGGCGATACATTTGATCAAGCCTTAATCCAGAATTCAACTGGGATTTCTGACAGAGTTACACGAAGATTGGTATGCTGATTCCTCCATTGCAGTCTAAGTGTCTAAACCTCCTCCAGACAGGACACGTGGGAACGGTTCAAAGCTGCATCAGGGGAGGTTCAGACTGGACATTAGGAAGCATTTCTTTACTGAGAGGGTGAACAAATGCTGGAACTGGCTTCCTAGAGAGGTGGCAAATGCCCCAAGTCTGTCAGTGTTGAAGAGGCATTTGGACAATGCTCTGAACAGGCTGTAACTGTTAATAACCACTTCAACTGAAGTGGTCAGGCCATTGGACTAGATGATCATTGTAGGTCCCTTCCAATTGAAAATATTCTATTTGTCCTGGTTTTTGGCTGGGATAGTAAATTTTCACCAGAAGCTGTGAGGGAACACAGCAGGACTGCTGACCCAAACTAGCCAAACAGATATTCAATACCATATGTTGTCATGCTCAGTATATAAGCAGGGAGGGGCTGGCTGGGGAGGAAGGGTCACTGCTTGGGGATGGGCTGGGCATTGGGTTGTGGGCAGTGACCAAACTGCACTGTGCATCACCTGCTTTGTGTATTCTTTTATTAGTATTGTTGTTCTTTTCCTCTTCTTTTGCTGTCCCAATAACCTGTCCTTATCCCGATCCACAAGGTTTATCTTTTTCTTCTGATTCTCCTCCCCATCCCACCGGAGGTGGGGAGGAGTAAGCGACGAGCTCCACGGTGCTCAGCTGCCAGCTAGTGCTAAACCACAACACCTATTCTATTCTGTTCTGTTCCATTCCACTCTAAATGGGAGAAATTCCAAAATAATCAGAAGTTGGATGAGATCCATACAGAACAATATTAAAGACCAAGGAATCTACTCTGTACTGCAGATTGTTTGTTTTTAATAACACAAACCAGATGTGCAAAAAAATTAACTTAAACCTGAAAGTTTTCCTAAATACCAAATTTTCTGTCACAAAATAATCACACATGCAAACAATAAAAAAATGCACCTGGAAAAAATACTTACTGATGCAAACATTTTTTTTATTTTTTTTAAACACAGGCATCAGAAAACACCTCTTTTTTATCTATAGCTTTTAAAAATGCTGTGTTTTAAATATATCCCGAAATCACTTTTCAGACCACTTCCAAAATACATTCTTCCTGCTTGAATTTTTATTTTCACACTTGGTCCTGCCTATTTAAATGTTCATGGAAAGAGAAAACAGTTCTACCTGCAGACTCAGGAAACAAATCTGAAAATATCTCCTCACTGTATTTTAGAAATCGTATTTTAGAACACTCACCAGTTTGCCACCAGTGGTCCAAGACAGGTACCTTGAAGATCTTTTTTGACCATTCTAGTGTGTCCACATCACAGTGCTCACCAGCTACAAATAACGTTCTGAACCTTTAAATAAAAATAGAAAAGTATATATCTTGATCTGAATGGGAAAAGGAGAACAAGAGAACAAATTTTAATAATATCTCTGGTCAGTTTCCCAGATAGAGAAAAGCTAGGCAAGAACGACTCTTACTCTTTGTATGCTCCTTCCTACAGAGAAGCCATTAGCATCTTAGTAATATTAATTTATGCTACGTAATATATCATGTAAAATAAGCTTTCTTTTCTGAATGCAAAGACCTTGGGAGACCAGAGGCAAGCAACTGTCAGTGGAAGTAAAAAATAACTAAATGCTCTGTACACTAAATGCTAGGTGGACAGCCATTAGGCAAAACAGATGAATGAAGTATCAAGAAAGGGTCATAAAGAGATATCACAAAAAATAGTGAAGAAAAAAGCAGAACTAAAATGAAATGCCTGTAGCATAACTCTTCGTTTAACGTTCTTAATAATATTCCATTTAAACAGACTTTACTATTTTTTTAACTGTTGAGTCCTCTTTTAATTGGCCTTTGGCAATGAGTTTTGGGGGAAACAATGGCACGTAAAGTCTGTGGAGAGGCAGGCTATATAAGCATAAATTAAAAAATAAAGTAATCCTACTACAAGGGGAAATGGCTGCAAGTTGTGCCAGGGAAGGTTCAGGTTGGAGATGAGGAGAAAATTCTTCTCTGAAAGGGTGGTCGGGCATTGGAACAGGTTGCCCAGGGAGGTGGTGGAGTCACCATCCCTGAGGGTGTTTAAGGAAAGGTTAGATATGGTACTTAGGGACGTGGTTTAGTGGGTAATAGGTGGTGGGGGGATGGTTGGACTAGATGATCCTTGAGGTCACTTCCAACCTTAATGATTCTATTCTATTCTATTCTATTCTACTAGATAATGTCAACCAGAAGAAGACTCCGCAGCCTTGGGTCCCTGATGGCAGTACTAGACTTCAGCTCATTTGACTGGACATTTTGGAGCCAACTTTGGCAGGGAAGAGATGCAATGCCTGGCAGTCCTGACAGATGTGATCTGCATGTTCGTACCATCAAATTAGGTAATGCTATGTAACTGGGTATTAAACCCACACACAGTCTTTAACTTCAGAATCTTTCATCGGATGTTTAGTCACACTTTATCATTCTTCATTAAGCATTACAAATTCACTTCACGCCCTGTTTAGAATGATAAGGTCCTCTATGTCAATGGTAGTTAATCTTAAGTATGCCTATCATTACTCAGAAGCTAGACATTGTCATATATTACTGCATGCTGGTAAGGTTCTCATCTTTCTAACACTTGCACTGTAACTTTATTCATGCCTAGTAGATCTTTTGCATTTATTTCCTAATGAGCAATTTAAAACTTTATTAAATTGCAAATTGTGTGGCCTCACCTGTAGTACTGTGCGCACTTCTGGGCCCCAAAATTTAAGAAGGATGTGAAGGTCCTGGAATGTGTCCAGGGGAAGGCAACAAAGCTGGTGACAGGGCTGGAAGGAATGTCCTGTGAGCAGCAACTAAGGACTTTGGGCTTGTCTAGTTTGGAGAAAAGGAGGCTGATGGGTGACCTCATTGTTCTCTACAGCTTCCTGCGGAGGGGAAGTGGAGAGAGAGGTGCCGAGCTCTTCTCTCTGGGATCCAGTGATGTGTGGGACTGGGTCAAAGCTGTGCCAGGGGAGGTTCAGACTGGACATTAGGAAGCATTTCTTTACAGAGAGGGTGGTCAGACACTGAAACAGGCTTCCTAGAGGGGCGGTCGATGCCCCACACCCGTCAGTGTTTAAGAGGCATTTGGACAGTGCCCTTAACAACATGTAACTGTTGGTCAGCCCTGAATTGGGTCTGTTGGACTAGATGATTGCTGTAGGTCCCTTCCAACTGAAATAGCTCTATTCTATTCTATTCTATTCTATTCTATTCTATTCTATTCTAATTCTATTCTAATTCTATTCTATTCTAATTCTATTCTATTCTAATTCTATTCTATTCTATTCTATTCTATTCCACTCCACTCCACTCTATTCTATTCTAATCATCATGGATATTGATGAGTTGGCCAGACATGGTCACCTAATAAGACACTAAAGAGAAGAATCATTTACAGTCTTGCCACCACACCTCCAACAAAGAAATATGCAGTCCTCTTTGGGTAGAAACACAGAACTTTAATTCAGGTTCATGATGCATAAATGAATACTCAGATGAACTGCTGATTTATATTCAACATTTTGTCATTAGTACATGACTAGTTTTATAGTCTGTGTTGTGACAGCATGGTTTCTATTGACAGCAATGCACGGTAATTATCTTATTTGGCTCTTATTATCCAGAAAATATGTCTTTGCTGAACTAGTTCTATAGACTTCCCCTATAGTCCACAAAGAACAAGAGGCACCTTGAGACACCAATTTACCTTTAAAAGACTTAAAAAGGTAAGGTTTACCGTTTTAAACCAAAATGAAACAAAATCCAAGGCCCCAGAGCAACACTAACACGTGACTCAGCTACAGCATAGAGACTTTGTTAAGTTACTGTTTAAAAAAACAGCCATAGAAACAGCTATTAAGTTATTGCATTATAACTTGGAAAGGATCATCCTGCACCTCAGAAAAAAAAGAAATCAGGAATGTCTGAAAGTTTTGGACATTCTTATTTTGCTACACACTTAAACATGTTCCTATTTAAGCAAGATTTTGAAACACAAATCATCTACTTGGGAAATAACATCTAAACTAAAGGGAAATTTAAGACATAACATTTCTGGTTTCATTTTACAGATAAAACACCACAGAAAACTGCACTTCCTTGCCCAGACGGCTGGTGAGGCAATCTGAAACACTTCAGCCACATCAATGCCTGTTTGTAATCACCAGATGCAACCTGGCCACAAGGAATAATGTGAATTCTGAAGGCAGAGCTGCCATGCACATGCACTATTGCTATTGCTTCCCTTCTGCAGTATTTGCTGTGGGCTCATGCCTTCCCTCTCCCAAATCCTCCCTACGTGGCATATGACCAACAAAGACAGGACTTTCATCTTACCCAGAGATGCAATTTAAAACCTCAAAGAGTTGAGGGAAAAGGGGAAAGATAAGAGATAAACACAGATTCAGACTCCACATCAGAACTCCTCCATCTACTAGCAAATAAACTCCTTTCTTCCTTAGAGTAAAAGCATACAGGTATACTCACACTACAAGTGACTAAACATTCCATGAACAGCCTGTCATGCCATAAGAAACTGCAGAGATGCTCTACCAAGTACTGCATCAATCCTCAAGGCATATGAGATGACAGAATGCCTAATTAAGACACAAACGGAGCTTCATGTGGCCCAACATCAGACCCTGGGATGGAAAATACTTCTGCAAAATGTGCCCTTGTTAGGATTGCAGCATGCTTTACCACAGGCAGATCAATGTCAGCAGCATTTTGTTTCACTTCAAGCCTTCACACAGTCCGTTATGAATGAAAAGAACTGCTGGACAAAGAACTTGAGTCTTGTCCTTCAGCAATGGACATAAACTGCATTGATTTTGTAAAACGTGTAGACTTGTCACAAAAAGAAAGATTCTTAGATATGGTGGGCATGAAACAAATTTCACTTCAGAGGCATGCAGGCATGTAATTTAGAAAGAAAACCATGAGATTCATTTTTCCATGCAGATGAAATCCAGAAAGCAATTTAGGAAAATATGAGAAAAATCACAACAAGTAACTTACGAGTGTCAGAAATGAGAAAGAGAAATGCACAGATCAGCCTGTCTGACCACAGAACTGGAGTCAGAACTCTAAGAGGGAACACAGAGATTGACCTCTCATCTAGAGACCACAGACATTCCATAACAAGGCTGCCCAAACCAAAAAGCACACTTTGAATAATCACACTCCACTCCTTTCCAGAAGATAGTGACATCCCGTTAGCACAAAAGGCAGCCTCTCACAGTGTAAGGACTACTGACCTACCTGCTGTATAGGTGCAAGGCAGGAGAAAAGCTACATCTTGAGACAACATACGTAAAACATGGGATGAAACATCAAGTGCAATAGGCCATGTGCCCTAAAACTGAGCAGAGGTTTTTGCACAGTGACACTTGGCCTAGACATAAAAAATTTGCTGAGTTTACTGTCTTCTAGATCCGTTTACACATCTGCAGTTAAAATGCAGGAAAAGAAACCTCCACAAGCAAGAGATATTGGGAACTCTTATCACCAAGGTAGGGATGCCTGCAGCAGCTAAATATAGCAACCTGAGAATGGTCTTATCTATGAACTAAGTAGAAGTAACGATCATAGAGGTAGACTTAAGAATAACTTTGATATATGAAAATCAACTTAATGCACATCTGGTTGCAAACTTATGAAAGTCAGATCTTGAAAAAGAGCTGCATGTTGAAATTGAACATGCAGATGAAAAAGTTCAACTTCCTTAACTTCTGAACTGCATTTCAATCAACCGTTCTTTCTGACACCCCGAGATGGCTTGGAGTGGCTTCTTTCTTGGAATAGAAGGCAGGGGGTCAAATGTATAAGCAGCTTTCACATCAAATAAACAGAGTTTTCTGTACTTATCATCATTTTGGTAAACTGCTTTCCAAGCACATCTCCTCCATTAGAAGATAATTATTATTATGAGTGTGACCCCAATCAATACCTTGCACCTGAATGCTTTTTATTGTACAGCACAAGCTACTGCTGATAATTACAGTTAGTAGCTAACTGGAAGTTATAACACCAATACACTGTATAAGTAAAAGCACAAACATGTATTTTATGTGAAGTTTTTCAAGACTCATGTTCACATGTGGGGCACTCCTGTTAAGCACTGCTCAATTTACATTATATGGAAGGTTCTGTAACTAGGCATGTTAAACGCATGATTTCAACTATGATGTAAAAATTCAATTTATGAATTCATTAACTTTATAAACTGCTGAAAAAATCTGTTAAGTGTCCTTGTTTTAAAAACAGGGCTATTAAACCCCCAAGAACTTAAACTCATAGAGTCATAGAATATCCTGAGTTGGAAAGGACCCATAAGGACCATTTAGTCTAGCTCCTGGCTCCACACAGGACCAGCTGAATCAGAGCAGATGACTGAGACCGCTGTCCAGACGCTTCTTGAGCTCAGTTAAACTTGGTGCTGTGACCACTAAAACGACTTAACAAGAAAGAGAAGACATCACATTATCCCCTGAGCCAAAAGGAGAACTCCTCTGTTCTGAATTGCCAGCTCTAGTAATCAGATCTAATACTCTGCAGGCTCCAGAGCAACCTTATGTTGCAAGAAGGAGTGGGATTAGCTCTTTGGCAAATTTACAACACAAAACCATCAAAAAGAATACCAGAGCAAAGTGCCACAAGCCCCACAAAGCATAGCAACTAGGGAATTTTTTTCTCCTATCAAACAGTATAGCTAGAGGGAGATGGCAATGATTATAAACTGTCCCACTCTGAAAAAATTTTTAACAGTTCACTTAAAACTTCAAAGCATGTCAATTCACCTGTTGTAGCAATCATCTGTCACTGCAATGCAGTTAATGGAGAAGAAGGATCTTAAAATTTCACTGTTAAATAACTATGTTCTAAACTGTTGTTCTGAAAACCTAAATTCCTAATATAAAATTCAGTGCAATCAAGCTTTTAGGCCCTACTCAAGAGTCCAGCAGAATGGACTTGAAGTATTGCCTGGTACAGAGTACAGATCAAGGTCCCTAAGGGCCTGATGCAATCTGAATTGTTCTATACAGCATGTACATTTTGGTGCCACTCCAAGCACAAAAGCAACTACACCTCCAAACCATTTCCCAAAAGCAGGAATGTTCACATGACTAATAATCTAAGCTGCACTTTTCCAGATTAAAAGATCACACAATCATTTTTAATTCTGGAATGCATACATCTTTTTTTTTTTTCTGGCAAAGAAAAGCTCTATCTGCATCACATCAAATAAGCTTTTTTTCCTGAAAAGACAGTGAGGAAAGTTCATTTTTACTTCTTAACATAAACTGGAAATAAAGAACTCTTACTAATTCTTAATGCACCTGGAGACTGCAGACACCTAAAAATGTAAAATAAATGAATACTATTTTCAGTTCTTCTGATTTTTCTCCATTTATGTGCTTGTTTGTTTTCCTCCCCAAATAGATTTTACCTTGGTCACGAGGATCCGAGCACTGGAGGTTTGGCTGACAGAGTCAGAGAGAGAGAGAGAACACAACCGCAGCTCAGCTTCTTCTCACAGTGTAGGTGAAGGAGAGCCCCACAAAGGCTCTTCATGAACACAACTGAGGACTCTAACAGGAGCGGCCATACATGATCTACAGCAGCACAGAGCAGGGGTAGCAGACAGACCTAAATTCCGGGTCTTAATCACACATCCTCTAGCAGAATGAGTGAGACATCAATTACATGAGAAAGTATTTCATTCTGTTTTGAATTTGCTACTTGAATTTCACATCCTCCTGTTCCTGTGTTATGAGACAGAAAATAGGAATTTCTAATCTACTTTGTATTTACTATTTCTGCACAGTTTTTATGCAGTTTCATATTTGCTTCTAAAGAAAGCGCATTAATATTGGCTATCAGATGAACAAGCAAGAATCTCTAGATTCTCTTAATATAAAATGACAGAACACTTGCAATTGACCTGAAGTCGAGAAAGCCAAGTGGGCTATGGGACACAAAGCGCAAATGAGTCAATACTTTACGAAATTCAAAGTTTTTGTCACTGATGGGTAAAAAAAGACTTTGGATTTTGTATAGTACTGACTTAAGACAATACAAGAGAACTGTAGATATTAAATGCTCTGCTGGCAGGTTTAGTAAAGAGAAGTCATGTACCAGGGAATGACACAGCCCAAAGCTGACTGAATTATGAGACAACTAAATCTGCAGACAAATGGAGGAGCTCATTAACTCTGCAGTGAACAGGAATGATGAAATACCTCTTTACACCTTGGACAACTGATATCGGCAAGAAGACTCTCATCTGGATTTCTCACTTGGCCTGAAAATGTGACAACTTACAGAGCAGGTTAGCAGATCTGCCATTAAATGAACACTCTAAAGACAGACTAAGTCATTTTAGTCATTGCCTAAAAATTGCCAAGGAACGGCAATTAAATTTCTAGCATCTGAATCATTTTGTTGTCTATAAACATCATAGAAGGATAGTGCTTTAGGGTCTCAAATGAGCTTGTTTCCTATTTCAAGGAGAGGTAACGATTGATGATAGCACTCAGAACAGATGGAAGAAAGTAATGATGAACTTATAATGAATACCTCAGGAATAAATCCAGCTTACTAATAAATAAAACTTTCCTCAGCAATTAAGAATGTGGAGATCTAATGAAGCTACATGGCTTTGCATCTTCCCCTTCTCTTTGGACAAGTATGATTAAAGATTTCTTATGACTGAATGCTGCCTATACAGTTTGACACACTCCTCGCTTGGTGCTGAGCACATTATTCAAGATTCAATGTGGTCCAAACCAACATATTTTTCATTTTTAGACTGTTTGTCATAAGATACAGAAATCTGGTCTGTAGAATTACTACACACTCGCAGATGCCAGTCACTGTGAGAAGCATTTTATTAATGTGATGCTAATAACGCCTTTTAACCATACAATGCTAAGAACTCTGAAACAGTGGTAGTTCAGTGGCTCAGGCCAGATATTCAAAACTAATAGAAGACTTTGACCTTAATCTCTCTGTGCCTCAGCTTCCCATCTGCAAAATACAGATAATACCACGCTCTCATCTCACAGGGGATTTGCAAGGATGAACTCAGTCATGATTTTGAAGCATGCCAATAGTATAAACACCTTAAAAACAGATAGCAAATAGCGTCTTTGGAGCACAAAACTATTAAGTAGTAACTCAGTTACGGGGAGACAAACAAAACATTGACTAGCTGCTGATTAAACAAACACTGAAGATCCTGTGCATTCAATGAAATGAGTGGTCATGTGGGAAAATACTACAGGATCATGTAATCCAAGACTGTATTACAGGTTGCAAACACAGTGGAGAAAAATTAAGGTTGGGCAAGTAACCCTAACTCAGTAAGAGCTCTTAACTTTAGAGTTGTAATCTTTTTAACAGCTTTCATCTCCTCCAAACTATTAAAATAAATTTACAAGCAAATACACGTACATCAAAATTGTCAAGAATATATTTGAATTCTGCTACACAGAGGTGGGCAAAGCCCCAAACACTGCTATTCTTGGTTCATTCAGCCTGTTTCTGTAAGAAACTGCTTCCAGTGTATCCTTAGTTCACCTTTTCAGAGAGTACTGCTTTCCCAAGGCTGCCTCGGGGTCCTGCTGACGGATTGCTCTAATTGCAGTTGGTGAAGTAAAGGCGGCAGCTACTTCATGCTCTGCTAGCACACGGAAATAGGCACCAGCATCTGGCGTTCCCACAGGCTTCCCCTACAGAGAGAATAATTTAAAATGTCACAGGATAAAAATTCTTCATAATTCCTTGACAGTTCAAGGCTTGAGCATGTAACAGTAAGCGGTAGCACAGCAACAGAAGTGATTTCAAGTAAGACTTTAAAGAAGGCTTTGTTATAAATAATATTACTGTAAGCGTATTCACTTGTAGAAATAAATTCACAAGTTTTGGGGAGAATCTCTTGAAAGAACACAGCACGTACTAGCTGCTACTTAGAGAAACAGGACAAATGGACACATGAATGAGAAGACAGCCACAAAAGGCTGTTGTGACACTGGCAGCAGAGGGAGCCATGCCTACATCTACCCTTACTGTGAAGCAGTCTGTAAAACACCCGGAGTCCTGCTGAACTAGGAGTCTCTGGACACAGCGGCACTGCAGCTATATCCCCAGGTACAGACCTACGGGACAGAATGCCAGCTTTTTCTTACCTAGAAATTTCCTGCCAATGCTGAAAAACTTCCCACGCAGCTGCCTACAGCTGGCTTCCCAGCACCTTTGTGCTGCTAGCACACATGAAGACTGGAGAGAAGGCAAAGACTCCTTTTCTGTTTCAGTGTGCCAGCAGGCTGCGGTCTGGTTTGTCGTTGGGTTTTTTTTAAAACTAAACATTGTCTTGAGCAAGGGGGCACAGTCAGGAGAATTATAAACAGAAGTAATTAGATGTCACAAATTGTCTAATGGCAAGTAATAATAACAAAAAATAATCAAAAATACTTTTCTGTGGTGCTGCAAAAAAGCAGTTGGCACAGGATTATTTAATCACATTCTTACTGTATGTAATTACACCGTGTATTAACTGCTCCACACATATTCCAAAATTATGAAAAGATTATGTTAGTGTAGAACAAGCTTCAGCTCTACAGGTATTGCCAGAACCTTTTCACTAGAAAGGCCACACTTGGAAGATCAACTTTGCCAGAGCACACAAGTTAGGAGACAAATACACTTTTCATGCTGCAAACACAGCTTTGTCTACGCTTTACACAACAAACTACAAACATAGTTTCACTGCTGAAATGTCACCATCTTTACAGCAGCTCAACAGTCACAAGACTGATTCATACTTTCACCATCCCTGTATAAATGCAAACTCAGGATAGATAAATAGGTCCAGTGGGAAAAAAAACCCAGCATACGAAACTCTAATTAATGCTTTTCATTTTACCAAGATGCAAAAGGAACACAGGCATTTGAACACCTTGAAGAATGCACTAAAGTCACTATTTTTATTCTCATAATGAGGCACTAGTAACACAGCAAATGTTTTCATGAAAACACACACTGATCAAGGTAGTTGCCCTGTCCCAACATAAAAAGCAGCACACTGGCTGCGATGCAGGCTCACAGGAATTCATCCCTTTCCCTCTCTCCCACCTGCCCTCCCCTCTGCAACCTCCCTCACGCTTGCTCTGCATCCAGCCGTGCCTCAACACTGCCAAGCGCCCCAATGAACCATTTGGCAGATTTAAAGAACGTGGGGCGCCTAAGGCTGGATATGTACCAATGGCTTTGCAGCCCTACGGTGAGATACCGCTGGTGAGAGCAGTGCTGCGGCAGAGTATCACCATAAAAAGAAAAAAAAAAAAGAAAAAAAAAGACAAAACAGAATGCACCATTAAAAAGTTTTTGGGTTTTTTTTCTTCCCAAGGATGGAGAGGCTGTGAGAAGCAAATGGAGAGAAAACAAACAAAAGAAACAGTCCCCAGACAAAGTAGTAGGGAACAGTATTATCAATGCCAAAACCTCTCTTTTTGTTAATAGCTTATCTTAAATTACCAAAAAGAAATGCAAAAGAACGCTAGTTGCTTGCCGAGGAAGTGAATTATAGCCTTTTTTCTGTCATATAATGCACAGTTCCCAAGGAAAAATCTTTCACCAGGCTGTCTTTAAGCATCCTCTTTACACACAACTTTCATGTATTCATCCAAGAGTTCATCAATATTTGTTCATAATCCTATTTATTCATGTGATCTCTTTATAGTGTTTACTATACCTGCAGATCTGCCACCAGCTGGTCAGGAGTTCAAGCCCACATCACTAACACAAACAAACGGTCTCAGACTGAAGAAGTCTGTATTTCCATAACTTCTCATTAATTGCATAACTGAACTAGCACCTTTTGTAATCGTCTTGGACAGTAACAAACCTAACTGTGGAGCAACCTGAAATTGGTTCGTCTGCCAGTAATACTGCTGGCTGTTTTTTTTAACCAAATGGAAATATCCTGAGCCTATACAAGGGCTGTCTGCCCTGAGCACACCCAATCCCTCCCAGGGACTCGGCTGCTGATGCTCAAGGCCAGGTTTGCCACGGTGCGGCTGTGTAACCTCAGCTCAGGCCAACAGGAAAACAGCAGAGTTGTGAGAAGAGCTGAAAGGAGCTTCTCCTTGCTCGGGACGTGACTGATGCTCAGGCCCTTGCCCTTGGTCCCTGACCAGGCTATGTCGCAGCCATGCCTGTGCCTTGCACCTCCAGAAATCTTGAGCCTAAGCCTTACAGGCATCTTCAACACAAGCAGCTAAACCTTCAAGAGTGGATGGGCAGGCATGCAGGGCTCTGACAGGTTGATATTTCTATGTCACAGGTAAGCTACAACAGCTTTGGTTTGGAGAAGTACCATTCTCAGGTCTAGGAGAAAAACAAATAAAACAACACACAAACAGCACAAGGAAAGGAACAGAAAGTTCCCCTGACAGTTGATAAGAAATAACACCCAAAGAATAAGGTGACACTTAAAATATGTACTTAGGAAAAAAATAATCTGGCCCAGCTGTAAAATATTCTTACTGATTCTGCAGAAAAACTTGGCCAGTGCCTTGGCAGCTGTTCATGGTTTAGCAAATGCATAAACAAAAACTGACGTAAGCAAAACGAATCTGAGTGCAAATTAATTTCAGAACTCAAAAAACTACAAATAAAACTGCCAAAGAGAGTTCTCATTTAATATACAAAAATTTTAAGAAGTACTGCAAGATGCCATGAGAGGCTTATTACCACGTGCAATTTGATTTTTTAAAAGTTAGCAATATAAACAATAACACACAGGGCAATTCAATTCAGAATATGCTGACAGATTGCTGAGTCAGCTGGCGACTATGAGCAAATGAGATGTGTCCGCAGGATTTCTGCAGGGATCAGTTCAAGACTTGTGTCTATTCAGTATTTCCATCAATACTGGAGATGAAAATTTATTTTAAAAGAGACTGGCAACAATATCTGTGGTTGGCAGAAACTGAAAGCATGGTAAATAAGAACAAGGCGATCAGAGAGTGATCTGCCTCACTTAATTTAAAAAAGAAAAGTAGAAATAGACACTTCTTGTATCACCTAGGAGGATTCAAGTAGAAAAGACTTTCTTTTAATAACCTACCAAAAGACTCTGAGACAGACAGACAGATAGGAACATCCTTCTGGAAGTACCTAGATTTAGCATGTAATTTATCACACGTCTACCAGCTGAGGAGACATCCTCAGGCAGAATGTGTTGATGGATAATACACGATTATGAAAGAAGATTCATAGTCAGGCAGCAAGAATGATCAAGGGGATAGGAAAATTCTCATATGGAGAAAGTCAGAGGCCACCAGGATGCATTACTTGAGACATATAAGAAAAGCTACAATAAAATATAATAACGGTCGAGGACAGTTAGACTAGATGATCCTTGACGTCTCTTCTAACCTTAATGATTCTATAACGGACAACGCATCAGTAACAGCTCAGCAATTCCCTTTCTGTCTGACCCCTAGCAACAAGGGCCTCCTTAATTCAAGCTAAATTCAAAATTATGAGGAGGAAATTCTCTCTGCATAGCCAATATTATAGATGGAACTCACTGCTACTAAAACCTGCCAACACCAAAGTACCCATAAAATCCTGACACATAAGGATTCAAAAGAATATGTTCATGGAGGCATTTGTCTTTCTGTTCCTGGCCCTGCTGCCAAACCTCTACTAAGGACCTGAGATGATACATCCTACTGAATTTTCTCCACAAATACAGTCAGTATGGACGATGGCAGAAAGATCAAAAAACTGGCAAAGTCCAGAGGCAGTGTTTGCTTTGTAAGCTAATGATAATGGCTCACAGAAACCTTCAAAAGGCTGGACATCCCTAAGTTCACAGAATCACAGAATTGTAGAGGTTGGAAGGGACCTTGAAAGATCATCTAGTCCAACCGCCCCTGCCAAGGCAGCGCCGCCTAGAGCACATCACTCAGGAACGTGTCCAGTCAGGTTTTGAATGTCTCCAGAGATGGAGACTCCACAACCTCTCTGGGCAGCCTGTTCCAGTGCTCTGTCACCCTCACAGTGAAAAAGTTTTTCCTTATGTTAACCCGGAACCTCCTATGCTCCAATTTGCACCCGCTGCCCCTTGTCCTATCACTTAATGAGACCGAGAAGAGCCTGGCTCCATCTTCCCAACACTCACCCTTAACATATTTATAAACATTGATGAGGTCACCCCTCAGCCTCCTCTTCTCCAAGCTAAAGAGACCCAGCTCCCTCAGCCTTTCCTCATAAGGGAGATGTTCCACCCCCTTGATCATCTTCGTGGCTCTGCGCTGGACTCTCTCTAGCACTTCCCTGTCCTTCTTGAGCTGAGGAAGAAGTTGCTAACAGCTATGCCAAATGAGAGTCATCTTAAACCTGTGGCTGCTGTTGTGTACCCTGCACATCTGTTGCCAACAGCAGAGACTGGAAGGACCCCAGTGAGTGTTTTGAGGAACGCTCCATGTGCATATGTTGCTACAGCTCTGTGTGGGACAATAGCTCCTTCTCTGTCCTAAACCACTCAAATGAAGTCTAAAGAAGTCCAGACTGCTTGGAAAGTGTGGGCATTCTCTTCCATACCCTGGCTCCAATTCAAAGGCCCAACTATTGGAACTATGATGCTGCCTTTTTTTCCTGCCATCACAGGACCACAGCTAGTAGCTAGATGTTGTCTACACGCTGCAATCCCATTAGCAAGAGCAACCCAGAGTGGGCTGTTAGACTTCAAGAAGCTTATTTATAGCTGAAGTTTGTCATGCCTTGGAGAAAAACAATCTGGGACAGATTATTAAAAAAAAAAAAAAAAAAGAAAAAAAACAACAAACCTTGCTGTATTCAAAGGAATTCATTACTGTTTTCACATTCCTGACAACGGTGTTACAGCAAGTAAAAACCGAAAGCACGTAGTTTCCATAGCAATTGTTAAAGCATCGAGTTGTCACCTACTAAGTAATCTAAAAATAAACAAATCATTTTAAGAAGTGAGGGCATGAAGTCAATCCAGTTTATATTCAATAGTGGTTGTCCCTAGGCAAAAGGGACAAGGTGTTCTTTCCTCGTACCTAAACAGCATACTGATACTCCCTAACCCAAACCCCATCATTAGGCAATCATTTAGGAAAAACTATGACTGCACATTTATGAATATTCACTGTTAAGAAAGTTTTCTGAGTAGAGGAAAAATTACACACTATTCTTCTCTGTAAACATTGTTTTTCTCCTTCTGTGTATGGAAGTGTTCCTTTTCTTCTCATTTTTAATCTTCAAAAAGATGACACTGATGTCATGAACACTGTCTGAAGACTTGATTGGTGGCATCTCAGAGAGAAAAATGGAAAAGGTACTATTACTGTTTAATAACATTCTCATCAAGAGCAAAAATCATGAAGCAGATAGATAGGTCAACCAAATATAAATTCTGATTTTTCTTTAATACTCACTGTTAAAGAAATAGGAACTTTATCCTTTTTATTTTCCAGAACCAACACACTTTAAATTCAGAGGTACCTTTATAATGTCAATAACCATCTTGATCCCCACGTATTCACACGGAGATCAAACTTCACTGTAAGGTGACCATGTAACAGAGACTGCTAAAGGAACACATCGCTGTCCTCCCCGTTCCTTCTTGTCTTACTCTACACCTGCTAGAATGAAAACCTCTTCACTGCAGTATTCATTTTAGTGATTCTCCTCTGCCAAACTCATGCAACAATTTTAATGTGGCCCAGTGTATCAGCGATCAAAAATAGCTACCATAGAACCATCAAAGTCTTTTGCTGATCTCTGGGAATGCCTTTTTTCTCACACCACTTTCCTCTTCTATTTAACTAGCATGGTGGTGATGAGTTAATCCCTTTGGAATGAAGAATCTAATTAACATCTATTAGGTGTTTAAACATTAATTAGACTTAGTAATTTATTACTAAGGCTAGTATGATATTTGATTCTATAAATGTGCATTTCTGCTGCTGGGTGAAGTTTTTGCTCCTTGTTATTTAGAATATCAGAGAAGTTAACCACAGTGGTCCCCAGCCTTAAAATTCTATTCATTTAGTGGGAAATCACTGGGGTTTTCCCAGCCAAACTAGAAAATGGAACTGTCTTTCAACAGAATTAAATTTGAAGAGGAATAAAAACTATTTCTTTTTATTCTTTTTACTATTTTTTCTATTTTTTTAGTGAAAGTAATTCATAACTGGAGTTCTCTGTTTAATAATTTGTAGAGATCCTGAAGCCACTGAAGACCTCCAAATTGCATACCAGAACCACACTGGGCATGTGAAAATGAAATACAGGTGGAGACAGGGTTTGAAAACTACTCATCATTAGGTAAATTGTGTATTAGGTAAATTATGAAATCAGCCTAGAAAAGAGCTCAATTTCTTCCTTCTCCAAATTTCTGCTGAACTCATTTAGTGTCACTAAACTCCGACTAGGTATGTTATGTGTTCACTGCCTCTGAAATTTCTTGATTAAAAGCAAAGGAGCTTAAAAGAAGACCTTATTATACATAAAGTAGGATTCTAAAATACAAAAGAAAATCGAAGTGATACTTTTTGACTAGTGGATAGCACAGTTGAACAAACCAACTGAAAAATGTGGATGATTAAATACACTTTAAAATGTATGAATGTCATAAATGAGGGGGAAAAGAAAAGATTAATATCTATTTAGGCATGTTTACAGAGCATGTAAGCTTACCTTTATGAACACCCATCTGCATATGGGAATGTATGACACACACTGACACTGCAAGGCCCAGCTCTTAGTAGCATATGCTGAGATTTCTTGCACTCCTACACATATGAATAAGAATTCAGTCTACAAAGTCTTTAGCCAAAACAATCAACAACATACTATACGATGTACAGCAAAACCAGAAGTGATCCTGACTGGAGGACTACTACCTACTGCAGAGTAATAGCTGACCTGAGAAGGCGCAGGCCTGTGCTGCGCTTGTCTATCTTTTAACTTTGCCCAGAAGGCCTATTCTGTGTCAGTAACGTCAAACAAAGTAAGAAAGCAGAGACTTGTAGCCTATGTGGAGACCGTATGCGAGAAAATTAGCCTCGCATATTGATCCATACTATCTAACACAAAAAGTGTCATCAGCTAGGGGATCAGCAAAGAATAGATACTATTTAACTAGAGTATATTTCTGCTTCATCAATTTTGAACATATTAACTCTGATTACCTATACAAATAACTTCAGTTGCTGGGAATGTAGATTCAAGATTAATGGACAATATGTTAGTACTTAATTAAATATAGCTCACAGTGATGTCCACACATCCTGTTAAGCCTTCATTTCCAGACAACAGAACAAGGTCAAAATACGCAACAGGTGGTTTTGCTTAAGGGTACTGAATTTCCAAAGATTTCACCAAGTCTTTACGTACTATAAAGCTGTAACAGCATAGATTGTTACTACCTGACAGGAGAGGGACAAACGGAGTCTTCTCGGATTTAAGTACAGCACACAGACTGTTCTTCCTCACCCTTTCACCTCAGGAAAAGGCAGGTGAAAAATGCACAAGGAATACCTCAGTATGCAAAGCCTTCACTTAATTTTTCAAAGCCAAATCTTTTTTTCTTGTTCACAGTGGTCTCTTCCGCCACCACAATGATGCAGAAAAGAGAGTCCACACTTTCTCTTCTTCGCACAAAAAAAAGATCTTTTTAGACACAATAGAAAGAACACTGCAGTGATCTCTTCCTTTCATAAGCAGTTAACTGAGCCTACGTGACTTAAATCAAGCTATTAAAATTAATCCCCAAATTACTCAGTGAACCTTTAGGAGATCTCGCAGATGCATCCATGCCTGTCCTGCAGCAACGGACAACACGCAGGAAGAATCTGAGAAACATGACCTCTGGGATGAGCAAAAGGTACAGGACAGCTGTACAGCATGTACACACGTACTACAAAATCTCGCGAACCCACCTCTGCATCTGGAGTTATTTGCAAGTACACGAGTATGTAGTGTTAGTTCATATAAACATTTTTTTATCGATCTACACAAATGTGTGTGTGTGTGTGTATATATGTATTTGAACATATGAACATATGAATTGTGGGAAACTTACTCCCTTTTCCACATAAAGATGTATTTAGTTACTAAGGAATCCTTTCTGCAAGAGAGTCTGCCTCGTGAGTTTAATAAATTCTTTCACTTACCTGTTCCTCTTGAATTCTGCCTTTTTTCTTTTCTTAGGACTTTACCCTACTGCTTTTAAACAAACACCTTCTGCCTTTTTTTAACTACTTGATTACTTTTAATTTGCAATGTCCTAGAAATAACCTTGCTTCCCAATGTCCTTCAGTACTTGTATGTGCACTAAGAACCAAGCGTCACTCCTGCTATCAGTAAGCTCACACTTGTCATTGACTCGAATGTTTTCAGAAGTTCCACATGGAGCTCAGAAAAGCAAGTGGATTCCACCAGATTACTGCATCAGAGACTCTTCAAAAAAGAGCTAAGCATAAGCAATACTCAAATAAATGGCTGTTTTATTGCCATAGTTGCACTGTAGATATTCCTTGCATCATGTATTTCAATAACATGCTCATTGCAAGCTTTCATGCTCAACACCGACAGTAAGCAAGTCAGTGAACTTCATCTGGACAGAAGGTACACTGAGTTTCAAATTAAGAACAACCATTTGTTTAAGTTTTCTCCAGCTGCTGCAGTCACTGGCTGGGAGCACTAAGGCACGCGAGCTTCTCTGTCTTAGCCATTTAGGGAAAAAAATCCTTGTGCTTGTTGTTATCACTTTGTGGATTTTAATATTTAATAACAAATACTTGTTTTGCCAACCTGCTTTACTGAGAAATTATTGCAAAATAAATCGAATTTTAACCTAGAAGCTAAAGAAAAACACCAAAGTTATTTGCCTCAGATCTTACAGATCACAAAATTATGTGGAAGAAAAACATCCTGACACAGCTCATTTTCTGTTTCATAGAACACCATACGATCTAAGAACAGAAGAAAAAGTTAACGCTTCTAAAAGCTAACCACAAAGTTAAAAGTTAACCACGAAGTTAAAAGTTAACCACAAAGACAAGAAGAAATTCCAAAATACTTTTCAAGACCTCAAGATCTGCTTTCCTTTTAAACATTGCATTTTGTTTCTTTATTTTACATTTTTCTGTTACAAAAATTATAAACAAGATTTTGCTCAAAGCACCATACACAGGTGTCACCTAGACACAACCTGCTGTTCTATGAGAGATTACCGATCTTCTTCCTACTACATGCACTGGTAAAAATAAAGTTAGTACCATGTGAAATAACAACATGAAACATGAATGTGAGCACATATGGTGTCACAGATTTTGTTTACATAGCAAGTAATGAGGTGAATTAGAGCAAATTCGTAGATCAAACCATTTAATGACAATGCTCTCTACCTCTTCCACTAGATGTTATTAGAGGTTTATTTTAGACTAGATTTTGCCTTGTTCACTGGACCAAAAATGCAGTTCAAAGTTTTCTGATGGAAAGCTACCCTACAAATCTTTGCTCCCTTGACTGAAGGGACTTCTCTTCTAGGAAGTGTCATGGTGTCCCTTTCATCTCCTTCATGCAGAAGACAGTAGGATGTCAGTTCAAACATAGCCAGTAGGCTCCACCATAAAGTTTCTGTATTCCCTCTCTTCCATATCTCTGGTCACAGAACCAAAACATAGGCCAGTGCCTTCTTGCCACCAAGGGACAGGATCATCCATTATGTTCTCAATGCCCATGAGCATCATGAGAGGTGCTGCATACCCTTGTGCCCCACACCACAAGGTACACTGACAATGGTGCAGGACAGGCCTAATTTTATTGTGCTTTTACTGAACACTTAATGGAATCACAATCCACATTTGGTCATCTGAAAGACACTGGACTATGTGGGACAGACACTGTGCAAATGTTTCCAATACCTTCCAAATTCAGCATATCACTTTCAGTCTGAATCATGTTATGAGGACAACTTTGAGACTTTCCTTAAGACTGGAACACTAAGCATGGCTTCTGCAGTATCTGTATGCACAGTTCTCTGCTCTCTTTGTCATAGGTGGGGCATCCAGCAATGTACTCATGTCAGGACTTTGTCTGCTCCTTCACTGAAGACAATCAACAACCCACTGAGCATTCAGGAGTGCATGGAGTGGGATGGGTGGAATACCGCTGGATATCACGTCTTTCATTCTGGCAAATGTTATGCAATGACTAAAAAGGAACTGAATCCCAATACTTCTCTCTGTCCTCAGTTCTTCCCTCCTCCACACTTGTGTGCTTCACATACTCCCTTGCTGCATTCATCAAATGTTTTGCGTAAACCTGGCTAATCCAACTATGCCTTACCCCATATACCAGTATGTTTCCACCACATGATGCGGACTTCCCTGCTCCACAAACACTGGGTACAGTTGGTGCTCTAACAAATTCTGTACTCACAGTGTCATCAAAGCTTGTTTCATATGCTTTTTCATGCCCTCAGTATACAGTACATTCACTATACTTTTGCAGTTCTTGTATGCTCTGCCATGAGTTACTGTTAGATTTCCTTTAATGGTTCACACATTTCTAATTACCACTACAAATCAGAAGAGGTAATTGGCATGCCATGATGGTAGAGCTAACACAACTTCTGCCTCTAGGACCGCTGAAAAAGACAGAACAATTACTAGGTAGGCTTCACTCTGCACAGTGCTGGAGAAGCGGGGGTAAATCCAGAATTCCTAATGTCAAGTGAATGCAGGCAACCAAGTCTCAGCATGCTTAAGAGCTAACGATGTCAGTGCTTTTGCATAAAACGTCTTTCACTATCACTGCTGGATATTAGATTCACTGCCTTAGGAATAAAGAAGATGGGTCAAGCAACACTGTTTCTTCACCATGAGGGTGGTGAGGCACTGGAACAGGTTGCGCAGGGGGGTTGGAACTAGATGATCTTTAAAGTCCTTTCCAATCCAAACCATTCTATGATTCTATGGTTGTTGCCTGGCAATTAGAGAATCAACAATAACTTCCCAAAAAATAACAATGTCAGGCAGCGTGATTGCTTTTTTGAGCATCAAAGGTAGGATGCAGCAGGCCACTCTAATTGGAATAGTCTCCTCTCTACCCCAGTGAGTTTCATTCCCAAGGAGAAGGACCAAGCCCTGAATGCCATCTGAGTCTTGGCTTCAGGTAACTTGAGTGGTAGGTGGAGGAAAGAAGAGACAAGTCTCCTTAAGAGTTCTGACTCCAACCACATAACTCTCATTTGCCTCCAACTCAGCTTCAGTACAAATCTGCCATCCCCGTTCTCGCAAAACACAACATCCTCTCCTAGACCCACAATAAAGGAAGTCTAAGGGCCTGTGGATGAAGTCTCAGCAACACAGGTACGCTCCACCATCTGCCATTTCTACATCTGTTGTTTTGGAGTTCCCTGCCCTGCTGACCAGCGCCAGTCACACAGATGAGGTAGATAAGTTTGAAGGGTAGTGAAGTAAGTTTTCTTTAGGAATTACTGTAATAGACAGGAGAGTATAAACACTGAAGACATACACACAATTTAAATACGTATGGTATGAAGAATGGACAGGCATAAATAGGATCATCAGCATCATCAGCAGGAGGAGAAGCTGCCCTTTCCAAGGCTGGCTTTTCAGAATGGGTCATACCTCATACAAAACTGTAGTATTCCCATGAAGGAGAGGCCCATAGCAAATGTAGGAATGACCAACAACCCAGCCTAAATCAGAAGCTGCCCACCACACCTAAAAAGAAATAAACACATAAATACAGTGGGGAGTTTTTAAGAGGAGTCCAAAAACATTTACATGATGTTTAAACAGAATTACCTCACCAGGTTTGAGTCCATATACAGCTGACATTGTCCAGTTCAGCATAACTGCATAGCCACCTGTTGGTCTGACAACACCCTAAATGAGAAAATTTGAATATTTAAGATCATTTGAAGGATGCAATGATATTCCTGTCTTCAATGAAATTTGGGGTTTTTAGCAGCTATTGACTTAGAGTTGTCTAATTCCAATACTCCTCGCTTAAGAAAAGGATCCATTCCAACAAGTACATGCTTGTGCTAACGTTCCCACTGAGGAAGTAATTTTGGAGAGCAAACAAACAAATAAACAAACAGACAATAAAACAAACATAAAAACCCAACCTAAGCCCTAGATGACAATAGTAGTCAGAAGATAACTACCAAAGACTAGAATTCTGTCATTAAAATCAGACATACAAATATTTAATCCACATATGCTGACAAAAAATAAGAGAGATGAGTTTTTACTTCATTTAAATTGTGGCCATCTAAATGCCAGGCATGTTTTAAATTAATTGCCTAGTGTCTATGTATCATCACTGGAAAAGAGGAGCACCTGTGGAGTAGCCGATCCCTAAAATAACTGGGGTGAATGTACCCTGAAATGTACCCCTCTTTCTGCACTCTTTTTACAGATGTCAGAAAATTGTCTTAAATCATACGTCTGCTTTTAAAAGGTTTAGTACTTAGCCTGAAGTATACATAAGAATGCAAAGCAAAGAACTTCCCAGTCTTAGTCTAAAAGGGGGATTTGAAAATTAGAGCATCAATAGCATCACCTTGATAAGCCAAAAACTGAAACACCGTTAATATGGAAAAAAATTAAATATTTTGTGATATTTGTATGTCTAATATACATTTCATCGTCTTCTAATACATTGTTTCTAGAAGAAAGAATTAATTAAATTATGTTCTGATGTCCTGAACTAAAATTCAGGTGAGATTCATCTGACCAAAGAAATGTCTACAGTGCAGACATTACAGTACAGCTATCTGTCGGTGCTAGGCGTGGTACATTCTCTCTGTAGTTAATAGAATGAAATAGGCATTTTCAGGCCTTGTCCAAGAAATGAGGGATTGTGGAGACATATTAACTCATTAAAATGGAGATTGCCACAGCAGAGAATGGTTAGCTAACACTTCACGAATTTCAGAAAGCAGATTGCCTTTGTTAGTTTCAGCTTCTAACTTAGTCCCTGCTCTGAGATTGACAAAAGTTTTGGTATGAAGGTCGTAACTGAGTAATTTTACTTGCATGACCATTTAAAAACAAGTTCCTTAAATGAATAAAAAAGTTATTTTATTCATTAAATTATTCACAGTAGCTTAGTGCTAGTTGGCAATCTCCCTCTCAGAAAGGCAATTCATTTATCAAGGTGTCTATATTTTTCTCTGGAGAGCCAACACAGCGAAGTAAACTTCTGAGAACTTTTCTCTGTGAGATAATATGTTTTGAAACAAACAGAATCACAGAATGGCAAGGGTTGGAAGGGACCTCTAGAGACCATCTAGTCCAAACCCCCTGCTAGAGTAGGATCACCTGCAGCAGGTTGCACAGGATCACATCCAGGCGGGATTTGAGTCTTCAGAGACAAGGACTCCACAGCCTCTCTGGGCAGCCTGCGCCAGTACTCCATCATCCTCAAAGTAAAGAAGTTTTTCCTCATACTCAGGTGGAATTTCCTGGGTTCCAGCTTGTGCCCGCTGCCCCTTCTCCTGTTGTTGGACACCACTGAGAAGAGTCTGGCCCCTTCCTCTTGACACCCACCCTTTCGATATTTACAAGCATTGGTAAGATCCCCTCTCAGTCTTCTCCAGGCTAAACACACCCAGTTCTCTCAGTCTCTTCTCATACAAGAGATGCTCCAGCCCCCTAATCATCTTTGTAGCCCTCCACTGGACTCTCTCCAGTAGTTCCCTGTCTTTCTTCAACTGGGGAGCCCAGAACTGGACACAGTACTTCAGACGTGGTCTCACCAGGGCAGAGTGGAGGGGGAGGATAACCTCCCTCAGCCTGCTGGCCACGTTCTTCTCAATGCGCCCCAGGATACCACTGGCCTTCTTGGCCACGAGGGCACACTGCTGGCTCACGGAGAGCTTGTCATTGACCAGTACTCCCAGGTCCTTCTCTGAAGAGTTGCTTCCCAGCCGGTCAACCCCTAACCTGTACTGGTGCATGGGGTTAGTCCTCGCTAGGTGGAGGACCCTATGCTTGCCCTTGTTGAATTTCATTTGGTTCATGTGGTCCACACAACTCTTAGTCAAGGAAAATACATGTTGTAACAAAAGATCTTATCTTAGACCTTTTGACAACATAATTTAATAATTCAAGATACATATGTTGCTTTAATGTGCCCACGTTTAAGGTAAAAGCAGATGTTTTTCTCAGCAAAATTGATGTTTGTTTTCCCTTACCTCCTCACGCATTTTGAACTTTATAGTTCAGAACAGAACTACATAGTGCATCATGAAAACATTTTCTGCTACTAGTCTAAGCATTGCCATATCCAGGGATGTGTGATACTGTCTCTGAATTTGTGCTGATAAGGCCACCGCTAGAAAATTACATTCAGCTTGTCTGCTACACTTTAAAAGAGAATTGTAAGTACCAAGCAAACACTCAAGAGTTTGCTTTTAAAATAAGATCATTTAAAAATAGATCATTAAGACTAATTGACATTTGAAAGCAAACATTTTCAAAGAATGCAGTACGTTAGTTTCCAATTACTCAGTCCAAACTTTAATTTTCATGGGACTTAATGTTCGTAGAACTGTTCAGCAACACAAGGCTTCAGAACATGCTTAATTCCATTTAATCTTTAACGTCATTCATTACATCTTATCTATGGAAAGATTAGCTAATATGTAAATAATGAATAAGCAAAGACTATTCAGCAATAAATGTTATCACATAAGTGATACATTAATCTTGCCATTAAGTGACTGTACTATGCATATCAGTTAAAACACAGAAGACATTAATGGATAAAACATTCTGCTCAAAAGTTTATACTATACAAACATTTTGAAGTGCAGTTTATACTACTACTGTTTAAATAAACAAATGTGATTTATTCCTAGACACTGACTTTTAAGTAGTGAAATGTGAATACATGGCGCTTAAACCTTTTCTAGCAATGCTTATCATTTATAGCACTGAGCTCTGGCAAACACTTTCAACCTTTTTAATTAAATATTTTCTCAAGTGGAACTGCAAATAGGCTGGTCACAGACACTTAGACTACAGATAGTCCTTTACCTTGGGCAATCCTGTTGTTCCAGATGTATACAGAATGTAAAGTGGATGGTCTGAGGGAACGGAGACACATTTATAATACTGTGCTTTTGCAAGCTCTTCTTCCCAGTCAAGATCACGACCTGGGGCAAGAGGAACATGGCCCTGCCCATTGAAAAGTAGAAAAGTGTTGAAAGAAAACCAGATGGAATAAATGAAAGGAGGTCAAAAAACATGTACTATTCAATTTTCTGTACAGTAATCTCTCTGCTTCATTAGTTCTATTTACAATTTAAATTTAACAAAGTTCCCCTATAAAATTCAAAACCAAACTATAACAGATACACCAGAAATTTTACTTGTAAAAAAGAAAAGGCAAGTGCACTACATACATATCTGAAAGTTAATGTAAAGGCACAACAACTGTACACCCACCAAATTAGGTCGCTTGTAAATGAGAACTTTATTAGGTCTGCTCTGGACCCTTGCCAGTGCTCCTTCTAGGAGGGATATGTATTCCACCTTCCTTTTTGGTTCTACTCCAAAACTCGCTGTTACAATCAGTTTGGGCTAAAATAAAGAAGTTAGATCGTTAATATATACATTAGCAATATATTTTATTTATGTAACCTAATAACATGTCTTCCATTAAATTATTTGATGAAAGGCGCTCAATGTATAAGACCTATTGTCGCATAGTTAGAAACAGGGGTTTAGATGAGGTTTCTAAGGAAAATCAAGCTTGTGTGATTTTGCCGTCCGTGCATCTGGTTTTTGTTCAGGAGCACACTAATTGAACTTCTGACACTCTTCACTATTTTCAACAAATTTGAGTAAGAAACCAACACTATTAAGTTCTTGTAAGTTGCACAATAATTAATGAACAGAGAGAAAAACCCGTCTCTCTTAGCCCCGCCATTGAGGAAAAGTGGTACAATGATGTCAACAATTACCTGTCCTGTTTAGCTTGCTTTCTAATTTTCTGCCTGCACCCAATGGCATATTTCAAAACAAGCTATAGCACTTTGCTGGCTCTTTTCCAGCCTGCAATTAAATGGCACAGGAGCGAAAACAGGAGAAAGAGGAAAAAGGCAGCAAATAAGAGATGACGGGAAACCAAATAAACAGGAAGAGAATAAGCAAAAGTCATAAGGCACATAAGGGAAGTAAAGTCTTTCAAGTGATGGTTGCAGGATTCAGAATGTAAAACTATTAAAAATCAGATTTTCACAGTTCTGTGGGTTTTTTAGAATAATTTCTATTTCCAAATGTGGATTTTGCATCTTTGCCATTAAGTTAGCCTCAAGTTTTATGTAAGATTTCCTAAGCCAATAAACTTGTATACAAACTATTTTGACTTAGGTCCCAAGACCAGTATTTCTATTTCTTGTATTTCAGGAAATAGAAGGTAACACCAAAGAAACTATGTGTTAGAACACATTTTAATTGGAGAAGAATGAGTCTTCTATCTCCTTGCTTTTTAGAAGTATATTTATCTTACGCCCCTCAGTCTGATCAAGCTAGTTTACTAATTGCATGCATTAGCATAAATCTCATTAAGCAGGCACAAAGCGCAACGCCACAGTTAAGACTGCATTAAACTCAGCACAGAAAGCACAGATTAAATTGTTTTCTTGCACAGTAACAAAATATTTCCAGTCCAAATCTGTCATTCAGGAAAGTTTGCTAATTAGTTTGTATTCAAAATAAAGATTTCAGAGGAGCTTTAAAATTTCAGCATTTGTCATCTTTCAGGATGCACTGATTTTAATAAAAGATGATACAATGCAGTTAAACTGAAAATTCAGCTGGAGGTTACCCTGAAATTAGGTTGTAATTAATGTCAGATATTAACACAGGTCTGTTCAATTGTTAAGATGAAAGACTGTTGTCAACACCGGGCTTACAGTCATCTGTAAATGGTGCCACCTCTGCTCATCAACTGCTTCATAGGCAGTAAGGGAGTTTAAAAATAACCAATACTAAATTGGCTAAGGTGATGTCTTACCCAAGTGAGGGCTGCTTCTTGGAAGTATCATGGATGACTCTGTGCAAATCAAAGCTCCATCACTGACTGTAACTGCTGTTTTCTAGCGTTTTACCTCTCTGCCTGCTGACATTACCTCCTCTGCAACTCTGCTCCCATATTGCTTTTATACACCCATTTCCCACCTCTTCTGTGGCTCCATGTAGTCCTGTACGGTAAGATTAGATAGAAATATAGCTAGTTTGAAGGAAAAACAGGAAAGTTCAAAGGTTTGCTGGAGAAGGAATGCCAGTGACAGTGAGCTGTAGGAAAAAAAAAAAACAAACACACCAATACGAAGAAGTAGAAAAGAGACAAAGCAAAGGCCAAATAGAACCAGACCAACGATTTTATTCTATTGTAAAGACAGCTCCTACAAATTCTTCTGTAGTCTCTAACAGCACACAAGGCAAAGTTTAGAAAAAGCAGTAATACATTTTATTGGGCCAACTTACAAAGCTGCAAAAAGCCCAAACTGAAAACCGGCTACCTTTGGGGCACAAAATGTCAGGCGCGTCATGAAGATGTCTACAGAGAGATCAGGCATGCAGGCCCCTACTATTTAACAGACAAAGTTCTCTTCTCTTTGCACCACAGCCACACATCTGATCACAAGCCTATCCTCAAACTTACTGCACTTTCCTTGTGCCTCCCTCCTCCTTAAAAAAAGTGACAGGCATTTTAAAGAAATCCAGTGCTAATGCAGTCATTATACAGTTCTGCTGCACCTGCTGGTACTGCTCTGGCTTTGTGGTTAGATGATCCATGTCAGACTGCCATGTACATTTAGTTCTGCCAGATATCAAACAGTGCTCTAAGAAAGAGACCTGAATTATACCGTAAAAAATAGTTAAAAATAAAAAGCAAGATAATGCTTTCTAATCTACAATACACAATCAAAAAATAAACAGTGCTTCAAGACAAGAAAAGACCAGACTGCAACTATTACAGCTGGAGAAGGACTGTTTACAAGGGCAGGGAGCGATAGGACAAGGGGCAACGGGTTTGAACTGAAAGAGGGGAGATTTAGATTAGATATTAGGAAGGAATTCTTCCCTGTGAGGGTGGTGAGGCACTGGAACAGGTTGCCCAGAGAAGCTGTGGAGGCCCCCTCCCTGGCAGTGTTCAAGGCCAGGTTGGATGGGGCTTTGGGCAACCTGGTCGAGTGGAGGGTGTCCCTGCCCACAGCAGGGGGGTGGAACTAGATGGTCTTTGAGGTCCTTTCCAACCCAAACCATTCTATACAAGGCAATTGTGCATCTCAGGTATCAGCAGCTGAGCTTGCTCAAAAAAAGCTGAGCTTCACACTCAAAAAGGTGGATCATCTTACGATGAGCAGTACGGGTGACCATTCAGAGCCATACCTGTGCCCAGGAACTGGCTTATTCAGAATAAACTATTACAAAATATTAGCTTATTTTTTCAAGGAAACCTTATTAAAATCTCCAATTGTGCCAACTGTAAATAAGTGAGGAATACGGAGTTTCTGATCTCAATGGAAGATAGTAACACATAGTTTTGAGTAACTCGGGTGTCTTGTACATTTTTGTATTTCCAAGAATTGTTCACTTGCAAATTGTAATACTGCTATAGTGAAGCATTTTCAAAAATCACATGTCTGAAAAACTCCATTACTTCCATTTTGTTTTGCAGGGTTTAGATTTAAAATCTAAAAAGGCCTCTGGAATTGTATATAATTATTGTGATTCAAAAACATGAGAAGATTTGGCTGTTGAAGGCATAGCAATTACCCTACCAAACAGGCATATAAGCATATTATTCTTAGGTATTCTTCTCAGTTTTCCTAATTTACTAACAAAAAGTGCTCACACAGATGTCACATTAATTTCTCAAAATATAGCTAATGTCCTTCAAAAATATCTGTTGTTTCCTTATTACAAACTATATATTCCCAGATTCAGGTGAAAAGAAAGGTGACAAGAAATGCCTGTTCTCATACTCTGTATCACTTCATCACAATTCATCGCAGAACGTCTGTAACTGCCAATACCTGACAAGAGTAAAGATTATCAGCTGCAGGACTTCGAAGCATTCCCAGACCTATTTAAAATTCAAGATAAATTAAGGTAACCTGGTAAAGTGTATGTACCTTTTCATAGTCACTATGAAGTGCTTGTTATTTCTTTCACTTAGATCTTACAATAAAAATGAAGTTTGACCTTTCTTCCGCAAGAGCATCTCGCAGCCAGCTTTCCATTCCACGTCTTTAACTCTTTCTAATTAATCTTACCAATATTAGGTCCTGTACTGCAGCATCTAAACCAGTTCACATAAAAGCCTAATAGAAAGGTTAGGTTTTTTTGAGACAGCTTCAATTAACTTCTGAGTTCAGCAGAATACCATCTATCACAGCTACTTGTATACGTATCTTAAGATATTCTCAAAGCTTTACAGCACTGCAAAATTGGGCCATGTTTTGAAATATAGATTGAGGATGCACCTCTCCTCCTTACTTACACTTTTATTACACATCAGATGGACCAAAAATCATCAAAAATATTTAGATGTGTCTTTTAAAGAAAAAAGAAAAAGGCAATGTAAATTAGGATTTAATTCATTGCCTGCAGATAGTAATTCTATAGCTAACCCTGCAAAAGACTTGCTGTGTGACCTTGGGTAAATCACTTAAATTTTCTCTGTTTACTTTTTAATGCACGAAGCAAGGATTATAGTTACTGTGCTGTCTCCCTTTGTTCGTCAGAGAAACTCTATTGGGATTAATTAGTTAATATTTGTGAAATACTCTAAAAGTAAACATGCTAGATGATTCATATTGTAGTAACTTCCATTTTAGAAGTCCATCATTTTTTCTTTCTACATTATTTTTCCCTAATCAAAAGCTTCTATAAGTTAAAATTAATTTTTACAGCTCATTGAAAAAGTGAGAGAGTGGGAAGAAAGTCAGGGAAAACTACAGAGCTGTAATTAGTCTTCCCCCAGCTCTATTTCACAATTCAAACAAACCCTTTCAGCTCTTTTATTAACATCGATGTACTGGGTCAGGCTGAGCTGGAGTTAATTGCCCCGTATCAGCCCTCACAGCGCTGTGCATTGGTAGCAGCGAGGTGCTGATAACACACCAGGGTTTTGGCTACTGCCGAGCAGTGCCGGCACACATCAAGGCTGTGTCTCCAACCCTTCTTCCACCCCCTCAGCAGTAGGCTGGGGGTGGGCAAGATCCTGGGAGGGGACACAGCCAGGGCAGCTAACCCAGAGCCAAACGGAAGCTGAGAGATAGGGGGAGGAACAGGGAACATTCGTTTTTTTCAATGTTTTGTCTTCTGGGGTAACCACTACGCGTTTGGAAGCCCTGCTTCCCAGGAAGTGGCCGGACATCTCCTGCTGATGGAAAGTAGAGAATAACCTTTTGTTTTTCCTTGCTTTGCTTCCACGCGCGGGCTTGCTTTTTTTTCTATATTAAAACTGCCTTTATCTAAACCCATGATTTTGGAGTTGTCTTTTCCATCTTATTTTTTTCTCTCCCTTCTCTGCCCTGCTGAGGAGGGGAGTGATAGAGCAGCTTGGTGGACACCTGGCGTTTAGCCAAGGTTAAACCACTACAGTCGGCTTTGTTAAAACAACAAGAAGGAGGAGAGGAAATGCGTTCAACTTCCTATTTACAAATATTTGTAAAACTCAAGCCTTGGGGATCCGAAAAGCACTTCCGTACACAAAAATCTAAGTTCCAGAAATCTTGTGGACTTTACCATGCATAATATTTTGGCTTACATGCCCAACCAACATGATTCAGTGATAGATGGCCACCAGAGATGGTCTGAATGATCCAGGTGACTGAGCAAGATGACAAAGACTTTTGTCTTGTTCACTGGTGGAAAAGAAGAACAGAAACTTCCAGTACGAACACTGTTAGCTGGTTTGAAACTAATGCATATGCAAGCTACTAATATGCACATATCAGCTACTAAGTAGGTTATTAAAGTATTAATTGCATTTTTACTTACAAAAACTTTATAAACAATCTCATCTTGTGCTAAACATGGAAGACTCTGAAGCATTCACCTCTATTAATTATGTTCTCTGCAGAGTCACTTAAGACAGCTGGTTCCCTAGCTGCCTTGATTCATGTACTACTTAGGTGAAGTAGCTATAGAGCTGAAAAATGTACTACCTAATATGCATAAACATCCAGTGAACCAATGAAGTCATTTAGGGTTGGCAGCATTTTCCTCCTACGCTTGAGGAAAATGTTGGGTGAAAAGCCAATTTTAAGGTGAGGTTTTGTGGACAAAGATTGACAAATGGAAGAATAAAGTATGCTCTAAACAGAGAGCAGTGTGTTAAACTCGTGCTTTTTTAAAAGAGGTCAAAATTTGTATTTGTGCCTGCTATAAAAGTGTCACTCTCAGCGCAGATGTAGTACTTTGTCCATATTTCAGTGTCAGGTATTACAAACAAATTGAGACTGCAGGCCACACAAAGAGAAATGTTATCCTCTGGGAAAAAAGGTTTCTTGACATTGATTTATACGAATAACTAATGCAGTGGTGTTTGTTGTTACAAATACATATTACCTTTGCATGATCAATGCGAACAGAAAGCTCTTTAGATGCAAATCCACCAAAAATCAGGCTGTGGATGGCTCCTATTCTTGCACAAGCCAGCATACAGTACACCGTCTGTGGAATCATGGGCATGTAGATGACCACACGATCTCCTTTCTTCACACCATGTCTGACCATGACATCAGCTAACTTGGAGACCTGTACTGACAAAACATTCACAACATATTAAAAAGTTTTTCCAGATCTGCTGTTGCCCCGTAAAAAACAACTATCACACCAGCAACAAACCAAGGTCATTAAGAAGATAAGGCAGCATGGTGCAGAAAGTAGATGAATGATGCAATACAGGTTCAATAAATTTAGGAGAATTTCCTGTTTGAAAAAGCACTGTAATAATATTTTTTTTTTGGACAATGAGAATGGACTGAAGCTAATTATTTTATGCATTAGAGCAAAAAATCAATAGAAATGTTTTGCAAAATTTTAAATTACACTCTTAACCATTCTTTCTTTTGTCCAGATAACCGATTATATTTCTTATTTTTAGCTTTTAAGAATGGATGCATGGGCTTTTCATAGCACAAATTCTGTCCTAGTTAGCTAAGTTTGAAACACAAATCAATATGTAGTAATATTTTCTCTACTATAGTGTTGTAAACTTCTCAGAATCCAGGACAAGAAATCTTATCCCATGAACTAAATGTAAACACAAATCCAGAGAAATACATTTAGACCTAAGAAATTATTTTTCCTCTCAGTTTCAAATTTTCATTCTCGGTATGCAGAAGCCTGAAGACAGACTGTGCATGGCAGCAAAGGACTGGAACTCAGGAAACTAGTTGACTGATGAGAAACTCAACATGAGCCAGCAGTGTGCGCGAGCAGCCCAGAAAGCCAACTGTGTCCTGGGCTGCATCAAAAACAGTGTGGCCAGCAGGTCGAGGGACGGGATTCTCCCCCTCTTCTCTGCTCTTGTGAGACCCCACCTGGAGTACTGCATCCAGCTCTGGGTGTCCCAGTAGAAGGAAGACACTGAGCTGTTGGAGTGATTCTAGAGGAGGGACACAAAGATGATCAGAGAGTTGGAGCACCTCTCCTACGAGGACAGGCTGAGAGAGCTGGGCTTCTTCAGCCTGGAGAAGAGAAGGCTCCGGGTACATCTTAGAGCAGCCTTCCAGGACCTGAAGAAATCTGGAGAGGGACTGTTTACAAGTGCATGTAGTGATAGGACAAGGGAGAATAGGTTTAAACTAAAAGAGGGGAGATTTAGATTAGGTATTAGGAAGAAATTCTTTACTGTGAGGGTGATGAAGCACTGGAACAGGTTGCCCAGAAGCTGTAGCTGCCCCATCCCTGGCAGTGTTCAAGGTCAGGTTGGATGGGGCTTTGGGCAACCTGGCCTAGTGGACGATGTCCCTGCCCATGACAGGAGGGTTGGAACTAGATGGTCTTTAAGGTCCCTTCTAACCCAAACCATTCTATGATTATATGAAATGTCATAGGTCAGCAGTGATGTCAGCCATCCATATAACCGTGAGAAAATATTTATTACCTCAACAGTATATAGTATTCCATCACAAAATTAGTATTGAATATTTAATTAGTACATCAGGACAGACAATACTACATAGTAAGTTTGGTCACAGTGAGCGTGGGAGCCTGTGACAAGCACTGTGCACTTGCTGCAACCTGCTTGTTGCAACATGGGAATGTGGCATCTTCTATAGGAAAAGCAAATTACTAATTCCCCAAGAGCTGCTGAATGAACTCAGCCCGCAGGGGTTTCTCAACTTCCACAGGTTGACAGTTGTGTACCACTCAGTATCTATACCTGCTAACTGTCTTTAAAATTTTCAGGTCTATAAGAGAGGTAAAGATGCACGTAACTGTGCACAAAACATAGGCTAATAGGTTAACAGGAAAAACAAAGAAGAAACAAAGTAGACTAATAAGCTAATAGGAAACAGGATGGAAGCAGAACCACCCCAGGAAGTAGTGAGCTGGAATACTCCATATGTATGGTTACACGCCAGTCAGACATAACAAGAACAGGAGTTTTGCTTGTGATAGTTTTACATTAGTGGTAAGGCTAAAAAGTTAAATTCTCTATGAAGTTCTTAGGATATCTGAAGACATACAAACCCGTTTAGAACAAATGATTCTATGATTCTCTTTTCTAGTGAATGGCAAAGAGTTTTACTACTGTAGGTGAGAAGAGTTCCCCTGTAAGACAGAGCAACTCACAGAATCATCAAATCATAGAATCTCTAAGGTTGGAACCTCCAAGATCATCAAGTCCAACCAGCAACCTAACACCACCATGCCTACTAGACCATGTCCTGGAGTGCCACATCTACACATTTTTTGTATGTCTCCAGGGACGGTGATTCAACCACCTCTCTGGGCAGTCTGTTCCAACACCTCACTACTATTTCTGTGAAGAAGTTTTTCCTAATATCCAATCTGAACCTGCCCTGATGCAACTTGAGGCCATTCCCTCTTGTCCACTTGCTACGTGGGAGAAGAGACCAACCCCCTCCTCACTACAACCTCCTTTCAAGTAGTTGTAGAGAGCAATCAGGTCTCCCCTCAGCCTTGTCTTCTTCAGACTAAACAACCCCAGTTCCCTCAGCTGCTCCTCATAAGATTTGTTTTCAAGTCCCTTCACCAGTTTGGTTG